>VZRN01004245.1:1632865-1734402 GCA_013397935.1 Dasyornis broadbenti
AATTTTCAATTTATGGTGTGGGATTTTATTGCACAGCCTTGATAGCCTATTATTGTTCAGCCAAGGGTGGGGAAAATTAATTTGGTCTGAGAGATATTTTATATGAAGTAGATGTTTGGTGTGAGAGAGATTTTATATGAAGTAGACATTTTGATTTTGGTTTTGGGAAGCACTTTCTTGTTCTCCAGAAGATAGATGTCTTTTTTTTCTTTTATTTAAAGAACTCCTGCCAATAGATGGAGAATAAGAAATTCTTTTAATAGCAGAGATAGTTTTCCCAAGGTGAGCATTTTTCTATACTTACCTACTTAATTTTTCTCAAAAGAGGCCTCAAACTTCCTTTAAATCAAATTATTCACCACTTGCCACTGTCACACAGTCCAAGCCACGTCCCACCCCTACTCTTAAATCAGATTTCCGATGCAGTTGCCCTGCGAGCTCTAACTGTGCTGATGGAGATGTGTCTGCTTGTGCTGAGCTCTCTCCTGCATGGCTGGGCTTTCAGAGGGCCCTGACTGCAAGAAATGTGCTCCTCGCAGAGGTTTCCTGTGCTGGTGAGCAGCTGCCTGGCAGCGCTTGGCGCTTATTCCAAGAGGATTTTTCTCGCGGAGGAGACAGAGGTGAATCTCCTGTGGCTTCAGCGTGGCTTTTCTGGGAGTGGGTAAGCAGCAGTCCCGGTATGAGGGGACATGGATATGAAAGAAAAACAAAAGCACTAATAGAGCATCTTTGCTGCTGAAGATGATGATCATTCATTAAGATAATTAAGAGGTTGTATCTGGGCCTTGTCTCTGGATTGATGGGATGCTAGGCTTTTGTTTGTTTGTCAAGATCGCTGCTGTGTAAGGTAAGGAGGATTGGAGTTTGTGTTTTAGGAGGAGCTAATGAGGAAAAAAAAACATTCAAAGCTGATTCCAGGTCTTTGCTTTTCAGCCAGGAAATGGCTTTTGCAGCTGTCACTCGCTGCTGTTTCTGGGTGAAGGCAGAGCTATAGATATGTCTTCTCGTGTGGACTCAAGCATCTTTTCTGTGCATCCCCTCCCAGGAGGATTGTCTTGCTTTCTTCACCCTTGTGCATTACTGACTTTGAGTATATTTTACAGCCTTATACTTTTAATAATTTTGTGCCTTGCTCAGGCCAGATACATGCATTTCAACTCTTCTCGGTGTGAAATAGCCTGAAGGCAAACTCAGGCACCTACTGCATCTTCAACCAAGTTAAGAAATCCCTTATTCAGGGAATGCAGTGGTTATGCCCTCCAGCACTGTGCCATTATAGAAAAATCACTGTCCCTCAGCTTTGTGCACTTCCCCTGATTCAAGGACATTAAACCTCACAGTTATTGTCAGAAAATGAATGCAAGATTTGCATTGGAATGAAGTTCTGCAACACAGAAAAAATTTCCAGCCTTCTTACCTTGCAAGAGTTTTCCTGGAAGGGTTTTTTTTCTGTAACGTATGGCCAGCTTGGTATGTATGGTATGGTACAAGAAGCATCTGATTTGGTGCCAGATCAGAGTTGAGAAACTCTGCTCCACTCTGTGATCTTATTTGACTTCTTCTTTTCAAATGTTTACTTCAAGACATTAAGTGCTGTGTTTTCCCCCCTCCCATGAACTATGTCTAGCACATATTTACCTCACTGTTTGAAAATTCCTACTAAAAATTGCTGCATGTTGCTGTTTAACCAAATCAAAGGAGAAAACAGCCAGACAAACTCTTAGTGCTCCTCTCTTCCATTCAGTAGAAATGAACGAATTTTCTTGTCCTCTGTGTGCAACGCTGCACTCAGAGCTCACAAATGGAATTTTTAGCTGTTAATGACAATAGTGACAAAGCCAATTCTATTTTTCTGAAAAGGCTCTGCTGTGCTCTGGAGGCAGGGAAGTGCTCCAGTAACTGCTGTAATTAAAACCTTTCTCCTTTGGAACATATGGCAGCATGGGATAAACAGGCAGGAAGAAGGAAGCTTTGTATAAAACACACAGTGGGAAAAAGTACTTTGGTCGGAGAAAGAAACAATTTTGCAAATCCAAAAAGTGCCCCAAACCAGCCGTGGTTTGCCTTCTGTGTCTCAGAGATTGGCTCCCTGTAGGTGCTGCCACTCATGTTTTGACTGGGCTTGCTAACTGGGCTCTAAACTCCTCTTTTTATGGGCAAGATGAAGGTGGATGTGCAGTTCAAGATAATCTTCTCCAAGAGAACACCGTGCCTACAGAGAAACCAACCCCGAGGTAGCTCCCAGCAGACTGCATGGAGTTCACATTCATTCTGAATAGCGCTCTTTCACAAAAGAAAGCCCACAAATTCCCAGAGATGGGCTATCTCTGTATGGGATTTCCTTTTAGAACCTCTTACTTCATCATGCTGGACACTCCATAATCTTTGATTCCAGGGAAAACACAAAAAACCCCATTTTCTGCCTCACCCTCAGAACGTTGTATTTCATAGGCGAGCAATTTTCTAATCTTATGGAAATGATAAAGATCATCTCGATAAGCGAGGGCTAGTGATGCCTGCTGCTGCCATCTGTTCAGCTCCCTGCCTACTTGGTGAGATAATTTAACCAGTCTGTTCTTATAGCACACATTTATTTTATTCTGTGGAAATAAATTCTGTTTGCAATAGCATTCTTTGTTTCGACCAAGATATGTTTTGCGAATTTCCTACCTCTCTATATAAATGCATGCATTGTTTTGACTGCTAATCAAAAACTTGCACTGTCTTTTCAATGTGCCCTAAGTTCTTAAGGTGTAGCATTTGTACAATTTTTTTATAATGAAGTTAATTTTTTCCCCTAATGAGGATGTTGAGGCACTGAAGCTGAGAGCCCCATTTTTAATAACTGTCTGCCCTCTTGCATTTTTTTGATTTCTTTGACACTTGATCTGTATAAGATGATGGAGGAAGTTTGTGTTGCATCCTAAAGCTCAGAAATTCCTGAGATTCTTGTACTCATAACACTAACTGAAGTGTATCGCTTTCCCTACCCAATTGCAATATTTTTTTCCAGTGCTCCTGATACCGAAGAGCTGTTAACAGGGCTAAAATGAATCTATTTGGTTCTTCTTTAAATATTGCAAAAGAAGGCCCAGACTCTGTCGTGTAGCAACTGTCTTTCACATGTGTTCTGTGTGCTTGAACATGGAAATTTCTAGCAAGAGCCTGCATTTTCCCTGATGGATTAAAGAACCTCCCATCCTTTTTGATTTGTGACTTAATTACAGGGAATTACAAATGTTCTTCTCTTTAAAGTTCTTTTCACTTGAAGAAATCCCTCCTACATAAACTCTTCTGTTCCATTTCCCAGTTAATTCCAAAGCAGTGTACCAATGCTAAACCCAAGTCTAATTGAGATTCTAGGCAGGAAAAATTGCATCATTGGCTTTTGTTCTCCTGTGAAAGCCCATACTAATGGAGACTGCCTTCTATAAAACAGGCCCCTTTCACCTTTGAAAACAAAGAAGAGTTCCTGTCTGAAACAAGTGCTGGGGCATTTTAGGGCCTTGTCAACAGGAAAAAAAGACCTATAATATCATATATGATAGGATGTCTATCAAATATCATATATACGATATTATGATTGACTATTTCCATTGTATGCTTTTAATGTGGGTTGATTACCACACTAGCTTATGTTAAAATATGCATTCTCACCTGCGATCTTAAAATGAAGGGAGAACTTGGGAGAAGATTTTAGTTTAAAAAAAAGGGAATTTGATTGCCACAAGATATCCTGAGGCTCACTAAGGGTCTTAGAGAGTGGTTCGTCTTTCTGTCCACAAGACAGACAACACAGTGACAGAGACTGCTGCTGTTGGTCTCTGGTTTTTGTTACTGGGGTGTGAGATTTTCTTCCTTTTCAGCAAATAAATAAACAGCTTGAAACATTTGTCAAGACTTAGATATAAATGCATTTTATTGATCAAGTTTGGCAAAGAAGCAGCTTGCAAGATTAGCAATCCTTTTTACTTTCTTATAACTTTGAATTTAGCTATTAAACATTATTTGTTTTTCATTAACCCTAGTTTAACCCAAATGCAGGTAATGGGGAGAAATTAGTATTCGATGCAAGTTCAGCACACTGATGCCTCTGCTGAAAAAATGGTGAATAAGAAGGAAAGGTTGGAGGGACAGAAGAACAAAACGTTTTGGCAGTCTTCAGTAGGAAGAAAAAAAGACCAGAATGGTAGAGAGAGCAAAAATGGAATTGGTGGTGATGCTAGGCAGGGTCGAATGTTGTTATTGCTGAGTTTAGAACAGATCAGGGCAGGAAAAGCTTTCAGTATAACGTTTAGATTTGAGAAAAGATTTACTGAAATTTCTCTAGGTCACCCAAACACTTCCCTGGGAGAATGAGAAAAAAGAAAATGAAAGTCTGTTTGGAACAGGGATGTTTAGTTTTGCTTGAAATCTGCCCTCTCTGTTAGGAAACTAGTAGGCCTGATCTGAACTATGTAGCTTACTAAGTAAAAACAGTTTCTAAATAAAACACCAGGCTGGTCAGTGTCCAACAGGAGCCTCTCAGAACAGTGCTACAGCAGCTCCACTCCCCTAATGGGATGGACTGAGGAAAATATTTAGGCTTTATGCTGCATTTATTTGTTGTGGAGCAGAAAGGCCTTGCAAAGTGAGGGCCTTGCTGCCCTTGTAAAATCCTCGCTCAGTTCTGCTCCTTGGGCTGAGCAGAGAGCATTCTGGGAATGGCTCAGCTGAACCAGAGGTGAAAAACAAGTGACAGAGCTGGAAACAATTGTTAGAACCGATGGGTGCTCACAGCATGGGGCTGGTGGTTGGTTACACCTGATGCGTGTTCCTGTCGTGAGTTATGGGGTTGGTTCAACACGTTTGTTGTGCCTCACAAGTTTGGAAACTCAGAACAAAGGAACAGTTTAAGAGCCCTGGATTTTTGCAATAAAGTGTCTTCACTTATCACCATCTTGTGGAGTCCATGCCATTGACCACCGCATTTATTTACAAAAGAAGGGCCCTGGTAGAAGAGGCTGTGGTACAAAGAGCACATCTGCATTCTGCCTCGATGCTCCTGGAACTCAACTAACGTGATCTCTGAGGGACTCAAGAGTGTGGGGGGAAATAATTTAGGATTCAAAGGCTGCTGTCTTGTCCTTCTGTTGCTATGTGAGAGCTCTCTTCAAAAGCTTCCCATTTAGCGATGACAGCTGGAAAGCTCCACAGGGAAAGTGATGGTTCCAACCTTCTGAGCACCAAGGCCAGAAATGGATTTTTAGCTTAAACTTCAAGCTTTGAACTGCACATAGAAAGAAGCCCATACTTAATGGAAACCCAGGGATCTTGACTTGGTACCTCCCAAGACGCAAAATCAATGTCTCTGATTTGTAATGGGGATTTTCTATTCCTAAAGCAGCTCAGCTCTCTTCCTTGCGCTTGCTGCAGCTGCACCAAAGCAATGCCACCATACTCCGGAGCATTAAAACGGGTAGCACTTTAATTTCATATACTGGGGCAGTTTGGCCGCTTGATCTTGAGGAGGCTCCATGAACTGAGGGAGGATGAGGGCAAAGAACAGACAGATGTGGCTACAGGGCTACTGTTTTCTCCTTGTTGCTTGTCTTTCACAAGAGGTACTGAACAGGCTAAAGAAAAATTCCCTATCTTATGGAAGGTTTGATGTGATCAAAGGCAGAGACTATTAACCAAGGGGTAATGCACTGCCACAATTGGTGATTACGTCAGGAGTTTGGGGTTTATCTGCAGGTTGCTGAAGGGCTCTTTGCAGGGCTTTTTGTGGGTGTGCCCTGTTAATTCTTTTGTCTGTATCTTACAAATATATTAATAATCTGTTTTAGCAGAAGGCTTCTGCTATCAGACCAACACCCATCGTGAGCTGGATGAAAGTCCAGTAGAAACAAATGGTGGAAGGAAAACAGCAGCGGTTTTAAGGGGGAACACAGGAGAGTAGAGAAAAAAAGTAGATTTAAACGTAATTTTTAATGTCCATAGCTAATGTCCATAGCTGTTTGGGGAATTTTTCCCATCCTGCCCTTGTGTTTGACAATGTCCCACGTTACTCTGCACGTGGTGCAGGGAGCGTGGTGCAGGTGTGTGGGTGTGCTGTCTATCCCTTGACCCATATATGTATATTTGTAGGCAGGCACACAGGATCAGGAAGATGCCAAGTGGATTCTCTGATTGATGTACTGGCTAAACTCACCCCCAGTGTAATAATTAAGAGCCCAAGGAATTGTTGCAGCCTGGATTGCTGTCCCCATAGACCCTGGTAGCAGTATTCCAATGATGAAGAACCTGACAATAGTCCACAGCTGTGTAGGTATGACACAGAATCTATTGATCAGTTAGCGAAGCAGAGTTCATAAATTTCATCTTATTCCTGTTGCTTGTCTGAGTTCTGACCTAGTTCAAGTGTGATGGCTTTTTTTTCCCTGAGGTTGGCTGTCATTTTATTAGATTGATTATTCTGCTGCACTTTTTTGCAGTGTGTAACTGAGTTCAGTTGTGCTGTCTCAGGCCATTGGCCATACAACAGAATTAGAACTAAAAAACTTGCATTTAAGTAGTTATTTGCTGGAACTGATACTGGATTTCATTAGTAATGATGGTATGCCAAGGTCATAGTTGAGCTTTTTAAGAACTCAGAGAAAATTTAAGAACACTGTAATGAACTTGGAGCCATCCTCTAACATTTTGTTGTATTTTATATTAAACCTAAATTAGAAAAAAACAAAGGGAGCATAAACTATCAATCAGCAGTGATCTGCTGAGATGGTGGGAAGCAGAGGGAGCAATTGCAACTTTGGACTGCAGCCCTTCACTGCCACAGAAATTTCTTCTCAGTACCTGGAGATTTCCAGTCCAGCACTCCCCTGTTATCCATGGGTGCCCCTTGCACTCCTGGGGCCACCAGCTGTCACTGGCAGGCTTGAAGGCATGGGGGGAGGCTGAGTTCAGAATCTGGGAGCGCTGATCTTGACAGATGAGCCTTAGGTTAATGTGTGTTCGGAATTCAGCGTTTTCCCCTCTACTTCTCACACGGACACGTTTCTCTGGATTTCCGTTAATCTGGGAAGAAAGTAATTCCTCATTTATCAAGGTCCTTGAGTGCAGCTTCAGCAAGGACAAGAAAACTCCTTCCTTTTCTTGCTGAAGTTGGGGCTTTGCAACAGCTGAGCCCCGAGAGCTGCCGAGTCCCTTAGCTCAGGTGCCCTATAATGATCATCGAGATTGCTGGGTATTTGCCATGACACACTGGTGGTTATAGAAAATTATCAGTGCTTTAGTGGATTTATCTTTAGGTTACTGAAGGGCTGCTTGCAGGGGTTACTTGTGGGTGTTCCCTGTTAATTCTTTTGTCTGTATCTTACAAATATATTAATAATCTGTTTTAGCAGAAGGCTTCTGCTAAAACACCCATCATGAGCTGGATGAAAGTCCAGCAGAAACAAATGGTGGAAGGGAAACAGCAGTGGTTTTAAGGGGGAACACAAGAGAGTAGAGAAAAAAATAGATTTAGACACAATTTTAATATCCATAGCTAAGCAATCCCATAACTTATTTGATATTTTACTCCCTGAGCAAATACAGAATTTTGTGGCTTTTTTTTTTTTTTTNAACATGTAGTTTCGGGTTTTTTTCTTTTTTTTTTTTTTTTTTTTTTTTCCATTTTGATGCATTGCCGGCAGTTAATGATACTCGGTGTTTATTCAATTCCCAAAGGAATAATTTAATTCTAAGGCTGTGCAGCCATAGGCAACATGCTTCAATAATCTCTGTGAGGACTGCAGCATTAATAGTCAGGCCTTGCACTGTGTTCTTATGGCATGTATTACATCTGTATTTCTGCCCTGCATGCTAAGCAGCAAGAATCTTGTTTGCTCAGCCTTTTAAGGAAAAGATAGAAGAATGTCAACCTAAAAATGACTACTGTTGACTGTAATATATATATATATATATATAAAGTAAGTGTGTGACATTTACAGTCTGTATTAGAATTGAAAAACAGGGCAGATTATAAAAGCCAAGATCAGGTTTCAAACCAATTTATATTGAACAGTCAAGAGTGCTACACTGCTACAGCCACTCTTCCTGGGTACAGGTATTTTCACTGTCCATATCAATAAATCCAAGTAACCTTCAGTGCAATTTACTTTATCAAATCTTTTATGTGGGCATTTGTATTCCTGAATCACCATGCATGTTGTAATGAGTAAAATTATGTGTAAAACTCGGTCCTAAAAGGTGTGGTTTACAGACAGATGAAATACTTATCTTTGACTATATTTACCACCTAGGTCACTCAAATAAATGCTCTAAAATAAAAGCCCTAAGTCTCTGATAACAAAAATCCATCAAGCCATGTTCATCTTTTTAATATTAATCAACTCCTATTTCTGAATTGATGTTTCTGCTCGTGCCACAGAAGAATTAGGGGGTGGGTGGGTGCTGTGCACAAGGTCAAACAGGCTGCAGAATGCTGTGCTGCTTTCTGCAGCAGATGGGTAATGTTACATGGATTTTAATTACTGCAATTGCTCCTGACTTTGAGGAAGTACTCTCCCTTAGTAATGACAGATTTGGCCACATAATTATATTCAAATTTTGCGGCTCAGATGTGTTTGTCTAAAGATGCAGTGCCTCTGCCCATCTGGAGAAGAATAATTACTGAAGTTTAACTTTTTTGTTTTTCCTCTTCTCATCGCAACCTTTTATACTGTATTGATATTTTTCAAGGGGAACTTGAAAGAGCCTGTTGTCATTGGGAGGGTGGTGGGTGTGGATTCACAGGGCTTTTCAAACATCTCTGCAGCTGACAATCTGCAGGAATAATTTTGTCGAGGGAAGCTCCGCTATGAGCGCCGGCTTATGGAGGTCCTTTGATGTTGAGCTCTCACAGCTCCTCTGCAGCACAATAGAGACTGTGCCAGCAGATGACCCCCTGAAATAGATTTGTACCTGTGAATACTCTTTTTTGTATCCTTTAGCCACTTATTCACTCTACTTTCTAGAAAATATGAAAGGCTTGTTCTGTCTTTCCACGTATTTCTCCTCTCCCAATCCAGTGTGAGGAGCACTGTGCTATTTGGGGTCTCCTTTCCTCCCCCAACATCTACTTTTTGTTGGTGTTCATTGCCCCTCTCCTGCAAGGGCATCTAAAGGTCCTGCAAGGGCATCTAAAGATTTTGCTCTGAGGTGGGAACTGTCTGGAATCCTTTCTTACCTGCTCTTGTGGTTGTAGAGGACGGAGATGGCTGAAGATGGATGCAGTGGGCAAATGGCAGTCTCCTGCAGAGAGAACAGATGCATTTATTTTCCTGCCTTCTGTGGGTAGGAGAAGAAATACTGTTTTCATCTTTCTGTGTGAAAGACTCTGCTTCAGATTCGACATTCAAAATAGATCCCTGGCAAGGGCAAAAGTAAAGCCAGGAAGCAAGTTTCTGGGAGAAGTGATGGGATCATTGGAAGAGTTTAACAAGAGATTAGGTGGATACCAGGAATACCATAGATGTAGTTGCTCCTATCCTGGGAAAGATAAATGGACTACAAGATGCTGCCCAGGGGCCCCTTTGAGACCCATTTTTTAATTACTATTATGACCATTGGTAAGCTGAGGATCAGGATTAGTTACGTGTCTGATTAATTTGATCTCAGCCCCCTACTCATTTATCTGCACTGTCCCAGGGACCAGATTCACTGGTGCTGCTGCCCAGCCCTGGCTCTGCATGTCAGCTCTCTTCGTCTTTCTGTGCTCTCACCCAGCGATGCAGCACAGCCCTCCCACGGCACGGGAGGGCAGAGGCACTTGGATGCTGCAATGTCTGCCTGGTGTTTACAAGACCAAAGATTGGCTTGGTCTTGGTGCAAACTGGAAAAAGCAGAGCCTGAGTGTCACTGAAACGGATGGAAAAACAAAAAAAAGCTCCAACAACATTTTTGATGTCAGAGAGTCAAGGCATTACTTTATTTTCTGGCCAGGATGTTGTTCTGGCCAGGATGTGCCACAGAAATCACCTCATCCACGCACAGCCAGGATGTGCAGAGAGAATCATTCCATGAAAAACATCTTTTAACAAGATTTTCTCCCAAACTTTACACAGTCAAAACCCATAGAAAGGTATTGGGTCAGTCGTCATTAGTTCCAAACTGAGCAACCCCACTATTCAGTTTCCTATTGGATCTGAATTGCCTCCGATGTTAATTAGGTCTTCATTCTTTAATTTTCTTATCAGTCCTTTCCAGACCAGATGTCTCCCACTCTGCCAGGGCTGGTGTCTGGGGTAGATGTTTGCAGATGACCTTTGAGAGCTGGGATCTCTTGTGGATCTCCTGTGCTGCTCCCAGGCTGTTGGGATGCTGAGCTCACCAGGCCTCACCTGGAGAAACAATGCCCTGGGAAGGAGCTTCAGTTCCCTTCCCCCAGGGCAAAGGTGGACAAACCTGGCTAAAGTTAGATAAAAAAAAAATTGAACTGGTTTGTTTTCCAACATAAGGAGTGTTTTAAGGCAGTGCAGGATGGGGAGGATGATCTGAGAGCCCCGAGCTGGCACGTGCATCCCTTGGCAGCACGGCTTGATTGCTGGTGTAAGGAGGAGAGGGAAGGCAGGATTGAGCTTGCAGCCAGCTGTAATTAAAATAGCTCCAGGTCCTGGGGAGGAGAGACAGTCACCATGGGGAATGGGAAGCTCACAAGGAGTTGCTCTGTGCCTGAAACATGGGACATGGAGTCACTGCCCAGCATGCTCAGGGTAGCACAGGGAGCTCTGAGACCATCCTGACAGTGAAAGTTGGGGAAAGACAGAAGAAAGCAAGCAGCCAATGAACAGGGACGTATTTTTCCATACCAACCAAGCATAATGGAGCCTAAAATAGTCAAGCTCACTCCTCTTGTTTAGGAGCTTTGGCGGTTTTTTTCTCTTTCCTCCTTTCCACCTTCAGGCATTCACTTCACCGCTCCTCAGTGTTTCAGTGCATGCGGTGAAATCTTAGTCCTGCTGAAGGCTGTATTAATTTTACAATTTACATCACTGGGGCTCAGTTTCCACCTCTGGAACTTGGAACAGGTCATACAGCTGTTGTGAGCAGCAAGCATATCCAAACTAGAAATGGTATGTTTTCCTATTCCCCACCTCCTGCTAGCACCAGTGCCTGTGTGTCCAGCCGGTCAGCAAAGTCAGGGAGCACAAACACCATTAAAACTTCTTTCTTTGTTTTCTGGAGTGGCTCGCTGCCCTTGGTGATGTGAAAGGTAGCACTGGCCCAAGGGAGGGTCAGGACCTGGGAACAGCAGCTGTGGGACTGATGAGCTTGAAGTGATCACAGCCCCACACCCTGTTAGCACAACTTTCCTTTTGTTGGTTCCCCGGTGCCCCTTTGAGTCTGGAAGGAAATTTGGCATTTTGGACTTGACAGATGGCCTCTCAAAGAGATACACAGAACTGGCAGATGCTTCTCCTAAGTGATCAGTTAGGCTTTAAAACCAGCTCTTGGCCTCTTCGTGAGCTTGAAAAGGCCTGTGCAGCTTCCCCATCAAAAAACCTGCCTTGAGGCATTGTTATGTAGAATCACTGCTGTTTGCTTCTTAAATTGTGGATAGAAAATGACAACGTAATAGGAAAGGTTAGAACTGGGCAAAAAAAAAAATTTTCCGTTCACTCCAAAATGCCCTAGATCCACCCCTTTTTTTTTTCCCCCTTGAGCTATTCTCTCAAGAGCAATTTGGGTTTGGTATCTTTATGATACTACTCACCCAGCAAGGAGGTAATTGGGTGATGTGGAGTGGGCAACAGCCCCTGCTTCAGAGAGCACAGACCTGAAGGAAAGGAGGCTCAGGGGAGACCTTATCGCTCTCAACAACTCCCTGAAAGGAGGGTGTAGCTGGGTGAGGGTTGGTCTCTTCCAAGGAACAAATGTCAGGCTAAGAAGGAATGGCCTCAAGCTGCACCAGGGGTTTAGATTGAATATTAGGAAAAATTTCTTCACCAAAAGAGTTGTCAAGCACTGGAACAAGCTGCTCGAGAAGTTGTTGAGTCACAAATGCCAGAGGTGATGGAAAGGGGTGTAAACGTTGCACTTGGGGCTGTGGTTCCTGGTGGCCTTGGCAGTGCTTGATGTGATGCTGATGGAAGATGGTCCAGTCAGGTCTTTGGGCTCCACGTGCATCCTCCCTCCAGAAGCCGTCCCTGATGGGCAGCGGGGTTTGCCCTAACACAAGAACAGCCTGTGATCATTGCAGGAGGAGCTGTCTGGGTGGTTGTGACTGACTTGGGTACACACCAGCCTGCCACACTTGATGAGCAGTTTAAATTGAAGATCTTATAGGTCTTTTCTAACCTAAATGGTTCTGTAGGCGGGAGCGGGACTGTTCCTTGGACTGTGGGTGAGCATGGCTTTGTCCACATGGAGAAATTTGAGGCCATTCTAGGCTGGAATGGACTGCGGGGAGTGCTGCGTCTGCAGGATGGTGTTATCAGCCTGCTCCAAGGCACCAACGTGCCACTGCCTTTCTTTTATCCAGTCACTGTGGAGCTCAGAAATAAATCCTCCCACTTCTTAGATACGTTTAATGCCTCTAGAGCTGCGGGAGACGGATGAGTAGCAGAGTTTTAAATCTAAACAAAATGACATCCACAATGTCCTCCTCATGGCAAAACCTTTCCCAGCCAATTGACGTTTTGCTCTTTGTGAGGATCGTGTGTTCATGTGTGATGCCATCCCACAGATCTGCAGAAAACTCCAATTAACTGAACTGTGCTGTAACCCTGGAGTCTGAATTTTCTCTCACACTGTTTTAGTAAAGTTTAGTTTGATGAGGTTTCTCATCCTTTGAAGGAATAAAGAACATTATAGCAGTGTTTATTACAGAGGGCTGATATTAATTATAAATAATTATAATTAATACATTGAGAGATAATTTGTTTTTAATTAATGCACTAATAGTGAGGCATTAATTGCTATAAATGCAGCCAAATCAAGCCATTATTTTTCAGATAATATACATGATTAGAGATTTGTGGTTCATATCATCCTATAAAGAAATCATTATAATATTATGTGACCATGATACTCAGCAGGAAAATTTAATACCTGAACTATCAGAACATTCCTTAGTTCTCTCTTTTTATATCTACTTATATATGAAAGTCAATAAAATAGCTATTTCATAGGGACTCACACATAGCAAGATTTACAACACGAAATATTACTGGTATCAAACTCTGTGATAAGTACATAAATGGGCCATTTAATTGCCCTTGATACAAATTCACCCTACTTCTTTCGATTTAGCTATTCCAATTAAATGCACTGAGCATTTCAGACGATTAAATTATTAGATGTATTGTGAATGCTTTCTTTGAGATCCGTTGCTGGTGACGGAACTTGAAACATACATTATCATGATCTGGCTTCTAATCCATATGCTAGAGCCAACAAATATATGGCTTTTTTCATCCTTGCCTTTGATAGTGCTGTCATTCTGTAAGTAAATCCACGGAATGGAAAGATTATAAGTGCTTCTGCTACAGATACATTTTCAAAAATATCTTGTGCACAATAGCATGGGGGTTTTTCCTGGTTTTTAGAATGTGAGTGATATATCTAAAGCTAAGGAAAGTCACAATAGTACGTAATTTCACAAGTCAGTGGTTTGTGGGTTTGGACAATAGGAACTGTATTTGTGTTCTTGAAGTCGGATGCCAATACAGCTGCTTAGAGCAGATACAATGTCATAAACTCTAAGAAAGCCACCTGAATGAAGCTTTCTAGAGGATGAGATCAGATAAATTTCAGATTTAAAAAGAGGATGCAAACTTCTAACAGGGATGAAAAAGAATCTTCGAACTAATTTATTTTGGGATGCAGGGATATCTGTGTATTGCAATAGAAGCAAAAATAGTTCTGTGTGAGATGCTCCAGCCCTGGTTAGCATGGATGAATCAGGAGGATTGAGGTGCAAATTCTGCAAAAGGGTCAGACCAGGTCACATCAGATCACAAAATCCCTTTATGTTTTTAAATGGAACCATGGAAAACGGCATTCTTTCAGTTCAAGTTGAGTATTCCTGTATATGAGGGAGGGAAGCTTTAAGACTTGTCTAGAGGGCTCTGGGGACTTAAAACACTTGATGTCAAATAAAGAAAACAGGTTTTGCTCTTCTATTGCCGCGTTCATTCTCTTCTCTCAGCTCCTGCTAAATTGAATTTTCTATGATATCACCACTACTGTTCTTCATAAAAAATACATCTTTTATTTCCCTCTGCAGAAGAAAGTAAACATGACATACAAATTTACAGTGAGACTTGTCAACAAACACATCAGATCATGGGTATTAGGCTGAGCATAAACTTTCTCTTAAATTCAATTTACTACTAGTGCAATAAAACTGTCATGGGCTCGAAGGGGGTTTCATCCTGCATCAGCTATAAAACAATGCCATTAAATTGGAAGTGTATAGTTTTACCATTGTTCTCTTGTGAGTTATGAAAAGTAAAAAGTTGCACACAGCATCAGCTATGGCTTGCACGTTCCAACAGATAAGTAGGGATTTAGTCTGGAAAGTTTGGGGCTTGTAATTAATTAATTGATGATTATAAGGCTGTTTTTCTGTGTGAAAAATAGTATGTTTTGCTGCAGTAAGGACCTGAAATCTCTTAATGAACATTTGTTTGAACAGAGTGTATGGAAAAAGCCCAGACATTAGTTCCACAATGTTTTGGGGGGGATAAAAATCAGTAGATGAAATACAGAAATAATAAAAAAAATCCTTTAGGTACTCCAACTTAGCGGAGGGGACCAAAATAATTAATGGGACTGCGTGCACTTTAAAAGCCAGGCTTCAAAACACTGCCACTTTCCAAGAAATTCAGTTCCCTCACAGTTCAGGAAACCAGAAGCCATTGAGGTTCATGCCTCACCTTGGAGATGAGAATACCCAGCTTTGGGGGTCTCTTCCTTGCCCAGTTTGCTTTCTTCAGGGGTATTGATAGGCCACAAGGGGCTTCCTAAGGCAGCACTTGGGAGTGCTCTGACATGAAAACCATGCATTTTTTCATCGTTTTCAACATTAGCCATTTCCATTCCTTCATTTTAAAGTGGCTTCCCACTTGCAGTTATTTGATATTGCAAATAATTGTAATTGTACCTGTACTGCAGTGTAGCCACACACACCTAATGCAACGTGCTCTGCATGGAGCCTATGAAGTACAGCATTTTAAAAGTCTGTGCCGAATCAAAAATGAATAATATATTAATATACAGTGCATTTAGTTTGCTAAGAACTACAAACTTCTATTATTTAATACTCCACTGATGCTCAGAGCCCTGTCAGGATTGATGGTTGGTAGAATACAGACACGGTCCTTGTCCTGCACAACCTAGAGGGGTGTTTCACTTTTCATATATGGCAGTTCTGAAAATATAACTAAGGACCAGTACATAGGTGACCTGGACAGACTGTGTCTCGACTGAGCCTCCTGATTTTCATTTGCCATGCTCTGCTCCTTTATGTGTACGTTCATTAGAGGTGCTGTGGGGCTGCCATCTTCCACAATTAGTGCTCATGTATAATGAGATGCAGTGCTGACAAGGACTCTCTTGTTTTCTATAGTTTGACTGAAAAGCCTTTTCCTTCTTCTTTGGCACCAGTCCATTAAAGCTGTTGCACCGTGTTCGGCTGATGGCTGGGATTGAAAATAATTTTCAGCCATTAAAACTTTGCTGGTGTGCCATCAGCTCCACCTCTTGGATTAATTTGGATTTTGCAGATCCAGTACATGGCTCACAGGGGAATTCTCTCTGGGAATGTAAAAAGTCCTGAGGCAGTGCCCTGGTGAAAGCATCTGGCTCAATTGCTTTGTCCTGCAAGTTCAGTGCTTGATGAGTACTAAAGTTTAATAATGAGTTACTTGGCTAATAATTTGGGTTACATTGTCCTCTAGTGGCTCATATAGATAACTGCCCTGTTCACAAAATCCTTCTGCCTTGTGTTTTGAAATCCTTTCATGTTCTTTTCATGCAAGTCCAAGTCACCTCGGAAGAGGCCAAATAAAAAATTTACCTCTGACTGCTGCTGTATCAGTACAGCAAGATCTCTCCTCTCCAATTGCAGATGTTTTGTTTAAGAAATACATATTTTAAATAGTTCAAAATAACAATGGGATTGTAAAAAGATAGCATATTTATTCAAAGCATTTGATGAAAACAAATATATACTTCATACTGACAGTAAAAGGGAATAAACTCAACATAAATTATTTTTTAATAAGGTCAGGACTAGTTCACTTCCAGAAAATACACAGAGGTCTCATATAAAGGAAAGCAGAGTAGCATTTCCACATGTCCTGTGGGTACTCCTAATCCTCAGTAACACCAGGCTTTGGGCCTGTGGTGTGGAATCCCTGCCTTTCCTGGGAAGCACAGAGAGCACTGGGGAGCTGGGTGCTTGCCAGCAGAATGCAGATGTTTGCAAGGAGGAGGAGGGATCTGGAGCATGCAGAATAACTCCCAGGGGTGTTTGCAGTGACAAAACACACATTTCATATTGCTTTGAAAAGGTGGTGCCATATTCTGCTGCGTGCTGGGTTGGTTTTGTCCCTGTGTCTTCCTTTTTCCTGCTCTTTCTTCCTTCCTTGGTGAAATGCCATGAGTGAGGACCAGTAGAGGCTGCACTGCAGAAACCATTTCTCTGTGCTCAAGATGAGCAGAACGATAGACGAGTCTGTTTGCATCTCCAAGATTACTTAGGAATCAGCAGTTACAAATGGGGAAGAAACGTGCTATCTCTCTGAAAGAAATGGTGACGCACTCCAGCAAGGGGACAGCTCGTGTTTTCTGTTGTAGTTTGCAATAACAGGAGAGACAAAAGACTTCTCACATCTTACAGAATTCGTTTTCAAGGATTTTTCAAGCTTACCCTGCTTTGTACTCTATCAGGGAAATACTCTGTCGGGATTCTGTAAAAATTCCTTGTTCATGTACTCCATTTCTGCCTACCTTGTTTATTCCTCCCTTTAAGAATCACAGAATCAGAGAGTGGTTTGAGTTAAAAAGAACCTTAAAGATCACCTGCGTGCAACCCCCTGCCATGAACAGGGACAGCTTCCACTAGACCAGGTTGCTCAAAGCCCCATCTGAGTTGGCCTTTTGGGGACGCCTTCCTTTCACTCAGCAGCGCTGATGGCAGAGGCAGTTTGGATCATGAGCAGATCTCTCCTGGCTGGTGGTCTGTGCTCTGTGGCTCTTCTGCCTCTGGGAATCTTTTGGCGTGTTTTCAGTTAAGAAATTAGGTAGTTTCTTTGTTTCTCCTTAATTAGCTGCTAGGAGGAGGGTGAAGATTTCTAGTTTTCTTTTACAAAAACTTTTCATTTTTAGAAAGTTAAGTTAGTAAGTTAAGTCTTGCATCCAATTTTTTTTTTCATTCATGCTTTGCAAAGTTCTTTTCCAGGGGTTTGCAATTATTTAACCTAGATGCTAAGCAAAATTCTGTTTATCTTTAATTCAGAATGTGGGGGATTATCCTTCATATACCAGAGGGTGAGTGGTGCCGATTGATTGATTTAGAGCTCCATGACTACAATTTCTGCTGGAATGGTTTCTTGAACATGTGACATTTTTTCAGGTATCTGTCAGGCCAGTGGTTGCCCTCCCTCCACGTGGAATTTTTTACAGAAACTCATTTCTGCTTCCCAGGTGTGCTGTCTCTGACATCCCAGCAGCGAGACGGCTCTGCCCCATCAGTAAGGTCTCTCCACCATCTGCTGTGGCAATGCTCAGGATCCTCCTGCGGGAGAGGGGGTGTGACTGACCGTGCCTATTAATCAGACAAATGCAGGCTTCTCTTCAAAGCAGGGCAGGAGGTTGTTCCTGCCAACCAGCTGGATCAGTCACTGTTCTCTTCCAGCTGTGTGTTAACTCCATCTTCCTGCAGTGCCTTTTACATAGTGGTTATGCCAGCAGAGCCTTTCCAGGATAACCTGACCCTTGATGTCAAACTCAGTCAGAGCTGGAATCTGACGGAAACGATTTCTGGTGAAACTGATCCCTCATGTTCCCTCTCACAAGGCTGTCTGGGCACTGTATGTGCTAACGGGAAAAATCAAGTGATGACCTTGTGTGTTCCCGGAGTGCTGGGTGCGATCCTGCTCAGCACAGCCAGGATTTGTCAGGCTTTTGACAAGTGCTTTCCGCCCTGAGCCTGCCTGGGAGCCTCTCCAGTGCCCGCAGAAACAAATGGGAGTGCACCTTGCTCCCGAGCAGATGTCTTGGGAGAACAGATGTCAGTGCTCACTGCTTTTCTGTGTGAATGTAGAATGCATCCTTCGGTGGAAAACAGGTGGTAATTTTATTTAAATCCTGCTGTATGGTAGAGCAATGAAACGAATGAGATACGCTGAAGCCTTGCCAGGCTTTCCGTGTCAATAAGTATCTGATCTTGAAACTGTTTTAATCGTGTTTCTCCATCAGACGTTCTCACTTCTGCATTCCCAGCACTCACCTGAAATTGGCCTCAGATTAACAGGTGATGGTGTTTTGAAGTGCACTGTTAAATCATTTCTGTTTCAGGGTTAATTTGTGTTTTGCCTTTTCTCAAGGCATTGTTCAGCATTGAACATTGAAGGAACATTGAACGGTGATGCACTTGTGCTCTCTCTTGTCAGAATAACGAAATGGTGGAACTGCAGAGGATACGAATGAAAGATGAGATCCGAGAGTACAAGTTTCGAGAGGCGAGGCTGCTGCAGGACTACACTGAGCTGGAAGAAGAAAACATCACTTTACAGAAACTGGTGTCCACACTGAAACAGAATCAAGTAAGCATCGAAAGAGTCAAGGCACTGTGCTGTAAAATGGCACTGTTTTCTCCAATTTCCATAATGTGATCCTGCAGAGCACTTTGATAGAAGTTTCTTTGTATGTTTGGTTGTTTTTTTTTTTTTTTTTCCAGCTGCGTTTTTGCTGATCACTTATTCTAAAATAGTGTTTCTGGGCATTTTTGAAATACGGGGAGGCCCTTACCTCAGTTTTGAAAAATTCTGGTGGAATATTTCATTGCAAAACTATGGAATTACAGAGGAATTATTAAAAGAGATAGAATTGCATAGGTTTGCTCCAGCCTCTGGTCCTGTCACTGGGCACCACTGCAAAGCAGCAGGGTCCGTGCTCTTTGCACTCTCCCTCAGGTATTTATATTTATTGACCAGATACCCCATGAGCTTTCTCTTCTCCAGACTGGACACTCACTGCTCTGTCAGGTTACTTGTTATTGTTAAATTTATTAAGAGTGCTTGTGGGTAAAGAAGATTCACAGCAGAAAGGGAGTGTTGTTTACAAGGTCTGGTGTACAGATTTTAGTTCACTGGATTCCTGCAGGAATAAGCAGTGCTATTTCAGCTCCCTTTTACTGCTTTTTTACTGCTCCAGCACAAATGCGATTGAAACACTTAAAACAACAGAGCTGTGCTGCAGGGAATACACAGGTAATGGAAATGGGTGCATAGTTTCCTTATTTATGAAGATGCCCCAGTCTTTCACACTCCTGAAACTGAATTTATGGCAGATCATCTTTGTTGTCAGAGTTATTTACCTAGCCAGCAAATTCCTCCTTTGAGGCACGGATTTTTTTCTCATCAACCTCATAAGAGAAATTTTCACATTTTCAGGAAGTAAACGATCCCTTTATGGACTGTCCTAGTTTCCCCCTAAAATAAAATCTGTTTGCAAGTGTTTATATTTGTCATAATGTTTAATTCTTACTGAAACTGAATGCCAACAGTCCGTGGAGAGATAAAGCATTGCCACATTTTGAATGGCTTTAAAAATCAGACATTTTGATTCACAGATCCATGCACTTGTGATTCCTAAAATTACTTTAATCTACAAGATAAAATTTTAAGAGCATTTTATACTTTAATGCTTGAATGTTCAAAACCATATGTTATAAGTCTTGGTGCTAAAATGTCATTATCTACATGTTGGGCTTTTTTGTAGCTTTTTCAAGTAAGACTCTAAGAGAAGGTAACCATAGAGATATAGACCTCTAACTTTAAATGGATTTAAAATTGAAAAAGTGTTGGTTGTTTTGTTTGGTTTGGCTTTTTTTTTTTTTTCATGTCTTTAAGTTACAAACATTGCTGCTTGATTGCAGGTCATAATTTTTCCAGATGGATGGACCTGTTCCTCCAATAAGGAAAGATATTAAATTGTTAAATGTGGATTTGAAACTCTCATGGATTTCCCTTTTCTTTTTAAGAATGGCCAATATGACTTGGGAACTTTCTTTGTTGTTTGATGTGTTTCCAAGTTCTGGGTTTGAAGATTAATGCTTTGGTTTTTAAGTTTGCCTTTCCAAAGGTTTATGAGTTGACGACTTTTGACAGGTTGATAAATATTCTACTTCGACGGGAATGGTCATCAATAAAAAAATATTTTTATTTTTGCTAGAACCTTATTTTAACTTGATTAAAAATCCATATATGTCAAATACAAAAAAAAATCTATACAATGCCTTAAGATTGCAGATAATAATGCACAGTAATGTGTTTGAACTATAAAAGCCTCATCTGCAAAAAATTGGTGTTTTTTATGGAAGCATGAAAATTCAGTATTTCCTTCCCTCTTTCACCCAGCTATTAAATTATTTCACCCGATACTAACAATTTCACCTGATCTCTAACAATTTTGGGGCATCTTAGAGTTTAAACTGTTTGTACAAATGGATTCCTGTTTAATTTTTAAAGTTAAATGCCTCTGGGATAATGGAGAGCCTTGTAAAACACAGAGAAGAGAGCTGTGGCTCTTCTACTGGTATTGGACCTTCCACCCGTGTTTTTGACAGCTACTAAGGTGCTTGAGAGCATCTCTGCCTGAGTAACTTCACATCTGGTAAGAACTGAGTTGTGAAGTCATCTTCAGAATACTTGCAAATCATAAATCAGGCTGTATTAACCTGAGATCTATAAATTCTATGATGCACCAACACTGCTTACGGCAATTCATGGTAAATCTGTTGTTACAGGGGTATCTGCTGCTGAACAGCCTTTCCCCCATGAAATACATTGTTTGTCATGAGTTGCTCAGAAAGAGGTTTTCTATTTCTCGATTCTCACATGCTGAACAAGTGAACACTGGAGTTTTTAACAGAGTGAACTCCACTTGCACATTTTTTGTTCCGTCAGTTCTTCACAGCCGCAGGCAATGTCTGGTATCCCAAACTGCAGTTTCTCTAACACCTATCTCAATAGGGCTGATAAATGGCAGGTTTTCACCACTCAAGTTTTAGTATTATGAATGTTCTGTGTCTTGTCTAATTCAGGTTGAATACGAAGGCTTAAAGCATGAGATTAAACGATTTGAGGAGGAGACAGTGTTGCTTAATAGCCAGCTAGAAGATGCCATCCGGCTGAAGGAGATTGCTGAGCATCAGCTGGAGGAAGCTCTGGAAACTTTAAAAAATGAAAGAGAGCAAAAGAACAATCTGAGAAAGGAACTCTCCCAGTATATCAACCTCAATGATAGTATGTATAATAACCATATTAATATATCAGTAGATGGGTTGAAGTTTTCAGAGGATGGGGGTGAGCCCAACAATGACGACAAAATGAACGGACACATCCACGGGCCTCTTGTGAAACTCAATGGGGACTACAGAACTCCCACGAGTAGGAAAGGAGAATCTCTGCACCCTGTCTCTGACCTCTTCAGTGAGCTCAACATATCAGAGATACAGAAACTGAAGCAGCAGCTCATGCAGGTAAGGGCTGAATTTAATGTCCTGAAATGTTTAAACACCCATCTTATGAACCCTCTTGCCAGTTGTGCAGTGATTATTCCCAGTGACGTTCTTGACCGCATATGTGTGTTTTCCAGACTTCTGCTTTGGTGTTTCTTCATATCCAGGTTCTGCTAGAAGTATCCCTAGTAAACAGTGTACCTGTCTGCACAAAAGTCAGTGTGACCTGAGCAGATATTTAGTGGAAAGAAGAGAAAGGGACTCTCTAGATGCTGGGGTTGCAGAAGGCTATATTCCTTTGCTTTGATAATGGTAAATATCCTAAATATCCCTGAAATCGCAAGTGAAACAAGGCATTCTTCAATATGACTAAAGCTACCTGGAAACAAACCCCACTAAAACACTTGCGTGTAGAGACTTGATTTTTATCCCTCCGTTGCAAGTCAGAGGGAGTTTTTGCCGTGAAATGCAGCTCGAGCAAGCCTTGGCACAGGGTCAGGAGAGAACAAAAGGAGAGGAGCGCTGCTCTCAGCGGCCGTGCACTGGGAGCATGTGGCGTGTGGGCTGTCACAGAGCGCCCTTGTCCCCGGCGCTCCCGGCGGATGCGCGGCTGCAGGGGGTGCCTGGGGAGCCTGGGCATGGAACAGCCAGCGCTTGTTCCCTGTTCATCCATGCCCCAGCCAGAATGGGAGCCTGGGATGGCAGCCAGATCCAAACTGAAGCTGCCAGCCCCGATGTTGACATCATCTCAGAAGGGGTGCGGTGCCATGCAGTGAAAGGGTCCTGCTGCCCAGGCTGTTGAGCGTCACGTCTGCCACAACAGCTTGAAAGGTTTTGGCACCGTCGAGGAAGCATCCAGCATTTTCTGGCTTCAGGCTTCTGAAAAGTGCCTCTTCTGAAGAGAGGAAATGTGAACCCTTTATTGCTTAGAATGTAAAAGGTGGTTTGGAAGTGAAGTAGAGCAAACACAGTCTTCAGTGCTTGCTAGAGAACAAGAAATCCCTATGTGGTCTGTCCTATTTGCTGAAGAGTTAATTGTTTTATTTATCCATTGCCAAACTCACTGTGGGAAGTTTTGATCCAAGCTGTGACATGGAGAGCATGGATGACATCCAGTGCTTTGCACCAATAACTTTGATACAAAGCGTGCATCATTTAAGTGGGAAAGCTTGAAATTCAGGATTTTATTTGTGTGAAAAATTCAGTTAAACTTTTGCAGTATTAAAATGTACACAGAGTGTGTATTTTGTGTATATGTGAGGAGATAAATAGCTATGGTTAAATTGGTTTCCATAATTGCAAACTGTAGATGCAAATTGGGAAGGAAATCTCCTGAAGCTGAAATCTTTGAAGGGAAGGATGCATCGCAAAATAGGTTCTTTTGAATTGCTTTTGTTCTCATTTTAAGATAACAAAAATCCTTACTGCAGCTACCAATTTCAATGTCAAAAAAATGCACCAACTGAACTGAAAAACAACTAGAATTTCCACAAGTTTGCTGTGGTGGAAATAAGAGTATTGTCTAGAACAAGAAATATCATCACCATACTTGGGAACAGCAGAGTCATTAATATGCAAAAGGTGTGCTCAGGACTGAGCTGGAGCTTTGGGGTTTTTCCCTTGGCAGTAGGAGCATGTATTTATGATTTCAAACAGAAGGGGATTAGCTTAATCCATTATTGCTGGTCCAGAATGAATAAAATTGAGTAGGTCTGTGTATTTCCTTTTGCCTGCTGTACGAGTTGATATAGGGATTTTAAAAGTTGCATGTGTTCTCTGGAAAGAATCCGTTCTCTTTGAAAGGAGTATGTTTCCAGAACACAGTTATGTTCAGAAGAGAAATTATCATCAAGATCCAAATTAGTTCTGCTGCAGTTTTTCTTCATGATAGGGTATAATGGCTTAGATTAGTAGTCCTGCAGGATCAATTCTCTCTGATTCATTTAAGCAGGCACTGAAACACTGTGCTGCTTTAACACCCAGGTGTTTTCTCAAAGGAAAGGATTTATTATAAATAAATATTATTAAAAATAAATAAAGTTTGCCCTATTTTGGATTTTCTCTATCAGAGTGGGCTGGCATGGGGAGTAAGCAACAATGAGGGTAGGACGTTCTGGGACAGCAACAGGGGAATGAAAAATGGAGAGGGGTACCAAAATACTTGTGGTTCTTGGCAGTCCTCTTCTGCACAGACTGTGTAGTGCCAAAAATGGAACACTTTAAAGAGATAGACTTCCTGGATCGTAAAATAATGATGAGGTGTGCCCCTGGATTTTTAATTCTTGAGTCATCGGTCCCCTGTATACAAGAAAACTAGGCTGATTTTTTTTCAGATGTTTTTATCATGGCTTCTATTTTTATTTGTATAGTTTCTGCCTGAAATCAATTGCAGATCCCAATGGAGGCCACATTTTGAGACCCTGTCTGTAAAACCAAGAGACCACTGCATGCTCTAAAATCTTAGTACTTCTGAGCAGCAGCCTTGGCTCAAATGCCTGGTTAAGAGGAAACAAGAGTTTGAAGCACTGCTTGGAACATTTTGTGAGATGGCATTAACACCCTCTCAGTTTCTCAAAGGCTTTTCTTTTCCTTTACTAAGATTCATGGTGGCTAATTTGATTTTCTTCCAAATACTACTGATAGGGAATGAAAGTTTGTTGTTTTGGGGTTTTAAAAATATTTTTCCAGAACTGAAAGCTCTGAATTCTCAGAACTATTAATTCCATCACTCATCAAGGGCAGCAGAGAATGCTGTTTTCCCTGTATGTGCTGAGATACCGCAACCAGGGGAGAGAAAGAGTAGTAAACCTTGTAGGTTCAAGGTCTTATTGCAAAAGCCGTGAAAGGAAGAAGAATCCTATCTCCATAAGCCTTCCTCAGCTTCCCAATTCACACCTCAGAACAGGACAAAGGCACAGGAAAAAAGTTGGAGCATGACACTTAAAACTTGAAAAAGGGAGTCTTTCAGGGGTGTTACCATGAGTAGCAAATACCTGAGCAGATCAAACTTGCAAGTTTGTCATGTTCACTTGCTTTAAAATTGCTGTGCGTTAAAACTTCTATAGGTGTCCTCCGTGACCTTTTCCATTGTTCAACATCCACATTTCTCTGTGGATATCTGGAAAGAAACTTACTAGAACCAGTAAGTTGTAAGTTATACCACAAGTCCAGTTTTTCCTGGCTTGAACCTAAACAGATGGATTTCACCTAAAAGTTAAGTGTTGAGGATGGGGAGTCCTGGGAGCTGCATGTGCTGTGTCCTGATCTGTGTTACATTTCCACACAGGAGGTTATTTAATCTATGGAAATGTACACAGCTAATTTTTTACTGTAGTTGCCTTAATGAAAGTGTGCAACAGTTCAAAGATATAAATAAATATTGTGAAAGCTTGGTAGAAGTGTTAATAGGAAATGTAAATTCAAATTCCATTGAGAAATGGCTTATAGTTGACAGTGATGCAGTTTCTGTATTCAGGGAACATATGGCCTAATAAATCCTGGATCATCACTCTAGCTGAAGAGACAGTGCTTGGGCACTGAGGAATTCTTCAGTGGGCAACATGATATTGGGAGTTGTAACAGAGGCTGGGACTTCCTAAATCTCTGAGAGTTACACAGCTCTCTATAAATTGATTTTATGGTTTAGGTGAGTATATGGCTAAAATCTCTTGGAAGCCCTCAAGCTGCACGCAGAGGTGGAGCAGAAGAGATGACTGTGACTGCAGAATTTTGTGCTCAGCACGGGCAGGATGAGATTTTGGGTTTCTCACTCTGGCTCTGTTGCAGGTGGAGCGGGAGAAGGCCATTCTCCTGGCCAACCTCCAGGAGTCCCAGACGCAGCTGGAGCACACCAAGGGAGCCCTGACAGAGCAGCACGAGCGCGTCCACAGGCTCACGGAGCACGTCAACGCCATGAGGGGGCTGCAGAGCAACAAGGAGCTGAAAGTCGAGCTCGACTGCGAGAAGGGCCGAGATTCTGGCGAGGAAGCGCACGACTACGAGGTGGACATCAACGGCTTGGAGATCCTGGAATGTAAATACAAAGTAGCTGTTACTGAGGTGATAGACCTTAAAGCCGAAATCAAAGCCTTAAAGGAGAAATATAATAAATACGTTGAAAACTACACTGAAGAGAAGGCCAAGTATGAGAGCAGAATCCAGACGTATGATGAGCAGGTGACAAGCCTGGAGAAGTCGACCAAGGAAAGCCAGGAGAAAATGGTCCACATGGAAAAGGAGTTACAAAGGATGACAAGCATAGCGAACGAAAACCACAATACCCTCAACACTGCCCAGGACGAGCTGGTGACGTTTAGTGAGGAGCTGGCTCAGCTGTACCACCACGTCTGCCTGTGCAACAACGAGACGCCGAACAGGGTCATGTTGGACTATTACAGGCAAAGCAGGGTCACCCGCAGCGGGAGCCTGAAGGGGCCGGACGACCCTCGAGGTCTCCTTTCCCCACGACTCGCCAGACGGGGGGTGGCCTCGCCCGTAGAAGCCAGGACCCCGACCGAGCAGGTGACGAAAGAGGCCGCGGAGCCCGGCAAGGAGCAGAGCCCAACAAAAACACCTTCCATTTCTCCTGTCATCACAGCCCCTCCTTCCTCCCCCGTCTCTGACACCAGTGACATCCGCAAGGAGCCCATGAACATCTACAACCTCAATGCCATCATCAGGGACCAAATCAAGCACTTGCAGAAGGCCGTGGACCGGTCGCTGCAGCTGTCGCGGCAGCGGGCCGCGGCCCGCGAGCTGGCGCCCATGATCGACAAGGACAAGGAGGCCTTAATGGAAGAGATCCTGAAGCTGAAATCACTCCTGAGCACGAAGCGGGAGCAGATCGCCACCCTGAGAGCAGTGCTGAAAGCCAACAAGCAGGTAAGATGCTCATAAAGCACTCAGGAGAGCCTGTTGTTTATACAGGTCGCTTGCAAGCTTTCCCAGGAGTGTTTTTACTCACGAGTTATTGAGCCTCTCTCACTCAATCACAGCAAGGGCAGACCTTTGCTCCCTCCCCTTCCAGCCTTCTCTTTAAGCACTTTAGTTCTGCTTTTCTCACCACCTACCGTTCACTCAGCAGAGGGGCAGGCAGGGACCAGCTGCTGCCCAGGAGTGTTGCTGATACTGTCACAAACTGATTAAAATCGCCAGGGTTGGAAAAGAGAATTGAACGTGCACGGAGAGGTTCTCAGAGGTGTGCTCTTGTATTTAAGAGAATAAAAACCTTCAAATTATTGTTTTGAATTTTTTCTAATCTTCAGAGAAATTCATCAAACCACTTCTTGATGTTTCACCAAGGGAAAGAAGGTGAAAATTATAGTACTCGATAGTAAATGCCAAGAAAAATCCATCTAATGCTAAGTTCTTCAAGAGTACTGTCAATTTGCTTTGTGCAGTGTATCTACCAAGCCCTTTTTATCCAATTAGATTCCGGGTCTGAAAACACTATAACAAAAAGTTAAATTTAGCATACAAATAGTTTTATTTACTTTGATGCATCTCCTTTTGCCCAGAATTAAATCTGAATGCAGAAGGCTGCAGTGGCAGTGTCTTTGTTCCAGATTGCCTGGCACTTTCCTTATCTGAAAACAGTGCAGTGATCACCACATGGGGGCTTGGATCTTGGTTAACAGCTTGGCACACTGTTAGCTGATGACAGTGATGGGATTTCAGTGTTAAAATTCCCAATAGTCAACTATTCTGAAGTTACAATTTCAAGTTTAATTGATTGGATTTGTAACTGCGTGTCTAGGGTACTGGGGACTTTTAAATTGCAGCAATATTTCAACATATATTGAGTCTTTTACAGCATTTCCCCCCCCACCCCGATACAACACATGTTAAATATTAACTCAAGTAATTAAATACCATCTCTAGCTAAGCAATAATAGCTCTGAGCAATTATATGTGGATTTTCCATGTAATTAAAATGTAATTTGGATGGAATTGATGTATGTGGGTACACATTCTGTGATTCCAAATTAAAGATTTTTCCCATTAGCACAGAGCTATCATTTATTTTTTTTTGCTACTACCAGAAGATGTATCTCAGTCTCAGTCTTTTATTGCTGCCAGAAATACTGCATTATCCTAAGGCATGCTCATTGAAATGGAAAAGATAGATTTGCTGACTAAGGAGCTTCTATTAACTAATCTTTTATTTATTGGATAGCAGCATGGATATTGGTAGCTGTACAACTGGGTACAGAAACTTGCCGTACTTGTTCATCTAAACCTGATATCAGCTTCCTCAAACTGACAAGCTGAAAGACAAAATATAGAGGGAAGGATAAATTTAAAGCTGGAGAAGGGAACAGTCATTTATTATGTGCCAGCCTCAAGTGATGAGCATATCCCAGGACCCAAACTCATGTTTTGACTCATGTTCAAAAAACCAGGAGTTAAGATTCATCCTCTTGAGGTCTTCCCCTTCAAAAGTGTAAGTTTCTAAGCAGCAACAAGCTGGGGGTATTTTTCCCTTGTGGGGCCCTGCCCTGGGTCTGGTATTTTGCACTGTACTTTGGTGAAAAAACACCTTTAACTAGGGAAGCACATTTGCTATCTAGTGATGGCCAGTAGTATTCACAAATAAGCATTTCAGACTACACAAAGCTCCAACAGGATAAAGAGAGCAAGATTTGGTCCAAGAAGATGCCAACCTAATCCATGAAAACGGGTTATTAAATCAGTTGCCCAAGAAAGCAAGGCACATAAATCTTGCTTGCTTTGCTTGCTTACCTTGTCTTGATTTGTGTATCCATTTGCTCATAGCCCAAATTACTGTGTCAGCACCAGATTGGTGGAATGAACATCAACAAGTAGTATAAATGAGAAAGTAATATCAAATTAATGATGCACTACCTTTTAGGACCAGTTCAATGATGGGTTTGGTTTTGATTTCTAATAGCAGTCAGAAAGCAAAGCTGCCTGTGAGGGCAATTTAATCTCCTGAAGTTCTGATGGAAAGCTGAGCAGTTGTTTTTGTAGGTAAATAGTTCAATGAGACAGAATTGAGTCAGCAAGACCTTCATGTCTGTATTAGCAGTAACTGTGGTGTCTCCAGCTTCCATAACTGAAATACCCATAAAAATCCTTCCGAAAAAGTACCTTGAAAACCCCAGATATATGGAATCTTATCTATAAACAAATGCCCTGATATTATATAGACAGAACACAGTAGAATTTCTGCCGGGAAACTGAGGCTTGACAAAAAGACCTGGTACCATGTACAACTTCTGCTCTAAAAATACAGGCTAGTTTTCTGCTTTCTTGTGTGGAAAAAAAATGGCACTTACCAGTGTAGGATTTAATATTTATAAACAATTATTTTAGCTGGTCTGCTTCTCACACTCACAATGGAATACAAAGTTGTCTTAGAAAATGCGGTTTGTTCATGGATTTCAGGGTGACGATGGCAACCTTTAGGCAGACAAGTTTGGGCAAACATCTCTTCTGTAAGGATATGGAGGGGGATGAAAAGGACTCTGGCAGTGCTTGAGGGGCTCAGGTGTGTGCTCACCTCAGCCTATTAACCTCCAGGGCTGGGCTTTGGGGACAGGGAGGTGGAAGTTTTTATCTTTTTTTTCCCTCGTGTTCCCCATCTACTTGTGTAGAGAGATTGCATTTTTATGTGGAACAAAGCTCTCTTAATTTTTCTGATACAAACTTTTAACTTAACCACAGCTTTAAAACAAATGCTTCAGAAAGAGCCATTAGAAACAAAGCCATGTCCTGGGCATCTGCTTCCCTCTGGCACCCACTGCTTGGAGATGAAGGCTTTTATTTGCCCCATCTTTCCTTTCAGAGCACTCTCTGAAGGCACAGTTCTAGATGATCTAAACCTGGAGTATCCCACAGAACTGGTTTCAGGCACAACCACATACATGGCTCACACATACTTATATGGCCCAGTGGGTACAATTCTGAAAACTCTGGAAATCATTTCTACAAGAGCTGGCACTGGAGGAAGAGTAACCTGAAGCTGTGGTTTTGGTTCATTTGGCACAGTGTGACGGTGCAGCTGAGGTGACCAGACACTCTGAAGTGTCTCTCAGAGATGGAGGCTGAGTTCCTCTTTTATCCTCTGCCTCACTCTCCATTACACATTCAAGCTTCAGGGTGATCCAGGCAAGTTTCCTGTCTCTTCAGGCTCCCCAGATTTCCAACAGAAGCTTCCTCAGTTTGTGTTCCCCTTCTTTCTCCTGCTATTAAACTCACATTTGTTGTTGGTTATATTTGCTTCTCCAGAAAATAGGCAAAAACCTGTTGATTCCTGCTTTATCCTGCCAAGACATAGGCTGATATCTGCCATCCTACCAACGCATGTATCAACAAGGCTGAAAAAAGCAGAATTGGTTTGAATAGATCCCTAAGTGGTTGATAATTTTTCATGTATTGCTGATGATTTCAACTCTGGATTGGAAAAATGCACCTATTTAAAATGATCGTTGGTCACTACTGCTGACCTTTAAAAATCTGTTCTCTTAATGTAAATTGGTGTGAAAGTAAGAAAATATTATTGGTGAGCATAACATTAAGAAAAACCTAATTATTTTAACACTGCTATTTAGCAAGACACAAATGAACAAAGTTGTAATTTAGTAGGAGATTCTAATGTGTCCTTTTGTTAAGGGACATCGTTAGTGGGAAATGTATTGAGTTTCAGAAAACTGAGTTTAAAATAGGTTTCCTACACTTCTCTGCCCTGGTGGTGGCTCAAGAGCCCATAAGATCAACAGGGGAAACTGATTGCCTGCATGAATTGCTGCAACTTATTATGCACAAAAAAAAATGAAAGAATATCCATAATAGTCTCTGAGTAAATGTAAAAGGAAGCAATTTTTTCTTCATGTCATTCAAAGGCAATAGTTTTAAATGTCTCAAGCAGCAGTAGGTATAAAGCCTCTATAAAAGCGATGTATTTTGAATAACTTCAAGGTGGTACTAAATTCATAGGTAAAGCAGAATGTTCAAGTCCTGCAAAGATAAGACAAATGTAGCTATTAAAAGAAGTACAGTAGTAAATTAAAGAAATTGAATGGATAAAATTGAAAAAAGAAAGAAGGGAGCAGCAAAAAGTTAGGAATAGGACAAATGGAGCCTTGTTCTCCTGTTAAATGAAAATTGTAATTTACACTCTGTTATTATTTTTTATTATTTTTATTTTATCTCATAAACACATACCCTTGTTTGTGTTTTTAGACAGCTGAAGTGGCACTGGCCAATCTGAAGAATAAATACGAAAACGAAAAAGCAATGGTGACCGAGACCATGACCAAACTACGGAATGAACTGAAGGCTTTGAAGGAAGATGCAGCAACCTTCTCATCCTTGAGAGCAATGTTTGCAACCAGGTAAGGGGAATGAATGGTGTCACCATCTGGCTCAGCGCTGTAAAAATAAACACGTGTGTTCCAAGTGAGTGTATGTTGGGTGCTGAGGATAGAGAAATTATTTTCTGCTTGGTCAGGGTTTGCTGGATGAAGGTGAATGAGTCCTAGAATGCACACTGTGCAAAACTTGGAAGCTTTCAAGTGCTGCTGAGATTCGTGCCTTGGAAAACAAAGCTGAAGAATAGCAATGTCAATACAACCTTGAGTAAAGTGTTATAAATGACAGTATATTTGTCCAGCATATTTGCATTTATAGGGTTTTTTAAAGTGAAAACCAAATAGTGGATTTATGTGGCTGATTTTCCCATTCAGAAGTACGCAGCGATTCCGTCATGTATGGTTAATGATGATCTTCAGAATCTCATGTTTTCATTACAATGAGATTTATTACTCACCAGCAGTAAAATCTATTTCATCAACCAGCCTATGCTGTAATCCAGTGCTAATAATTGTAAGGCCACTGTAATTTTCCACTCCAGCATAAATTCTTATTTTCTCCCGCTGTGATGTTCAATTTATTATCTTCTCCTTCACAGGATAAAAGCTTCCCTTATCTTCTGTAACATAGTTCCTCCTGGCAGGAGAGTAATTAATCAACTTTCATCTTTCCTTCTCCCACGTCTTCTTCAGAAGAACTTTTGGTTTTACACAGAATCAACTAGGCTGGAAAATACTTCTGAGATTCAGCCCAACCTAGAACTGAATGCCGCTTTGTCAACCAGACCATGGCACTCAATGCCACATCCAGGCTTACCTTAAACACCCCCAGGGACATTGACTCCACCACCTCCCTGGGCAGCTCATTCCACTGTCTAATAACCCCTTCTGTGAAGAAATTCTTCCTAATGTCCACTCAGACCTCTCCTGGCACAGCTTAAGATTGTGTCTTCTCATCTTAGCTGCTTTGTAAAAGGTTGCCCAAAAGTAATATTTTTAAAAGAGCTGACATTTTCATCAATAAATTCTTATTTTGCAAATACACGAGCAAGACAATTTTGTCCACCCTTATGATCGAACACAGTGCAGGTTTCTTGTTTGTGTTTTAGTCCATAAATGATAAGACATCTTCGTGCCTCGTGCCAACATCTCTTCAGTGCTCCCTGCAAGGCCATCCTGCCACTTCCAGCCTTCTAAGGTGCTTTTTTGCTTAGTGACAGTGGCAGCAGCAGCTGGGAAAAGTGGGAAGGAAGGAGAAGGGGCATTGATATGTCGTGACGCTGGTGCTGTGTGCAAATTCATCATAGGTCCATCGTCAGAAGAGTGCGTGTAGCGACATAATGGAAACGAAGACCCAGCTCAGCAGGTGGTGTGAACCAAGGTAGCCTGATTGATTTCATTGGCATCTAAAGATTTTCTTCTAGAAAGGAAAGTCGTGTGTGTGTGTGTGTGTGTGTGTGTGTGTGTTGGAAATGCGTGTGTTGACCTTTCCTCGCAAGCTCCTTACTCTGGGAGATACAGGGATGTGCTAGCTCTGTAAAACCTTGTGGAAGGCGGAGGAGAAGAGCGGCGTCGTGAGCATAAAGCAAACAAGGGTCTTGCACGGGGCACAAATCATAAAAAATACGAGGTAAAAGTAGTTTGCAGAGATTTAGAAGTTAATTCAAGGGAATGTTAGATTGTTGGTGTACTGAATGCGCCTGACCCTATTTGAGCACCCTGAGTGCAGACTTCCTTTTGGGTTCAAGGATGCCACTCATCCAGATACCTTTTCTAGATGCCCTGTGTGTAGGATGCAGTGAAGCTTCAGGGAGTCTGTGTGACTTGCTAAGTTACACAGTTTTAGTTTATAAATTTCTAATGCCAGTAGAAATAAACCCTTCCCAAAGAATTTACTGCTGTTGGTTCCATGTATTTTCCAAGCACAGTTATAAAAGATTATTCACTACAAGGTCTTCCACATCATTATGCTCCTATAGATTTTTCTGTTGTAAAATATTCATTTTTCTTCCTTAGCATGGAGTTTAATGGCCTTTATAATTAAATCAATCTTCCTAAATGGTCAAATCATTGACTCATTCCAGATAGTCCATTTGGAAGAGCATTTGTTTAAATGACAGAGGGTTGATATACTCCATAAGTCTGTTGAAGAAGAGAAATCCGTTTGAAAATACAAGGCTGTAAGATTTGTGTGCAGTAACATTAGATGCAGTAGCAACCTTCAGAATAAAAATGAAATTGTTTAGTCTTTAGTTGAATAAAACAGTGGTTTCCATGGTTATAGTGCATCACTCCTGAATTTGTACCACAGGGAGATCATCCCTCTGATAGCAGAATTGTATTCTAGATCTGGAAATGGTTGCTTATACTGTTTGATAGAACCATGTCCTTTCTCTTTCCATCAACCATCATTTTGGTCCCCAAGTGGATTTCATCTGGTGCTGAACTGCATGGTTCCTTCCTCACATACCCTGGATAAAGGTCATAGCACACGTTATAAGCAGAGCACAGCACATCTGTGTCTGCTCTGAACAGCAACGTTGGCACTTCCCTCCAAAGCTCCCCTATGCAGAAAGCAGGAGCCTTCCTTTTTCTGTGTTTTCCCTGACACTTGTTCATCCTTCACTCCTTAAAGTTCTTTCTTCAGTTCTTCTTTGTCTCAAAAGTCTTTCTGTCCTGCCTGTCCCTCTACTTTTGCTCTTTTCCTTCTGGAACAGCTTATTTCCCCAGCCCAAAAATCTCTGAGATTCTGATCTCTACAGCTTCCTCCTTCCCTCTTCACTACCCTTGTGATCCCTTTCTGGGATTTATGTGCTTCAGATGTCTCAAGAATATTTCCCAGAACACCTCTCTTAGAAAAAGAAAGCAACAGTGCATTAAAACTCTTTTGTGGGATTCAAGGGGTTGGCAAAGCAGAGTTGAATTTTCTGTTCGATGCCAGGGCCATGTGCCACCTTTAAGCTGCTGATTTTGTCATGGGCTGCTTCTGGTGTTCCCAGAGAAAATGGTGAGAGCCTTTCCTGCCCCTCCTGTTGTTTCCCCTCACTCTAACCCTGAGTTGCTGACCCAGGGTGAGAGCTGTGGGAGTGTGGAGCAGTGAGCAGCACTCATCCAGAGGGAAAATAAATAATAAATTATTTACAACATTAGTTTTCCAGTCTAGAGTCGCTGTTGCCCTGTGAGAGGAAGTTCTGTGCTGAAGGAGAGAAGAAACTGCTTTTAAAGCAGGATCCGAAAAGGATTCAGGAAGCTCACTTTACTGAGTCCCTACACTGTTTGCTTTCCCAGCCTAAACAGAGATCCTTAATAGGAGAATGCAGGAAATATTACTTGTGATATTGCCATAGTCCTGATCCTGCATGCATGGATTTTTTTTCTTCATCCATCAGAATGTTTTCTTATTAGTACTATTTAAAGAAAAATGTGTGCTGAGGAGATGGAGTAGGAAGATTGGACAGGTCCTGGAGCTGAGCAAACATTTATGAACAGAAGAGAATTACGATTACATGGTTAGAGCAGGGACCTGTCACTGTCAGTGTCACCAGGTTTTAGCTCAAGCTCTGCAATGATTTATGTTACCTAAATTACGCATAAGCCTGATTTGGTATTTGGTTTACATTCCTAGACGAGAGGGATAGATGGAGGCAGAAATCCCTTAAAATCCTGTATAAGCTTCTTGGATCAGTTCATACAAAATAAATGGGCTTATGTGTCTGTCTGCTTCCTTCCTGAGACGAGAGAAATGAAAAATAGGTGAAACCTTGCCTTTTGCTCTGCCTCTAAGTAGACCAGCAGACAGCAAGGAAACGGTGCTGTTTGTTTAATAGTCACGTGCAGCTTACAACCTGTCCTGGGCAAGAGGGAAATTGGGAAAGAATTCTGGCTTGGGAGGACATAACCTGACTTTTGGTATCACAATCTGAGCCCTTCAGAGCCCTGGAGGATGCCAGAGTCCTGCAAAGGTCTCTGCCATGCCAGAAATCACCTTTCTTAGGAGCTCTTTACCTTTTTCTTTTAGGAGCACCTTAATCTTTTTCTTCCTCCTGTGAGACTTTATGAATGTTTATCAAACGTGTGGGTGAAAGGCAATATGGATGCGTGCAATGCTTTTTTCTTTTTTAATTGGAAACACTTCTCCTTTTATCCCACACTTGCACGTAGCTGGGAATCTTTCAGTGAAGGGAAATGCTATGGCTGCAGGCAGTAGTTACCTCCCACTGCATGGAATAACCTTCATTGCTGCAAAATTCCAGGAGATCTGAGGCTGTTAGTTCAGCAGTTCCTAAAGTTAATGAAGGCCTTTACTCGGGTGATTTAGGTTTAACCTTTCTGAACACTCTTTTCTGGGGGGGAAAAAAAAAAAAATAGAAAGCTTGAGCAGCAAAACCCAGAGACAATGAGACAATGGACCACGTGTTTGTGAAAAATAATTAGAAACTGCAAGTCATGCTGGAGGTCAGATGCGTGGAACCACCCCAACACTGTAGCGAGCTACTAGAAATGCAGAAATGTGGGGTTACTCTTGTGGGGGGACACTTCTAGGAAGGACCAGAACAGTTGGAAAATGTATTCACAAGATTGGTTTTGTCTCAAGTATGAGAGCAGCTAACAGCATCTCGTATATCCAGCTTTCTCAAGCCAGCTTGATACAGTTCATAGCAGGTTTGTCTAAGACTGCTTCAGTAATATCCACCTTCATGGCACTTGTATTTCTTACTTGTGCTGTTTTACAAATCAGATGTGCAAATACCAAGAGCACTTTCTAAGGCCTGGGCTAAATCAATCTTTTTCCAAAACCAAAACTGATTTGTTGCTATATTAAAGCAAGGCAATCCATTCCTCTAGTGGCAGTGTGCCACAGGTGTTTCTGCAGTGTTACTTTTGAAAGTTTTCAACAGAAAACATGTTTGGAAACAAAAGAGGTCTGAACAAAGGGGAAAGCAGGAGAGAATAAGAGACATGCATACAAAACCCATCTGGTTACAAGAACAAGTCTTTAAAATTCTGATAACACTAAACATTAAAGTAAATTAATTTGAAATGGGAATTAGTACAATATTCAGAATGCTGATTTCATGTCTCTGTCAAGGAAACTGGCTTAAGCATCAACAGACATCTCATGGCTTGGAGCAGAAATAGGTGTGCAGGTTGGCTTTAAGCCAACTGGCATTTCATAATGTCGCTTTTCCTCAAGGCTTGGGAAGCAACAATCATGTTTATTAAGGTCCTGTAGAAAAAAGATAATAATGAAACTGTAGATGAAGCTGTATCTGACAGTAATTTTGTTTCTGGTGCTTGAATTATTCAAAAGGAGAGTACTCTCTCTCTATATATATGTATCTATATATATCTATTTATATTTATAAGTGTTTGTGTATGAAGAATACCTACCTACACATTTTCAAGTATACTTTGTTGCTGTTTCCCAAGGGGGAGATTAAAGTTTCAGAGAAATTAGTTTCATCCCTCAGTTTGCAGTAATTCAAAGGTTTATTGCATCATACATTTTGATAAGGAAGACTAAAATAATTTTCCATGCTTGCTTTCTGTAAGGTGATACTGATAAAGGTACATCCTCCTCCATTACATGATTGCAATTGCACAGCAAAGCTACTTAGATTCTCCCAGATCTCATGGGAAGGAGATCTGGTGAAAGCTGCATCATTCAACATGAAAAATCCTTGGATGTTTCCACAAATGTCTGATGGTCAGGCAGGACTGCTGTCTGTGAATCATCTCATTGCTGGGATACATTTATTTTTATTGCTCTTGGTTCTTAGTGATTAGATTGTCTGTTGCTAACAAACGGAAGCTATTTCACTTGAAAAACCGTTTTAAGACAATTTTGAAATGCCTTGCTTTTCCTGTTAACTTTAGGGATTATGCTTAAAGCAGAAATAAATTTAATTTGGTCTTAAATCTAACAAAATCACAAGAAAGGTGGTTTTAGTTCTCAGAAAGCTACAGCAAATGAAAAGATAGCTTTTCATGTGGGTAAAAGAGGCTGAGGATTAAAAAAGGAGTAGGTGACAGCAGCAATGAACACCTGAACACACCTCCAAGGGGTTCAACAGTAAATGTGAAATAACTTCCAGGTGTGGGGTTTCCTGAATAGTATCCTTTTAATAAATGGTAAATAATGGTAATCATGGTAATAAATGGTTAACAATTGTAAATAACTGAGGGTTTCTCATTTCACAAAATCCGATGTGTCAAGTGTTCAAACTACTTGCAGTCTTCTTTCGTAATACTTTCTTGAAGCGGATATTACTGTCTGTAGAAAAGAGTATTTTCTAGTTGGTACACATGATTATCCATGGTGACTTACTAGTAGAAGCAGCATGCGATACTTGTGATCTAAACTGGAAATAATGCCACACCTCCCCTCCAATTGCTCGTTATCTGCATCAGAAACATGGTACACTGACTATGTTAATGCAGGCACAGGTTGTCTTGCTGGATGGGAAGTGCTGACATTCAGATCCAAGCCCAAATTTATTCCAAGTGGTAACAGAAGAATTCAGGCTGCCCGCTTCCAGGATTAGGGTCAGCCAAAGCCGGCATCTGACTCGGGCTCTGTAACTGAAGGCCAGGAATGTGCTCACGGGCAGGGTTGATTTTTGGGCCGTTCCCCCAGATTCCTGCCTTGTTTCTCCGCAGGTGTGATGAGTACGTGACGCAGCTGGATGAGATGCAGAGGCAGCTGGCGGCTGCGGAGGATGAGAAGAAGACGCTGAATTCTCTGCTGCGCATGGCCATCCAGCAAAAACTTGCCCTGACCCAGCGGCTGGAGGATTTAGAGTTCGACCACGAGCAATCGCGACGCAGCAAAGGCAAGCTGGGAAAGAGCAAGATCGGCAGCCCTAAAGTAAGTGAGGAGGCATCAGCCACCGTGCCAAGCATAGACACTTTCCTCCTGCATAGTCAGGGCCCACAGCAACCAAACTTACTGGTCAGCAGTGGCACTCAGAGGAAAAGGTATGCATGCAGTGATCTTTACAGTACAGTGCAGTAGCCAGACTTGCATTAAAGTCGTTCACTGAATTATAAACATAATGATTCTTTTTTTTTTTGTTTTGCTTTTATTTTTTCTTTCCGTACTTTGACTGGGGAGAAGGAGGCGGGGAGGATATGAGTATGAAATTCAAAGCCTGGCAACATGCGGTTCTGATCCACCTACTCACTGTTATTTCCTCCTTCTGAATGCAGTGTTTTGAACTATATTCTGTCAGTGTCTCGGTGCATCTTGTATGTCTTTAATATTAAGTGTGAATGTATTTTCTTTAATAAGTTTTCTTTAAGTTTTCCCTAAGGTTTTCCATAATGAGCATCTGAAATAAAAAAAAGGATTGTGCTCTATGAGCGTTTCAGTGCTTAACATAAAAGAAAGTGCATTTCTTTGTTAAGCTCTGGTGCTCACTTGTTCATTATCAGTGTGAAAAGAATATGGATGTGTTCACTCAGATCAGTTTTTCTACTTGGGAGCAAGAAACCTTTTGAAGGGGGATGGCTGCCCTTTGTAACCTAATGCAAATATTTTGCTGTTCAAGCAGTGAGTTCTTGCCTTGTGCCTGCCCCTGCCAAAACTCTATAGGTGTGGGCATCTCCATGGTTTTGAAGATGAAGAGGACTCTGTTAGAGAAGTCCTAGATAATCATCTCCCTTTCTTGCGTGCTCTAATCACAATGCAAAACCAAGAGAACATTCAGGGAGCCTTGTACATGTTGACTCGAGGATGCTGAGATATAACCCAACCTCATCTCCTCCTTCCCTATGGAGAATGAGGGTTTCCAATGCAGGCAAGGTGTCCTGCTCTGGAAATGACATGGGGCGTCAACGACAGTTGATTTTTACCTGTTAAGCAAGTTAAGATGATATTGTCATTCGTGAGGCTTTGAAAGGTAATTAAAGTAAAACTCTTTTGTTTCCATATGTATTTTTCTTGGATCTTCTGCAAGACTATTCTCACCTTCCCTTTGTGATCAGAGCCATCCCAGGACTTCAGGGACCTACCTCCAGAAATTATTAAGAGCCCCCCCTCATCCCGCCTCCACAGAATCATATCTTCTGAGGGGCCCCCCTTCCATGAGTGAATTCATCCATGGGCACCGTCTCAGCAAGGAAAAAAGGTTAACCGTGGCCATACCAGGTAAACATTTTTTCCTTGGGTGCATGTGGTGCTGAGTGGTTAGCAGAGCAGGGGACCCTCCCAGCACTGCAGATGCAATCTAATTTGGGCACCTCCTTGAAAAGCAAAATGTCCCCTCCTGTGTCACCTGTGGCAGGAGACGACGTTCTGCCGGCAGCGGCCCAAACTGGTTTCAGATGCAGTGTGGAAAGCCCTGCTGTGGTACACGTGGGTGCAGCCCCACTGGCACCCACAGAGGCTGCACCCCTGTGCCTGGGTGGGGCTGAGTCTGCTGCTGGGCTGGCAGTGCCCCTGGAAGACACAAACCCCACAGAGGAGGGACAGAGGAGTCAGGTGTGTGAGGAGCAGCGAGGGAGTGGCTGGCAGCGTGCAGGAGCCTCTGCAGCACCCACCTGCTCGCCCTGGAGCATTCAGTCAGCTTTTTCCAAAGGGTGGTGTTCGACTCACAGAAGGCTCAGTTTATCAAATTGAGTCCTGAGGTTTATCTTTGCAGGAAGCTTTTGCTCTTAATTTCCTGCCAAAATGTAGAATCTCCTTCGAACAAGGCGTAGAGAGGAAATGCAAGCTGGAATGGCATTTCAAAGGTGTGATAGCTTTCTTCTCCTGACAGAGCAGCTAACAATTTCTTATCTCCTGCACCCCAGCAGCACCTTTAGCCTTTAACTGTGCACAGCCTTGTCTGCTGGTAATTTTGTTCATTCTCTGTTTTGAAATACGTTACACACTAAAAGCATAAGTAGAAAATCTGAAAGCTAAAACCCATAAAAGGAGTTTCTGCTCGAGTAAATGTTTATTCTAGGAAGCTGAGCAGTGCCCTGTAGTGGGTTATATTTCTCACCTAGTGCCATCAGCCACAGCTGCCTTTCAGGAGTACCATGTAAGCAACACCCACTCAGAGGACGAGTGTAAAAATGCAGAGAGTCTAAACAAGACATTTTCCTAGGGTGTGTTGCAGTAAATAAATCAAAGAGCTGTCTCCTGAGGAGAAAAACGTGGGAGTGGGGGGAAAGACGCATCTGATATCTCATGGAACATCACGGATGCGTGGACCACGGATTGAGAAACACTGACAGTCTTTTCGTCCAGTGACAGAGACCAAAGGATGAAGCAGCCTGAAAGGTAGAATTGTCCAGAAAATTGTGTTTGTCTGGCGCCTTACCTGTCACTTCAGGTACATCTCCACATATTCAGAGTATAAGGGTCTTGAGACAGGGTCACTGATTTATGTTACAGTTGTCATTATGAATCTACCGCAATCTCAGCTTTCTGAATGCATTTGTCAGAATTTTATACTATCACATGTCCTTAGTCTCAGCCCGTGAGACTGACACGTGCAAACCTGAGATTTTTCTGAGCATTCAGATTCCAGTGTTGGCAGGACCGTGTTAGAATCAGGTTAAGTAGGGAATTTTTCATCATTGTTTTTACCAGTTTCTGGAAGATTTCTTACTGTTGTTAACAGATGAAAGGAATGATGCACCAAGTAGGATTTTTTTTGCCATCTGTCTAATTATCTGTTTCCCGAACGTAAGGAGAAGCGAGGAATGTTATTCTGCTGCCTTTATTGAGAATGTTGAAACGCCTTGTATCACAAAGAGCTTCTGTTCTCAGATGATCTGTGCAGTCAAGCAAGGCAGCGAGAAATGTAGCAACCCACACCTGCTTCTTCCTCAGAGAGGATGCACAAGAGCAGCAGCCAAACTCAAACACTGTGGAGCTAAGAGTAGCTTGGCTAGAGGCTAAGTCCCCAGGAGTGGAGTAAGAATGAATCAAACCTACATTAAATGGAAACACGTTGTGGGTTTTGTTTCCCTTTTAGATTTGTGAACTATTTCCTTCACAAGAATTTTTCACCCATGTGATGTGAGGGTGATCCCTTGTCCTTTCATTAGCTCCCAGTGATGTGGGGATGGGGAGGCTGTAACTGGGAATGCGTTTGATGGAGACCAAGAGCCAAAATAGCTGAAGCTGGTGGAGGGAGACACAGGGCAGGTTCCCCTATCCCACGAACCTCGTGCAGCAGCTGTGCCTGTGATTCTCATGCGCCTTCTTCTGGCCTTGGTGCTTGGCAGAAGGGGCTGCCTGTGCTTTGACTGCTGCTGGATACCTCGAGAAGGAAAGCTGCACTGCTTTTCACTGCCTTCTTCAGAGGAAGACCAGCTGCGCTGAAGACCTCTCAAGCCAAGAAATTGTCATTTCCTGCTCAGTTTCCATTTGAATGCCCTCAGCTTTAGATCAGCATGCAGGTAGCTCTGACACAAAGCTGCCACAGCACGACTTGATCTGGGCTTTCTAATTGAACTAATAGCTCTTAAGTGCCTGCAGGGGCTAAAAATATCACTCGGTGCTTTCCCAAGGTATCACGTTCCATTTCTCCTTGGTAATGGCATGCATTTGGCTTTGTTGTGTGTTTCTTCTTTGCTTCTGTTCTGCTGATGTGTATTTTTACACTTCCGAGTCTTTGTTCTTCTGATAGACAGAAGCAGCCAGTATGTGCCCAGCACAATTCCAGCCCACCTTTGGATGTGTTTGTGCCTGTTTTCCTAACTACATGAAAAAGTCAGGGCGTATAGAAAGCCTAGTGCTGGGTCTGACAGTGTGTAAAACGACAAAAAATTACCTTTCCTTTGCAATTGTATTCAAACTCCTTGAATATGAAGTCACTAGGTGCCTCTTAACATAGCACAGTCCCAAATATGAAATCTGATTCTCTCAACCTCTTCAAGGAAAGAACAAGACTAAAAAGGTCTCCTGTATTATCTGCCTTGACATCACTGTTGTACCTGTCAGATACTTTAGCATGGCAATTCCAAAAGTTGAATATAAAGTTCCGTTATTTTAGCTTCAAATTAAATCAAGATCCTTGTGTAGAAGATGTGCCTGAAGTAAGAGGTTTCCCAACAGGTTTAGAGAAGGACAGTAACCAATGGCTGCAGTGTTCTCTCTCAAACAGAGTCAACAACAACCCCCTCAAGAGGGTCCTTTGCTGGAGTGCCCTCCAAACCAAACTTGGTAGATGCTTCTTTCCCCTGTTGTTCATGCTTGGTGTTTAAAATCCCACACAGGAAAAAACACTGTAAAAAGTAAAGTATTTCACATTTTGAAGGCATACGGATCATAAGATCATAACGAGCAATCCTCTTCCTTTTAGAGAAATCTGTACAGCCATGTCTATTTCATTTTAATACAGTAGAGAAAAGGAAAGCAGCAGCCTTAAAACGTGACACGTTTCTCTCAAATTCCAAGTCCAGCTGAGGTCAGATATTTGGTTGACCAAAGCCAGGCTGGCCCCACAGATTTCAACAGAGCTATGCTAGCTTGCTCCAATCCCAAGTCTGTGTTTTTGTAGTGTTTAGATTTTATTATTCTTCATTATTACAAACAATTTCATAAAATGGCTCTTCTAAAAACCTGTAAAAAAAACCCAAAAAAAAACCAAACCTGCAAAATTAGGTAATTTTGTAGGGTTGCTCATTTCTGAAAGCACATTAAATCTGAAAGCACGCTTGCTTTTCAGCTGTCTTTCAAGAGTGATTTACAGCCTGGCATTTAATTCCCACAAGGAGAGACGAATGTGGAAGATAAAGAGAGCACAAAGAATACCACACAATAGTGCAGCAACTGCTCAGGCACTAAGCTCACCACCTACCATACGTAATTAAGAGTGTGTAATAGTTCCTCTTACTAAAAAAGTCATCCAGGATTAATTTCTGATGTAGCTCTATGCTTACAGGCAAATCAACTATGAATCACAATATGGTACAAATAACTGGCTCTTGTTTGTTGGTTTGCATTCTTTCCATAAAATTCAACTGAATTTATAAAAACTCTATCCCAAAGGAAATTCCTATCGATTGTCACCAAGAGCTAACTTACAGCATCTATAGGTGGAAAGTATTTTTGAAAGCTAACAAGGAAAATGGCAATAAAATATCTCAATGGCCCAAATGCTGAGGTCCTAGAACGTCTTATAACTAAATCTTTAAGCTGGAACTTGAGGGGAATTGCTTAAGAGTTGTCTTTGCTACTTGCCTTTACACTGAGAGTGGTTTAAAATGTGAAGAATAGGAAAGAAACCTGGGAATGCATTGCTCTGTTTGATGTAGCACAAACACAATTTAGCACAAGGGGCAGAGGGTCTGTTGAGTTGGGTGGCCCTTAGTGTTATAGGGAATTAAGGGTTTTTGATAGCCCATGTGAGTAACCTCTCCTGGCTCAAGGGATGAGGAATAAACTCTCATGCTGTTTTAAAATTTTTTCTTTCTGGATTTTGGGCTTTTTTAAAGTGCGGTGTTTTAGATGTGCCTTTTGGAAATATTCTATGAAAGGTTATTTTCTGTGTAATCAGCTCATGCTCCTTCTGTATTTTTCTTTAAATAACCTTTAGGTGGAACTTGGCATTTGGGGCAAAATTGTTGGGTTTGGCTCCTCCTTCTTGCTGCTTCATCTTGTTTAGGTAGTGTGAAGATATGGGAAATCCAAAGGTGTACTGTGAGTGGAAGCTGCCTTACCCTCCCCTTATAGATGCAGGAGTCGGGAAAATGGGCAGAGCTTTTCAGGCTGACACCACTCTGCGCATTGGAGGCTGCCTGGAGGGGTAAACACCCGTGTAAAAGTTAGGGAAACACATTTTTGATGGCAGGTTTGTGTCTTCTTTCTTTGTGTGATGAAAAGAGTTTACGTTCAAGGTCTTTAGCCATGCACATTTCTTGTTTGTTTAGGAGTATTTTGCCAAAACCAGTTTCAGCTCTGCTTTTGAGCTGAAGTACCAATGTCAGAAAGCTCCTTGCAGATTCCTAAGCCTTGCTGCTATAGGCATTACTTCAATATCCCAACTTTGCTTTTTTGTGCAATTCTCAATTTTGAAACAGCAGGACTGTTAGAAATCTGAACACGTACGAAAGCACAGCTTCTTTTGAAAAAGGTTGTGGAAGAAGTCCTTTGAGGAACACTACCAGCTCAGAAGTGAATTTTGCCAGGAGGGTGCTTTGTAGATCTTTGTGACTGCTCAGGTCACACAGTGTGGAGTTTTAAATATTTCTTACTTCTCCTTTGTGAACGAATTTTATAGATAAAGAGGAAAATCAACATAACTAGGATCTAGATACCTCTTCTTGATTTGAAGTTAGATAATTTTATACTGAGTTCTGAACAATATGGATTTTTCTCTACATTCAGTGAAACAGTTTATTCTTGAAAAGCAGGATAGGTGGTTAACCAAGCCACCACTATTATATAAGATATGCAGCCATATAATATTTAACTAGTCCAGCTAGTCTGCTCTAAATTCTTCCCTCAGGAAAGTTTGATTTGCTTCAGCCAAGCAATCCAAAGCATGGAAGTTCTTCAGAACCACTATTTTTTTAAAAAAAAACCCCACAACTTTATTGTGGCAACACAAATTTATTCTGAGTACAAATTGCCTTTTCCTTCACTAGAGATCCATGGATGATTCTTCTGAGAAGGCATATTGTATTTTTATCTGCTGAGAATGCACTTGTGTTGATGGTGATCCTGCACCTGCAAGGTGTCTCTGAGCTTGTGCAATCACACAGGCTACTGGCTGTTGTAAGACTCATGGAATATTGGTTTAATCTGTCTCTGCTCTTCATAAAAAGTGGAATTTATATGTTTTTAGTAGTTTTTATAAAAAATGAGGTGTAAGGTTGTTTTTTTTTTTAACCTGAATATGATGCTCTTCACAAAAAGGATAATTCAGTCATTATTTACTTATTATGTGTTCTCTTTTTTTTTTTTTTTTTTCCGTTCTGCATTGTCCTATCTTCTGTGGGTTCTGTAAACGCCATATTTGTGTCTACACGTGTTCACTGTTGGAGGAGCGCTCCGGGTGCATATATACAGACCCATGTATATATGCTCCTGCTCTCAGGGCCGTGTCCTGCATCCGGTGTGCTCATTTAGCTGCCCTGAATGAGCACTGCATATTTATGCCATTTCAAGCATGGTGCGTTGTCCTTGCGGAGGCCGTTTTGAATTTGAAGCGCAGTGTCCTTGCCAAGGACGCTGCTTGGCTGGAACTGATGAAGAAGTCCTCTGGCTAAATGTACTTTTACCTCTTGGTGCCACTGTGAACAGGACCTTTTCACTCTGTGCTTTTCCTCTCTTGCATTTAGCTTTCCAGTTGCCACTGATGAGACCAAACCCATACATTTCATGCTGATCAATATAATTTAGCTACTTCGATATGATTTAGCTATTATGGCATGAATTCACTGCAGTTCTACGAGTTTAATTTATTTTTTATTCGTGTTTTTTCACTGCATAAAGAAAGCAATTCTGGAATAAAATCTGTTTTTAATAGAAGCCCTAATTTGATAAAAAAATTAAAAAATGAAAAAAAAAAAAAAAAGACTGTAGTGAAATCCATGCCTTACTGCTGTATATTTTCATTAAAAGGTTATTGACATTTTTCTCTCTGTATCTACGCTATGACATCATTGCTGGATGGAATGGTTTACATTAGCATCATTTGTTGAAGTTCTCCAGTAAAGTCTTATTTAGACTTCTGGTTTTTTCTGCCTAAACAGGTGACACATCAAATCTTTAAGGTGTGTTACCACATATTTGTTGCTCTCAATGACAATTTTGAGCTTTGGAATCCAGTCCTACCAAATAACTAAAACAGAGATTGAAATATCTTTACAGTGTTGGTAACAAAAGTCATCCACCTCTATTTTCTTTTCTGACAAGGTTCAATGTGGTTTCATGATGTGCCGATTTTTGCCATCAAATACACAGGAATATTCAATATTGTGCATTTCACCTCATAAAATAGGCAAAACTGAAGTGAGTCAGTGTTGAAATTAGACATGCTGATATTTTAGCTCTCTAATAGAGCAGTTCCTTGACATGTTGTGGTGTTTGGAGTAAGCTCACAGCAACTCTTTAAACAAGACCAGTGGCCTTGATTGTAAGTATCTCCCTGTCTGCGTTTGTTTAGGGCATAGAACCTTTTCATTGTAACTTATGTTGTTTCTTCCAAAGCCTACAAAAGTTACTGTTCCCACCGACTTCAAATTTTGGATCAGGCCCTTCTTTATCCATATAATAGTGCAAGCATTTTTGCTCTGGATGATTTTGTGACCTGAACTATATCCTTATGTTTCCATGGTAAACAACAAGATCAAAGTGTGACAATTTCTGTAGTTTTAAGACCTTTCTTTTCCTCTTTTGAAATGTTTAAAATGTGTCTTTTAGTAAGTACGTGTTTCATGAATCATCAGACCTTTCTAAATGTGCTTTTTATGAACTTTTTATGTATGTAAAAGAAAGCAACTGAAGATATATTTTTCAGCTTATGCCATTTCCATTTCTGCTGTTTTACTAACCCATTATTGAACTTCTCAGTAGATTTAATGAGGAATTATTTAAAGCATTCACAGAAACCACTTGAGAAATAACACAAACACATTGTGATATAGAAAGTGTGAAAAAGGCTACAGAGCTGACAGGAAACCTTTTAATGTTCTGAGCCTGCAAGTGGAGAAAAATGCATTTCACTAATTTTGTTAATGACAAGGTATTATTTCTTTTTTAAAAGCTATTCTTAATACGAGCTACAGGAAAGGGCAAGGCTGGGATGTAGCTTTATCACTATAATTTGATTTAGCAGGCACGTACCTCTGAAACCCATGGATTGATGGGGCAACAGCGCTCTAGATTTGGGACAACTCAGGTCTAAAAAAGAAAATCCAAGTGAAGTCAGGCAGAATAAGGGAATGAAGGGTAAAAGCACTCCATCCAGTGTAGCTGTTGTATCCATGAAAGAACTCACCAGAACACAGGCAAGAAAGCTGACATGTTCTGGAAAGCCATGGAATCAGTGACCTACTAAACCATGGCCGGCTGTGCCGTGTGCCAGGCGGGGCGTGAAGCTGTTAGTGATGCTCCACCAGCCCATTTGTGGAGATCACCAAGGCAGGCAGCGTTTCCCTAAATGCCATGAGAAAACAGCAATTAAATTCCCTACCTGCTCCTTCTCTTGAGAAGCACTGAACAGCAAGCGCTCTGTTAATTCTGTCTGACCTTGTCCTGAAGCGCCGAGAGGAAGAGGAGCAGGAGGAGGGCCTGTGTCAGGAGCTTGTGAATGTAGAACAGAGGGACATTCCTGGGCCTGCTTTGCAAGAAAATGAACATGGACATGGGGAGATGTCCATGACAGGAAGGCAGGAGATGAGGATTTTAGATGCATCCTACGGCTGGCCCACTACCTTAGGGACATACATAGATATTGGTAAATAATGGGCGTTCAGCAGCATGCTCACATTTCTTATTCTTCAAATAGTCTTTAAGAAGACTAAGAAATAAGCAGTGGAAGAATTAACTGTTGCTGCAACTTCTCCAATCAGAAGTTATCTAAGACAGTTATCTAAGTTTCCAGAATGGCAAGCTTAAGATGTGAGTTAGCTGGGTACTTGCCTTCTCAACACAGGAATTTCACAGGAGATCACCTTTACCCGTGAAGAAAGCTGAAAATGATACTTGGTTGACACATTTATCTGTCTCCAACCAACGATCCATTATTCAGTTTAATGGGAATGGAGGTAAAATTCAGACAGTGGGCAATCCCAGGTGATGTGGGTGCAGGAGAATGTGCAGGAGCTAAGCTGGACTCCATTAAGCCCTCTCCTTCCAGGGGCAGCCTGCAGAAACACAGAGCTGAGCCCAGTTTTCAGCTGCCAGACTGATCTGCTGGGGCTCTGTGTAGGGCAGAGGTAATGGTGCTATTTACAGACTCAAACTGACCCTGGGAGCAGGAGAAGGGAGACACTCCTCTAATCTTTGACCTGTACCATTGTTCGTGGCTTTTTCCAAAGGTAAGTCACAGCTGTCCTCCCACCAGCTATTCCTTGTGGTAATTGTTACCTCTTAAAATTCCTCTTGGCCTTGAGGAAGGTCAAAGTTTTCTTGGCAGTCATTAGAAAAATCGAGATAAATTATAAATGAAGCCAGTTGATCAAATTGTATAAATTTATGTCCTCATCACCCTTGAATATAAACAGTTTTGGGACTTTTCTCATTGTGTCAGAGTGCAGCTTGAAAGCATCTCTCCAAATCTCAGCAAGGAGGGCAAGCATCTTAGTACCCTCTGCCCCATTCTTCTTGCCACCTCACATTTGTCTTTTGGTTTGGAAATTTTCCTTGTTCCTCACCTTTGAGCAGAAAGGATTGATTTATTGTCTTGGTAGGTCTTGCTCTGTGATGTAACTTGTTTCTACATCTGCACAACTAGGAGGCTACTGATCTGGTCTTTGCCCAATACTTTCAACTCATGCTATGAACCATTCATTCCTTCCCATTCAATTGACATTTCAGGGAGGAAAACAACTCATTACCATATTAATGGAGACAGCTTTTCTTTTCAAGCAAATTGCCAATAACAGCTTCATAGACATGTTATCAAATTCCTCAAGCTTGGTGGAGCAGGTTCGATTGACATTGGGTAGTGGAACACAAAGTCAGACAGCCTGAAAACTTTTAACTTTTAGTAAAAAAGGAATTTCAATTGGCCTCAAGTGATCAATGCGATACTGGGGAAGGTTGGTTTTAACAGACTGAAAAAGCCTCAATCTCACATTTTGTCATAAACATTTATTGACAGATTTTCATTTATCAAGAACAGATTTTTCCCAATGTTTTCATATCAGAAATGCCAAATATATAATGGTACCTCCTGATTGGTTTGCTGATTGAGTCTCAATTTTACCCTTTCAGACAAAAGGGGAAAAAAACCCATTTTTCATTGATTAACTGAACTAAATGCAGTTGAAAGTATGTTATGCTTATCTTGGGATTCTGAGTAGTCTTGGTGTTTGACAGCCCTATGAGAGATTAGGAATTTACTGAGAGTCAAAACGTGCTGAAATGTTCATTGCAGTGTGCTGGGTCCTGAGCAGGTGGGACTGGAAATGCTTGCATGCAGGTTTTTCACCGAGGACATTGCTGATGTCAACAGAAGGCAAGCCCAACTCAGACGCAAATAACCCAGAAATGCAGACCTGTGCTGGTTAGAGTCACCCAGCTCACAGACTGGAGGGCAGAGCACATCTTGTGACACAAGGGACATGTGTTGTTTTTGCGGCTGAGCCAAAGGGAAGCACAGGAAAATACTCTTTTTTTTTTTTTTTTTTTTTTTTTTTTTTTTTTTGGTGAGATTTGCTCTCAGCAGATAATTTATAGCAGCACATTCAGTGCTCGTGTGGGCAGATGTAGTTTCTCTGAGCCTGGGGTTTTTTTTAATGCTCTTACATCAGGAGCTGATTAGCCAGATTAGGACTGGGCATTAGGTTCCAAAGGAAAATCAGCAGAGGCTAATCTGTGAGAGAGGGAATCTCGGAGCCCTTCGCATCATCATTGTGAAGCGGCTAGAATGTCAGGAACTGGAAAATCAAAAACATGTAGCACAAGTCAAGCCTCAAAGCTCCAACAGAGCCAGTGGAAAGTGCTGTTGGATGCTGTCACAAGACTGCATACACAAGTCCTGATGAACTCAGTGAAAACTGGCATTTGAATTTCTGTGTACAATAGTTCATCTTTGCTGTCTGTGGTTGAAATGGTCACTAAAATTAATTTCTTTGTTATAGGTTTATGGAATTGTAAAAGGACTTGAGATCAGCCAGCTCATCCCCTGCCCCAAAATGGTTTATTTGCTCACAGCAAGTGAAAATGATGGAGAAATTAGGTAGTCTATATTTAATAACTTTATTCATGATTTTCTTGGTGGTAGTCTCAGAAGACACACCAAAAAGTCTAATCTGTGTCTGTACCCCAAGTAGCTTCTAGATAAATGACAAACTGTCTGTTCACTCTGTAGGCTGACTGACAGCCCCTGAGATTTACAGGAAATACAGGTGACAGGCTTCTTCCAATGTGATTTTAGCATGACTTTCTTGCCTTGTCTTCACGGCGTGTGGCATTGACCACAGAATTGGTAAAGACTTTTCTGAAACTTTTAACCTTCAGCAGAGTATTTCAGAAAAAACAAACCTTTACTTCCTACAGGCAGGAGTTCCTTAGTAGAAAGAAGTCATTTTATGATTGTCATGCCATTAGAGAAGGGTGTTATAAATCCTCCAAAATACTTAAAAGGATTAAATATAGCAGGAATAAAGTTAGCTCTCGCACAGCTACTTGGACATAAGTAGATAAGAAGCTCCTTTGAATTTGAAATGTGTCTATGTAAGCCATATGCATTCTGCTTAGCTCTTCCCTGGCATAATCCTCAGAAACTTCACTCCTGGAGGATGTAGGAGGACGATTCAGTCATCTTAAGACATGTGGATCACTGGATCTGGTCCTGGTGTGAGTGTGAGGCAGATTGCACGAGTTTTGCTGACACCAGCTAGAATTGTGTTTCACACCGAGCCAAGGGAGTGTTCTCACACAGAAATAGTTTTTACCCAGCTTGCAGAATCCTCCCAGAATCTGCCCACTGCTTGTGCATTCTGCCAAATGTAGCAGATCAAGGTGCATCACGAAATATTTGCACTCTGTTTGAGATATCAGAACAGGATCATAAATCAGGCATTTGTGTTGTTCTGGGAAAGCCTGTCAGGACAATTTCTTCTGTATCAATGAAACCTGTCTGCACCTTTTCATCACACAGCATTTCTTTCCTTACTGACTACCTTGTGTAAGCTGTCAGGGATGACTTCGCTCTGGACTTCTGCAAACGGTTTTGTTTAGAATAAGGCATTAATTAATTTTTTTTTTCTTTTGCAATCATTTTCTGCCTGCAGTTATTCTGCTCTGTCTGTTCCTCAGACACCTCTTATTTTAATTGAGCTCTGTGCTGAAATGCCAAACCCTTCTACTCATGACTCAAACACATTGCCAGCTCTTGCACTCCTCTGCTAAAAGATGCGCTGAGCACGATAGTGACAACCCTGGCCAATGAGAGTGGCAGAGGATCCTTTCTTATTCTGTTTCAGCTTCCAGACACAACGGTGCCAGCACTAACTGTGCACGCATTTTTCTAATCTGTGTACTAGAAAATAGCTCCAAACGCTTCTCGTCTTTGCTGAAGCAGGAAGAAATCAATGATTTGGGTACACTTGCTTCTACCCACTGGAGGTCAGCACAGATCTTCACAGGAGCTAGGGAGCGGCCCTGTGGGCTGGTGTGAGAGGGAAATGTTCCGATAGTGGATGTGGTGTTCAGTGTTGCTGTGAAGGTGTTGCTCTGCGGTACCTGATGCCACCTCAACACTCTTGGCAGCAAATTACTTGCGTGTTCTTCCACTCAATTGAGACAAAGAATAGAAGGGGGTTTTGGAAAACATCTACGTTGTAAAGAAAAATGATTACTGGTGTTGAGCAAAAAAGAAAAATGATTACAGGTGTTGAGCTTTAAGTAGCAACCAATGGGAAAAAACCCAAAACATTCTTTCCAAGTACATGAAGTTCCCCTGTCTCAATTTCAAGGTCTGGGGGAAAACAACCCCATTCCAACAAAGAGGTTGAGAATCAGGTTGGAGCAGACAGGAGGGATGATAGGTCTGCAAATCCTTCTGGAGACAAAAATGATCTCCAGTAGTTGTTCATATGGTCAGATTTTCATCCATCGACTCCAGTGTTTGAAAAGACCCTGGTAACTCTGCTGTGTGACAATCTGAATCACACAGACAGTGGAATGAAAGGCCAGAGCGCTGCAGGGAAAGTGAGCAAATCTTGAGATCTGGAAATCTCAGCAGTGCTAAGAAAACAGGGTTGGCTTGTTCAACTACTTTCATGAAGCCCCACAAATATCATAGAGTTTAAAGCTGTCTTCATATTTCAGAGCTGTATTTTATATTTTGAATGTTGAAGGAAAACAGCAATGAAGGTTTTACTGTTATTTAATAAATTAAGAAGCATAATACAGCTTTGCAAGGGATTCATGTGGAAAGTTCTTTGATAGGGAACTGATAAAATAATCTAGACAGAATAGTGAAACTCACTGTATCAAGTTCTCCCTTTTTCCTACAAAAATCCCAATCTCACAAGCACTGTTTGGAAATCGTAAAGACTTTCTTACGAGCTTTTCATTGTATGTTGTAATAAGATGACATAACTGTTTTCATATGGATATAAGTTTTTTGGATAAGTTTTGAGTAGCTTTGACAGTTTTCATGCTAGGTGTAAGCAAAACAACTTCATCACGAGCAGAATGAGAAGTACAAGGTTTAAACCCAGATCCTGAACCCAGCCCATTATTGCCGTCTGTTTCAACAGAAATTTGCCAACGCTAAGGGAAAACAAACAAAAATATTTCTGAAAAGGAGAAAAAGGCAACAACCAATGTCACTGCTATCAGAAAAAAAGGTGTTTCTGTCAGATAAGGCACCAAGAGCACATTCCTCACTAAATCTCTCCCTGAGATGCGTAGCTGTGTAGTGCCGTTACTAACCCCTTGCTCTGTAATCTCTCTGTATATATGTCTAATTTATCAGTTTCTTGTAGATTGTCAGCAGCCTGCTGCCTCCATACCGCCACACGGCTCACAACTAGCCAGGGGGCCAGATTGCCAGACTGTCAGGTAAACTCCACTAACTCTCTTCTCTTCGCACACAGCTGCATGCACGCCTGCCACCCCCTTCCTCTTCCTCAGACAAAAGCTCTGCACTTTTTCTCTGCCAGCAGACCCTTAACACCTTTGACAGCGGTGATTTCTGCAGCGACGGTGCCAACGCGAATCACGGCAGTCGTGCACTTGCTTCCCTGCAAAAATGTGGAAAAAATGCTAAGTTGGCTCTTGAAGCCCCCATTTGATATTTTAAAGCAGTTTCTCATTGATGCCAAGATAGTAATGGTTTTATTTTGTTGCTAGAAAGGTTGACTTCAATGGGGGACTTTTAATTTCAGGGGTAGATGTAGGCTTCCCTTTCGTAAGGCGGCATTTTAAAGGCATTTGTAAGATTTTAGCAGACACTTCTGAGAAAGTTCTCCCTGACTTGGAAACTCAGACCCACGGCAATTTAATCTTGTTTTTAAAAGTAAACTCCTGGTGCCCTTGCTCATAGGTGGTGCAAGGGCCAAATCACGCTTCTGAGATGGCTGAGTTAATCAAGGCACAAACGTAAGCAAACTTAACAAACACCCCAAACTTAAGCAAAGCAAAAGGACATTACAATAATTTTCTTTATCTGTTCATGGTACGTTCCGTGCCAATATTCACTTATGTCTTTTAGGCCTTTGCCTGAACTGTAGTGACCGAGTTGTGCCTCTCGTTTATTGCCTACAAAGTGGAAGTATTATTATCTTCTTTACTATGCAAGAGTAATATGAAAATTTTACTGAGAAGGTGGGGTGAACTCATTATAACCGAAAAGTATCATTTACTGACTTGCAGTTTGGAGTTTTACAGCTCACTGAAAAAAAAAAAAAATCACAAGTTACATTTAAAATCCTTAAAACGCCAGTGAAGTGATGCTGCTGTATTTTAGATGTTACAGCAGTTTGAGATTATCATGAGGTGCTTTGGATACATGGAAGCTTAATGTCAACAAGTCTTATTTTAACGCCATTTAATTTACCATCACAAGCCAAAGTCTATTCTGTTCCTTCCAGAGCTACTCTCCTGGCAGAGAATATGCTCTACTACCATCCCTCTCTAAATGCTAACCAACAACTGCTCCTGTCATTTCCAAAATTCTTCTCAGAATGGAAAACCTGCCTGATTTGCTACTGCTGCACATTTATCTGCAAGCACTACCTACTTCTGATAATTTAAAATATGGTCAATATTTAAAAAGCTTCAGGTCAGTCATCCTACAAACAACACACACCTCACACATTTAGCTGAAAAATTGTCTTTTGTGGGGCTATTTTTTTTACTATTAGAATGATCCTTGTCTGATGAAGCCAGAGTTTTTGATATATTCACACTGCGGCCTTGCTTGCCTCAGCCACACCTGCCCGGCTTCGTAAAGCAGTGAAGCATAACAACAGATTTAATGCAAGTCAGCACGATGGCATAAATTGCTGAGTTCTTTAAATGAAGTAATTGGAATCTGGAGTAAAATTTGAGGGCATTTAAGGGACCAGTTAGGCTTACTGAGATTCAGATTTTCTAAATGCAGTAGAGAAGGAAGACGGGAGCTTGTCCCACCCTTCCTTGGCCTCTGGCAATCCCTGCTGGGATGGCATATGTGATTTACATCACACGGTGATGCCAAATGAGGCAAATGAAAGCTCTGCCCAGCCCTGAAGTCACCCATTTTAACAGAGACCAGTGCTTGTTTTTTAAACTCTGCAAGGCAATTCTTGTAGTAATGTGACCTCCCAGTGGCATTTCACTGAGGACTAAACAAGAGCTTGTTGAGAACTGTGATTCACACAGATGTTTCCCACATCCTGCAATGTCCAAGCATGTTCAAATATGCCTGCCCATAACACAGATTCACAGAGATTCACAGAGATTCACAGAGAGCTTTCCCTCATTTATTATCTACACTGTGATTTTTAAGTGAGACTTGTATAACTCTGGCATTTTCAGTAACTGTGATTTCAGTGCATAAGCTTTGGTAAACCTCACTAGATAAACTATACACAGCTTCAAGCCCAAAGATCCTCCAGGACACACCCAGTCAATTCATCTTAGCTGTTCATTGGTCTTTTTGTTTGGATCTGCACGTTTCAACTGAAACGTGATTGGAGAATCTGTGAGAACTTTCCTTAAGAGATGTTTTTTTAAGTAAATTGATGCAACAATGCATTAAATTCTCACTCTGCCTTCCATGCATTACCTCAGTTTCTAGGTCTGGGGAAAGGGGGAAAGCAATCAAATCCAGTCCTGCGATGAAAATTACTGGATGCTGTTGCCTCTTCCTAGCACCTGTAGCTACCTGTCTGATGGACTGTATTGGACAAGACTAAAATATTGCCATCATCCAATATTAAACAGAGTGTGCCCATCTTTGGATTGTATTCAGGATTCTGTTGAATGCAGTGAAAACCTCATTTTCATTATCACAGGCCAGAACTGTAGACCCAAATTACCTATTAATAATGTAACAAATCACAATCCCCCAGTACTTCAAATTAAATTAATATTGCATTTTAATAAGAAATAATGTTTTTATTTATATGAAGTAGGGAATCGATTTAAAATAAGGTAAAATATGCAACCTAATGCACCCAAAACAGTTGCATTCTGAAAATATCACTGATCTGTTCATAATTTGCTGATTTGTTACAGTTCCAATCAATGCCAGACAATGTTGCATGTGAATGACATCTTTAAGACAGAACAGAGTACTTAGGAGCACTGAAGGGCTCTGCACACTATTTTCCAGTTAATTTTAGAAATACACAATTAGCATTTTGAGTGCCAGAAAGAAAAAAAAAAAAAAAAGAGCTGCATAAAGCCAGACAATAATATTAACACAAAAAATTTATAACACAGACTTTATTCATCAGTTGAGTGACTACACCCCCAAATGATACCAGCATTAAAGAGATGTTTACAAAAATGTCCATTAAAACCAAATGTTTCAAAAGCTGCACGTATCCCATGGCGGGAATGTAACAATGTCCTTCCTTATTCTCTGTTTAAAGTCAAAACCTCAGGTTCTTCCACGTCTCTCTCTTGCTTTGTGTTATTAATCTCCCACGCCATCCTCTGCTGTCTGTGACTGTCAGTGTGTCTGATAGCTCAGCTCCAGGACCTGCTGCCACCAGCACCTCTCCTGCCATAAAAAGCACATTGAATGCCACGTGGCACTGCTGATTCGGATGTATTTTTAGTTTATGTACTGCCACAGTCATCTGCACTAATGAAGTGGATGAATCGTGTTTCTGAAGAGAGGAAGGTATAACAGCAGGGTTTTAGAAAAAGGTTTAAATCTATTGGGGCTGCAGGTGATGGTTAAATATGTTGCTATAAAGGTGCCTGATAGCCTTGCAATTTTTTTTCTCTTCCTAATGCCCTTAACACTTATTGGTTGAAAAGGAAACGGCGAGACAAATTTTTCTATTTCTTCTGCGCACAGAAGTGTGCTTGTGTTTCAAACTAAGAAGCAACGCAGAATTAGCAGGAAAAGAAAATTGATATAATTCTAAGCACCGTGCTTGGAATTGCCAATCTGAGCATAGCCTGGGATAGTTTGCATTACCGTTTTTACGGTCATGGCTGGCTTTGTACTGAAGGTCACGCCATAATGTTATTATGGTTGTTTATATTTGTGTAGAGGTGAATATGAAGTGTCTCAAAGAGGTTCTTTCAGGCCACTGCTGCACATAACGAGTTGTAACTACAGCCATTTCCTCGCCAGCCCGCTCCCTCGGAGCATGAACAGCTTTTGTTGCTTATTTTTAAAGTTAGGAAGGAAGCCCCAAAAGACAAACACATCTCTGGTAACGAGCAAGGAATGTGTGCCTTGAGTTTCTGTTCTTCTCTGGCAATTATAGGAGCCCTGTTAAAAAAGAAACAAGGCAGCGAGGAAGAAGAGTTAAGACAGTCTTTGCAGGGTCATGTAATCACCTGCTCGTTTGTCTTCCCCAAATGTGATGTTAAAATCTAATTCAGTTTTCTATCTCCGAGGGATTTAAGACTAGTGCTTCTCCTAAGCTTGTCGTGACAACAGGAGGTGCTGAAGCCAGGAGCTGGCTCCTGATGAGTGGATAAATTTGAGAGTAAATAGAGACCTTTTGGGTGCCTCTGCAGTCACTCCTGACACAGTCATTAGTGTGGAGCAGGCAAAGATCTCAATAAGATCTCTCTGTGGATGCTGTAACTGCATCTGCACGTGGCGGAATGTGGCAGAGGGAAAGGACAGACACAGCCACGGAAAGAATTACTCAGAGGAGGCAGGTTTGATGCCTTCTCAGAGTGTTTCATTCAACAAGTCCAACCACTAAAGCTTCAAGAAAATATTTTAGATTAAATATTTATGCCTATGACTAAATAAATATATAAACTGAGGTGCCATAGTCCATAACACTACACACTTTTAGTGATGGACAGCTGAGCACAAAACAAAGCATGTGAGCTCCTGAGAATCCATAACCCCTTCTCAGCAGCCATTTCGCAACCAGGAAACTCAGGAGCATTAATGGGAAATGGAACCTAACTTAAGACATGCAACTCTTTGGCTTTCAAATAAGCCCAGAGGTGCAAGGACTGTAGCTCCTGCTGAATTGTAACACCTGTGCATTTGTGGTCAAAGCCTCCCAGATTCCTCAGATTTGGAAATGTGGACATCGCCATCAACTTATTTAATGGTGGTGCTGCACGCTGCTTTCTGTCTTCCGTCAAACACAATGCCATTGCTTTCTTTCCTTAAGGAAATGCTCTATGTGGAAACTAAAGACATTTTCAGTACCACTGGCTTTTCCAGTAGCAGTTTTCCAAATACCTCTGGCATTTCAAATGGATTAATTCCCAGCAATTGACTAATTGCATTCCTCCAGCCAATACAATAGTCCAATAGTCTGTGCCGCAGAGATAATGTGTAAAAGCACAGTTTCTAAAGAAGGAAAAGAGAAAAGGGAAATTCTCTTGAAGACAGAGACGTAAATGATGGTGCTTTATCATATAACACACTGTTGAGCTTGGAATAACGTCAACACTGTAGAACATTCGAAGCATTAAGGAAAAACTCTTCCCAGACACACTGAAGAACTGTGGTTTGTGGTATTTTTTTCCTTCTATTTTTTTTTTTCCTTCTCTTTATAAATTACATTCTCTTGCATTTTAGTCTTGTATCTTGTTTTTCTACAACTCTGCACCAAGAAGTGGGGTGTGCTTGTGTTAGCTGCCCCTCATCTTTGCTGAAAGCTGGTTCAGACCTCTCTGCATGATATGCCAGTGAATGCTGTAAATGCATTTTAGAGTCTTATCAGACGAATGTTGTTATCAGACAAATTGTACATGAAAAACAGTCAAATGAAAGAAGTATAGGACAGAGCGAAGAGGATTCAAACAGCACAAAACCCCCAAAAAACCAAAACATAAAAATTCCCACCCTTTGGGACTGTAAATTACAAAATATGTAACGATGAAAAGGCTACGCTGTATTTGTACAAATGAGCCAGTAAATAGGTCAAATTCAGTAAGACATCACATTTTCACAAAGCCATGAAACCTGATTTCCAGCCTGGCACTGTCCTTCATTTCAAACAGCGAACCAGCCGCATATAGAAAATCTTTAATAGTCACGTAAAGATGGCACCTGCCTCTTGTCCTTCAGGGTTGCTCCCCCATTTCACAGATGCATTTTTTTTCTCCACACAGCCTTTGTCATCGCAGCATGCAAACAGCAAAATTGTGTAGAGGAACTGGGAAGTGGGATATCTGGGCCACTTCACAACTGCATCCAGGTGTCCCTGACTTGCTGTGCACTGAAAATTTCCTTTATGTACACTGTGTGTCTGAGGATAAGGATTTAGAGATGAGGCTTCATCCCCTTTTAAAGTTCGTTTCCAGCCCTGTACTGTTTACGTGCCTGTAAAAAGTTTGCCTTGTATTTTAAGCGCTTTCTCTCTTTTCTTTTTAATTTTCAGTCCTAATGCTCTTCCAGAAGAGCAGCCACATTCCAGCTCTCAGTGTGCCCCTCTCAACTGTCTCTCTAAGCCTCCTCCTTACCCCTAATCTTCATATGCAACGTTAAGAGAAAATGCAAGCAGAGTGGAGTTCATGCAACAAAGGTTGGGGTTGTTCCCAGCAGGCGGGCAGACAATCCTGCCTTGTTGCTGCATTGGCAAGTCTGGATTCATATCCCCTGCTCTGGCAACTGAGGGAAGGTTGAGAAGAAGAACACAAAGCACAGAGCCCAACCTATCAAGAAGACTTTTTACGGTTCCTTTGATTGTACTCAAACTGTGCTATCACAACTGAAGTGTAGTGAAATTTAACATCTCGACAAAAACGTTCCTCCCAGCTGCTTGGCTTTACCTCTGAAATTCTGAGAGACTTAAGCCAATGTTAAAGAAGTATGTTACAAAAACGCTACCCTCACATCCTCTAAGTTCAGCCATAGGAACCAGTTCAAATTTCCTTTTGTCTTCAAGGGTGTGATATTTATTTCTTACTTTATTTGCACCAGAATTTTGTGTTTATAAAATACAGTACTCTTCTTTTTTTTTTTTTTTTTTTTTTGGTGAGAGTTGTATTTGACTGAATTTATTTTTTAAATCCGAGCAGAAATAGCTTCAGTGAAGAATGACTGTGTTAATATTAAAAAGAGGCTAGTTGCATTGGCCAGCACATGGCCGATTTTTATTGCACAAAAATGTTGGAAATGGGTTGAATTGGAATGTTAACAATGACTGTATATTTTGCTGCTGCACTGATATTGTTTATGCACTTGTTTTTTTAATTCCTATTACACTAGCTTCTGGTTTTGTTCTAGCTCTTCACTGAAAGATAATTATTAAGCCTAAGAAGGAGACGAAAGGATAATGTATTGATTTGTTTTCAGTTGTTTGCTTGCATTGTAATTACACTTCTCGCATCATGAATTGGTGCTGTTTTTTGGGATTACTTTCTATTTGGTATCTGAGAAAGAAAATCTAAAATAAGTGAAATGCTGTGTGCTAAATAAAAACATTCTTTCCTCCCGCTCCCATATTCAGGATCCTAGCTCGAGGCCTTACCAAGAAAGGCTGGTATGAGTGGGGAAGTCGCGTGCATTTTGTGTGAAGTATTCTCTGGTGAAAGGACTCATGCAGGTAGGGTTGATGGTGTGGATCAAAGTCAGCAGGACTTTACTGTAGTGCATTTTTTCCTTGCCAAAAATCAACAGACACAGAACCTTAGCTCATGTCAGTTTCTGACAAATACTCAGGTGATCAACACTACGCAGACTCTATCGCAACAGTGCACAGTGTTCCTAGTTAAAGATTCTTTCCTGTAAAAGCTGAGTAAGCCTGTTTTTCTCTCAAAAGCAGCGAGCTGCAGAACAAAATCAAAGGTAGAGGAATTTATTTTGCTCAGTACCTGGCAGCAAGGCAAGTGGCTGACCAAAGGGTTGTGGTTCAGCATCTGTGGGTTTCCCGTCTGGTCATCAGCTACAGAAACAATTCTGCAGTGCTGCCTCCTTGTTTTGTTAGGTGGCCTTAACTTATTTACAGAAGAAAGGCTTAGATATCGCCACGTGTCTTTATTCCTTCTCTGCAGCACATGGATGACCTGCAAGTGGGAAACACAGCCCAGCCTGAGGTACAGGACAGCTGGGGAAAAGAAACTGGTGCAGTTGTGGCTGGAACAATTCTTTCAAATTCTGCCTGAATCTGAGCAAATGAAGTCAGAGTTTTTAGTAACAGTGCTTACTAAATGTTACAATGCACAGGACATCAGCAGAGGAAAGAATCGGTGACCACTCAGTGTGCCTAACAAATCATTATTACCATAGTACCAAGAACAAAGGTGCTGTAAATAGAAATATTTTATGTCATCAACAACGTCTGTCGTGTAACCTTGGCAAAGCAGCTGAGCTATTGTAACAAAACACTCAGAGATAGAGAAAATAGGAACAAACTGATCCCCAGTCCTGATCAGATCAAACAGATAACACCCAGCAGTGTTTTGACTTTGGTTTCCACAGGGTTCTCGTGGTTCCTCTCACACACCTTTCCATCACTGTTCGGTATCATACTGAACCTGCCTGTTGTCTTGTCGTAGGAAGGTCGAGTGGAGCCTTGTTCAGCTCTGTCACAATGTCTGACACCGAGTTTAGCTGCTATTTTGATTATTTAAAAAAAAAACACAGTATTTTGTCTGAGGCAAATTCAGCCTCCAAAAAGCATCTCCAGGTTCCTGACCCTGTCCCACTGCTGTATGAAAATCTGCATCCAACAAAGACAGCCACTGTGTATTGTTCATAAGAGAAGGGATTTGCATAGCACTTTGAATACAGTTACCACTGACTGCACTTGGAAGTTTTTCCTATTTTCATATCCAAATCAAAGGCATTTTCCTGAACTTTAGTTAAGCAGTAATTCAGTGAAATACGTTTCCTTTCTATGTAGATACAAATTTACTGGGGAGAAAAAAGGTATCAGGACAGTTTAGAAACATATGCATGTCCATGTGGATCAAGAGTTATGACAGAACATTCAATGGTATAGAAGCTGTGGCCCTGTTTTATAGAAATAAATTTTTTTATTCTCTTAAGTTTTAAATTTTTAATTCCTAAGTTTTCAATTTACATTTTTTTATATGTAATAAAGCTCGAATGTTGGAAATGTAAGAGAACTAGAAGCAAACCAACTTTGATGTACAAATGGTTGTAGTTATTGCAGTGTAAGTTACAAAACTATGTAGGTCCCTGGGACAACTTTTGTCAGTTAACCAGTATAAAATAAAATAAAATAAAATAAAATAAAATAAAATAAAATAAAATAAAATAAAATAAAATACAAAGCTTGAACTTAAGATGAAAACCTCTTCTTTGTTATATAATGATTGATAACACAAAACTTTGTGAGAGATTTTGTAGGAAATATTTACATGCAGACAAAACCAGAAACAAAAGCCTGGGGTTTTTTAAGGGTTGCAAAATATTACATTTTGCCCATTTTAAATTAGTTTATGTTGTGTTGCTATCTATTCTGATTTTTAAGGATAAAGAAAATATTATACGCAATTTGTAATGGTCGAGTGTACTTTGAAGCGCTGCAATGTGCCCTACTCAGTAAGGAAGAAATCCAAATCCTGCTCTGACTTTTGTGTCTGAAGCACAGCTTTTGTTCTCTATGATGGCCTTGAAATTTCTTTGGATTTGAAACAGCCTACTCAAAATAGGGCCATTTAGGTCAAAATAGGGGCATTTTGGTTTGGGTTTTGTTTTCTGATGTAGTGAAAAATTATTCCTTGTTCAGTGAAATTATCAGCTTCTGGAAATCCAGTTTGTAGGAAATGTGTGAGGAAGAAAAAGAAGGAAAGAAATAGGGGAAAAAAAAATCAAATATAAAGTAGAAAAAAAGATTTAAAAATTGTAAAATGTAATAGTATGGAAAAATATATTTTCTATCAGTCAGAACATATATGAAGGTTTTACAGAAAGAGGACATATTACCATTTTTCATGCTAAATGTATAGAATTTTCTGCCTTCTAAATGGAGGCACTAGTGATATTCTTTCTGATTGATCTGATTGACAGGTTGGCATCTCTGTGCTTTCTCTATCCACATTTTTCACAGTCAATTCATGTGATCATAGCTATACAGCAGAATTCGTAGAATGAAACTGTAATTAACGCTGCAAGTTTTAACGCCAAGTTGATTTTCAGTTTATTTTTCATCTTAAAGAAGATTACAAAGCTGTTTGAGCCATTCGCCATATTAATGTGTGTACATAAAGGAGATTATGCTATGAAATATAACCTCACTTACAAAATACGACCTCACCCATGAAGGCTGCTCGCCATACTTATGTTGGAAAGACTTAATTCAGATTAAGTTGGTAAAATCTGACCCAGTCCTTATCCCACTGGGAACAGCACCCAGAGCCCGGGCCCTAATTTTGGTGCCAACCTTCTCATTCCTCATGCAATGCCAAAGTCAGCAGCTGTGCTGCCAGCTCCACTCACAGCTGGATTGATCATCATCACAAAGTACAGATTGCATCAGCCTTTCTGAGGTCTGTTCCTTTCTTTGGCAGAAGATGCATATCCACGGAGCTTGCGGTAAATTTCTTTCTTTTGCTCCTCGTAAATCTTTGTTTGAGAATGGCAGGGACTGATGTTTTACCTTTGAAGTATGATAATTGCTATAGTTACCTCTTTAAAAATTCCAGTCTTCACCTTTCCTTCAGTTTTCCTTTGCTGTGTGTGCAGTGAGTCTGAAAGGGATATGTTGTATTCAGACTTTTTTTTAACCATTAAGGGAATTTTTTTTTTTTTTAGTATAATTAAGTGGAAAAGAAATAAAAAAGCAATTGCCTTTCGCCTTCAGGCACAAAACCATCAAAATATGCAATGGAAAATGTGTGCATGACACTGTTAACATTGTGTAGCTTCCCCATATCCATAACTAAGCTAGAAAATTCTTATTTCTTGTGTGATATGCATATTCCTTTTGCTAGAAGGGCAAGAGAACTATCACAGAGAGTCTGTAGCTTTCATTTGGAGGCGCACAGCTTAAATCCTTATTGGCTTTTAATCTGTTTCCCGTGGAGTTCCTGAAAATCCCCTTTGTAAAACGTAATGGCAACCAAGTGACAAAGTGACAAAAGGTAAAGAAAAATCCAATATTTCATTACTTGAGTTAATGTGTGGGCAGACTCTGGGTGATAGAGCCTTGTAGTTCAAAAACGTCTTTCTATGAAGCTTTCTATTTGTTTTGATGATCATGATCTGCTGTAAAAGGGTGGATAAGGGTGTATGTTTTTTTCTCAGTGTTAGTAATCTGAGTTTTTATTGAATATGTGGTTACTTGATTTCAAAAATATTTTGGAAAATCAGTAAACAGAAGCTTTTGATAAAAGGTTCAAGTAGACTGGCCTGCTAGCTAGTTGGTATTTTATCAGCTATGAACAAGAAATAAGAGTAATCTAGCTTATTTTATTATTTTTTCTCCTGTTCACAGATATGGCTATGTGTGCTATGCCAGTGGGTAAATTAAGTCCATTTTATTACTTACTGCCCTATTGATTTTCAGCCCTCTGGTTTGACTGTTAAAGGGTTAATTAACTCGATCCTTTGTAAACAATTAAAAAAAAAAAAAAGAAAACAGATGTTTTGTGACTTTTGTAATCTATTGAATGTTTCCATTTGCATGATGTTCTGTATCTAATGAACCATACAGGTTGCTGTGTTCCTTTCAAAAGAGTTTTAGCATTGGTGGAGTTTGTGGCAAACATAAATTTGTATACTGTATGTTTACTGCTGTAATAACTCAGCTACTCCTATGTTGAATTGACATTATGTTGTCCTGCCTTCTTGGGGTTAAATGATGAAGTGTTTCTAGGTGGTGAAGAATATAAAAGTATATATGTTCATTTGCTAAAGACTGAATATTGGAAACTCTTCTTGTTGCTACTTTATGCTAAAAGCAGAAAGAAAAAAAAAAAAAGTTTAATTCTTGTTTCCAAAAATGCATCATTTATTTTTAAAATGGAAGTAATTCCCATGTTAACTTTTCCTTGTCCTTGTAGACAATCCTAGATTAATATCTTGTGAGGGATTCATAAAGTCTGTGCTTGTACATGTGTAATATGATCATGCAGTCAAATGGTTGGGAAAAACACTCTAGTGCTGAAGAAAATAATTAAAAGAAGCCGATATACTGATTCTTACATCTTTATGTTCCAATTAAAATTACAGTGTAATGCATAACTGTTCCAGTGAATAAACTGGCCATTTTTGTTCATTTAACACCATTCTGTCTGGTCTGCTTCTATTTACAGCAGTTTGCAGTGCTTCGACTTGGCTTAGGCTTTCACAATCACTTAGTCACAATGATGAGATCCATAACTGAAAGTTTAAAAGGTATCAAACGGGAAATTAAGAAGGGAAATCAACATTAAAGGAAAAGGGAATCAGAATTAAAGCCAAGATGCTTCCTCTGTTTTCTGAGTTTGAGGCAGATACTAAAATAGAGTTTTTCCATGTAGTGTTTCCAATAGATTTGAGTGATCTCTGAAATGCTGCAACATCTGCATAAACTTTCATCACAAGAATGCTCTGTAAGATGCAAATCTCCACCCTCAGGGGATGTGGAAGCAAAAGAAGAGCTGAAGTCAACATAAAATTGCCTTGGGAATGCCGTACCATACCTGTTTTTTTTACACAGCAAGCAACCTTCTTTTCCCTTGCAGAAGAGCCATGAAAGCAGAGGTGAAAATGCCCCTGCACTGACCCAGGAGCTCGGCCCTGGCAGGAAGGTGGAGCCCTGGCCCTGGCCCTGGCCCTGGAGCTCCTCCAGGGAGCCTTGCTGCTCACAGGGTCCCCGAGGGGTAGAAAATGTCCAGCTTTTAGAAATGGGTCAGGAGGATTCTGGAGGAAGGATTGCATCTCCAAGGCTGCTGTGATGATTTAGTTGATTCAGCTGGAACTGCTGGAGGGCTGGGTTTGTTTTTGGCTGGCTGGAGAAGTGCTTTGGATGGTAACATGATTTGTGCATGGAGACAGGAATGAACTCCAAGAGCTGGTTTTGGTTGAGGTTCTCCCAGCTTGTCTCTTCTCCTCCTTTTTTTCACCCAGCAGGGGATGGTCTCCCACGTTATCTTTGCTCGTCGCAGAAACGCCTTCCTTGATCAGTCTTCCATCATCATTTAGCAGGAGTGTGGCTGCTAGAATTTTCTTACGCTGGGTATTCCTCTTCAATTGTGAATTAAGAGTTTCTGTGAGTTGAATAAAGAAGGGGAAAGCAGGCTTTTCTCCTTCGGCGTGTTTTGAAAGCAGTTTCACAGAGGGTCGCCCCTTGGGTGAATGTTCTCGTTTCAAAGCTGACTTGAGAAACTTCTAACCCACATTGCTCCTTGCCCTTCCTCTGTGTCATCCCTTCAGCTGCTCCTGTGCAGCACCCTGAGAGGCAATGGGGTGAGTAAGGCCACTGAAATAAGGGAAAAAACAAAACAACCAACAAACCAAAAAAACCCCTCAAAATTTACAACTTTTCTCAAAGAAAAGATCTGTGTCATTTCTGCCCTGGGAAGAACCACTACTCCTTATTCTGGAGCAGGGGGTAATCTCTCACATAATACACACCAGATTTTAAGGGAATAGATCCTGAAGCTAAAGTTTACAGTGCCAGTCACAGCAAGTGTGGGTTTCTGGATGCCTGCTGTAAGAAATCCTGCTAAAGAAATGCAGAGCACTCCCAGTTATACCTAAGGGCAGCGGGAGCCATGGTTTGACTCTCCTAACACTGTAAAACACTGACAGGGCAACCGAGGTACGCAGGAAAAAAATACTGCATAATTTTGAACAATGTTGAAACCTAGGTTTTATTTGACATAAAGATAATAATAATAAGAACAGAGATAGTAATTATGAAGAGGGCCTGACAGCCACATCTTCCAGCAGCCTGTGAATGACAGACATAGAAGAGATTTTATATAGAGAGCAAGACAGAGGGGGAAGATGGAGCTAAAATAGATAGTTGTAATTTGGGAATCCTGGGTAAAATTATTTAGAATAAAGCCAGTTGTCATCTGCTTGTTTATGGTAAAGGCACAGGCACAACTGTGTTCTTCTCAGTGGAAGGTTTGAATGATTGCCTGAATGGAAGAAGAAACTAAGTTTGTACAAAAATAAGGCTCAGTGCTACGGTTGACAACTCAGCAGAAGAAGCTTAATAACCCAGTAAAAAATATTGACCTTTGCAAGAATGATTCCATCTTGACTAGAATGGTCGATTAGAAAACACGTATTTCATTCATTCATTATTATTTATAAATTCTCCTATATCATATTGGAGATATCCAGCTTCAGGAATATGGTTTCCTGGTTTTAGAGAAAAAAAGAAGTTTAATTCATTGTAATAACAAATTATGATTGAGAAAATCTTATTTGTGAGAAAGCTCCACATGAGGGGGGGTGAAAGAAGGCCTTTTATATCTCTTAAGTGAGTCATCAAGAAATTTTGGAAATGAATAATGAGACAGTTGTATCCATTTAAATTCATTCATAGGATTCCCTGCCTGAGGAGGGCTTTCATCTTTCTAAGCACTGATTATGTCTCTCAAGGAAATTGATTTTTGCTATTCAATGCTGTCATATTGGTTAAGGTATTAAAACTGAGGCTATTTACTCAGATTGGAAATATGATACGGAAAGTGACACGAGTGCAAAGATTCCTTGAAGATCAGATTCTGAATGTAGAGGATGTGGACCCCATATTTTGTGGCCAGTTCGTGATTCAACTTCAGCCTTGCAAACCATAAAACTAGAACTTACATAAACGCACTGGATAGAAATACAAACAATCTCAAAAATAAAAAGAAAATGCCTCTGTGAAGCCACCATGGCTTTCAAAGGTTTTTGTTATCGGAGACAAATGCAAAGCAACTCTTTTTATCTTCAGAGCACTCTATGCATATTCATTCTTTCCCAAAACATCTCTGCAGATTGGGTCCTGTTATCTCTCACCTCCAGACTGGCAATTAAGACACTGTGATGGGAAAACATCAACACTCAGCAAAGTGAGCCGAGATTCTTTAGGTGCAATCCTTCACCTCTCTACATAGCTCCCCCTGCACACACTGAAATACCAAAGTGGTTTTGGATGTGGCCAGGCAGGTGAGTTGTTTACTCCCCATGGTGCAGACCTTGCTCCAGAACCCACATGACTCAAGGGCTGGAGTTGCTTCGGTTTGTTCCCCATTTCCGCAGTGCTTGGTATTAATAGAGCCTCACTATAAATAGCTGGAGTTCAACATCCTCTTTCTGGTTTTAATTTCTGTAGACCTATGCCCTCCTTCTGACTGTCTGCCAGCCTTGTAAACCAAAATGGCAATTTGACTCACCAGACCCAAGACAAAAATAATGCCTAAACATGGGAAAATTTTTCTTTCCCCCGTGATGTTAGCTCAGTAAAATATAGATGCTCTTATTCTGGTAAAGAACTCGAATTTCCTTTTAAGTGACCACAACCCATTAAAAGGGTGTTCAAAACGATGAACATAAATCTGTGACAAAGCACAAATTAAAATTCTGGAGGTTCTGAAGTTTCTGGCCCCTTGTCTGTGCAGTTATGCTTAGTCTGTCTCTGCTGGAATATACACACAAGGCACATTTCAGTACGGAAAGGTACAGCCCTTTGCAGTGCACAAAACCTTGCCTATATATACACTGTAAAGATTGAAGTTCTAATTTCCAAAGCTAGACAATGTCGGATCTCTTGGGGTAGAAATAAGTTTTAACAATTGTAAGTATGAATAGAATGTTGGTTTTGAGATTCAGGATAAAACAGCAAGTTTACGTAGAATATGAGCAGCATTTATATCCTTTTCACAGTCATGTAATAATAACATCTCATCCCAGAAACATCCAAGGGAGTCTGTGGAATGCGGAACAGAATGGTGGAAAACAAGGGAGGAAAACTTAAGAGGAGCCTGCAAATGCAGCAACAGCTTTGAAGCCTCTCTCTGTTTTAAGTCACCATAAATTATTGAGAAGCATGCTGAAACTCCTGTGCACGTACCATATGCCTTGTTAGAAGTAATACAAAGTACCTGACGACTTGGTTTTTACAACAAAAAAACCCCAAACTTATGGCAATATTGCAAAATTGAGACTGGTATATTTTCTTCCAGAGCTGGAAGTTATAATTAGGTCTTTATTTTCACATCATGTTTTATCAGCCAACTGCTCTCCCTGTGTTGATTTGTTAAACAGAGAACCAAAACATTTTGCTTTATTGTTTAGGTAAGCATTCACAGAGGGACAGTGGTTAATATTCAATCTATACAGCACCTTAGCAGTACAAGACTCTTCAAATAAAGCACCTCTCCTGTGGAGACAGGCTGAGAGAGTTGGGGTTGTTGAGCCTTTTAATTTTTTTTTTTTTTTTTTGAAATGGATGTTGATTGTCACTATAGAATGAAAGAAGAAATAGAAAAGGAGAACATTTTCTCGAGCATAGCTTGCTTTCTCTCTCCTTTCTGCTAACATGACCTTATGGAAGTTTGTTTTCACCTGTAGTTAATGCAAATCACAGCTAAAGCGCTGTTGCTAATGGTATCCAAATGACTGCCATCAATTAATTGGCTAGCGAGACACATTGCATTAATCCGTGGTGATGATAATGAAGAATATTCTCACTTCTAAAAGCAATCAGTCTCCGTTCAATGAGTGAAGTTCTGCAAGACTTACCTAACAAAACTGATTAGAGGGACCAATTGCTCCCTCTCAGCAGCAGCCCTTCAGTAAAACGAAGGGATCTGGTTGATAGCTTTATATCACTGTGTTTGTAAGAAATTCCAAGAATTTGCTTGCAATAGACAAAACGCTTCTGTGCAGCACGAAAAGGGGTGAGACAAAATTAACAACAAGGCAAAACGCAGCAGGAATGGTTCTTCCTTTAATTATCCTATTGCTGCTCTTGCAAAGCTACACGTTAGCATCCATCGGTGTGACAGAGGAATAAATCCTGGCTCTAGGAGGACATAAATAGGATTCTGAAGTGGCTGGAAGAGGACAAAACCTGCTGCTGGTTGGTCCCCATCATTATCTTCAATGGGGCCCAAAACGACAACAGGGAGAAACATTAAACACAGCATTGTTCCCTCTTACGCAGTCAAGGAAGGCAGAATAGAGATTCGTAGTAGATTATATCAGAAGCATTGTTTGGATGAAAGAAAGCTGCCATGGATTTTTCTTCTGAAAGCTATCTAGCCATCCAGTTTGTTCCAGCAGTTGATATTTAGGATTTGTCTGAGCCCTCTTAGATTGCTTGTCATGGGTTACTTCTTATTCTAGTAAAGAACTTGAATTTTCTTTTAAGTGACTGCAACCCATTAAAAGGGTGTTCAAAACGATGAACATAAATCTGTGACAAAGCACAAATTAAGGTGCTGGAGGTTCTGAAGTTTCAGGCCTAATTCCCGCTCTTGACCCTGCAGCTCCTTCTCATGGGGAAGTGAAGCCATTCCTAAAGTGCAGGAGAATATAACAAAAGAACCCAAGTGCATTTTTTGGGTGCAAACCAGCAAAATGCCACACATTGCGGGTCCCCAGCCTGTTGTGACACCCACTGGGTGCTGTGCAGGGAACTCATCCAGCCCGAGTCCCTCTCATCTCTGTGAGCCACTCCCCAGGCCAAGCAGCAGAGCCTGCAGCCTCAGGCTGAGAGTCCCATGATGGCTTTGAGTGCTGGCTCCTGTGTTTGCCCGCACCACGATTTCAGGGAGCTGAAATCTGCCTCGAATTCCGCTCAGTCTGTGCATCATTTCCACACACTGCAGTGGCTTTGTGCATCGGAACTGCAGCTGCTCTTGGAAGAGACTTTTCACCTGGAACGTGCATGAGGGTCTGAGATGAGTGAAATTCTTCTCTAATTAGTATCCTACTCGATCTTCTGCTCTACCAGTTCTTGTTCTTCATTATGCCTCCCTGCTGGCAGAACTGGTTTGTGGCTTATATGCAGTTCACAGAAGATTCAAACTGTTCTATGAGTTATATGCTAAATTAGGCAGGGCTTGGCTTGGTTACCGATGTATTTAATACGGATTTTCTGTATTATAACCTAATTATAACCTGCATTCTAATTCAGTTTTTATTTGGAGTTTCATGACTAACAGAAAGGCACTTTTCTCTCAGACCTCTGAGAAGGTCCTGTCCAAATCAGTTCTAAATAAGATACTCTACCAAGTTTGTAATGTTTAGAATGATTTCTAAGTGTTCTTGAGTTAGGTGTTGAGTTCATGAGTCTTTCTCAGGGTTCTGTGGATTAATGCTCTAAAAATATGTTACTACACAGACCTGCTGTGGGGTACAGCACAAGGTAGTACCCAGAGAAATCAAAGCTAGAGACCACAAACTGAATCCTGGGACAAATTTATAGTGCAACTATGGAGAAACGAAAGTTAAATTCCAGCAGAAATGAGGAATCTTGACCAGTGACAACAGCAGAAATAGTCCCACTCAAGGAGTTAGTCAAAAATCAAGTCTCCTGAAGGTTGTTTCCATTAGTGAAAGGTTAATCCAAAGAGGTTTACTGGAGGAACAATGGTTTACATGCAAAGTGAAGCATTTATTTTCTCACAAACTAAACAAAGACTGCCTGTAAAGTCCTGCTTCCCTGAATGCTTTGGGTCTCCAGCAGCATGAGCTGAGTGTTTCCAAGACTTTCACACACCAGAAGCGCTCTTTCCACTTTTTCTTGAGGCTGAACCTTGCCAGCTCTCCTTGCTTTCCTTCCCCACCTCTGTGCGCTTCCCTGGGGTCCCTGTTGTTGCTCCCACCTGCAAATAAGGTGCAGTTAAATCAAGTCTCCACCGCTGCATTTCTCACCGCTCCCACAGAAGGCTTTGGAGCCAGCTGTTGCCCACACTGGGCTGGCTGTGGCTTTGCTGCTGACCACAGGGATGTGTAAATCCTCCTGCACCTTGCCTGGGTGCGAGGTGCGCTGCAGGCTCTCAGCCAAGCACTGCCATTGTCCGACCTTGATGTATTTTCAGCAGTACTGGCAGTACTGTCTACATGTAAGCTTATTTTTCTGTTCTCAGATCCCTCCTCCAGATATCACGCTAATCTTTTAATCATTTAGGGTGATGTTTTCCAAGATAATACCTGCCTCTGACTGACCTTTCACACTTAACAAAATGTTTTTCCTCTTGCTGACGTTGCCAGAGGACTCTCTGTGCCCGGAGATGGAGAACAAGAGGGATTGAGAGTGTATAGAAAAGGAGGAAGATCGTGCCAGAAGGGGCGGAAGTTTTTTACCCTGTCAAAGCAGGAGGAACAGAGCAGTTGCTGGTGTAGAGCAGCTCAGAGCCAGCTTGAACCAGCTGCTCCAGGTCTGTGTGGAACTAATTGAAAAGAGGAGAGACACTAAGCTACTCTGGGAACCCTGCACCACGCTGCAGTGTGCAAATGCTCTGCAATTACCATGAATTTACTGTCTGCCTGAAGTTCTTCTATCGCAGGCTGTCACCTCACTGCTTTAAATATGTCAGCGTGCTCCAGGAGGATTTTCTCAAGGAAAGGAGCTTTTGTGACCAATTTTCTGATTCCATGGAGTTGGCATGCTTCTCCTCTCTGAGGTGACCTTTATTTTCCAGAGTGACACTAGAATAAGTTACCACTCACTGATAACATCGCAGAGAACAAAATTAGCACAGCTCCTACCATTTGGTTAAGATTTGTAGGGTGTGTGTGTTTGCCCTTGCTTCCTTAGCTGTTCTCCTTCCAGGAGCAAAGCTCCGTGTTTAAAGAGGTCAGTACAAAGTTCAGTAATAAGTGATATATGCATCTCCGTGTGCCCAGCCCTTGTCAGGTGACTAAAGTCAGGACATAAATCAGTCTGTGATCTCTGAGTCACTGCCTTCTTGTATGTTTACGAAAGCAAAACCTACTGTTTGCAATTGCAAGCAGACAAAAAAGAGCCAGGAGGTGATCTGGCTGCTTCCTTTGTGTCGGGAACTGAAGGGGGTGGCTGTAGGACACCAACCCTCTTCTGGAAGAGAACGATTACAGAGGCCAAAAGAGTGAGATCATTGGTGGCAGATGTCCCAGCTGCACCAGAGCTTCCCCCCTGCTCACTGCTGACCTGCTCTGACACTGAAAGCAGAAGGCCTCGTCTTTTGGCTTCCTCCTCAACATCCTCTGCTGCTCCATGTGTGCTGTGGGAAGAACCACCACGTCCCCTCTCTCCTGCCTTGCCTCCCCTGGCTCAGACACAGGTGGTCCCCTGCCATCACCAGGTGGTCCTGCATGCCAAGAAAATCCCCTGGAAAAGACTCCGTAGAACAGGACTTTGGAGGAAGCTGATGCCCCCTCAAGTGATTCCCCCCTGCAGATTTACGCAGGGCTCTCTGGGTGCTGGCAAAAGGTATCGTCCCTTAGGAGACAAGGAAATTGTGAAGTTTTGCCTAAGCAGTCCATAAAAATGTCATTATGGAATATGTAAAAGCCTAAGAGTGGCTGTATGGGTCAAATGGAAGGTATCACTTGCACACTTCCCACCTCTGCCCATGGTCAAAAAGAGATGTAAGAGCAGGGTAAGTACAGAGGGGTACTTCCCCAGAATATTCTTCCACATCCCAGAAATTCATGTGTTTCCTGGCAACTAAAGGTTGTGTCACTGCCAAAGGGATACCATCCCTGGAGTGCAGCTGACTGTACTCCTCTTTCGTGAGGAAATTCTCCAACTACAGCTGATGTTCCAAAACAGGAGGCCACCTTTGAAGAAGCCCTGAAACCTTGGGTTTCCAAAGCCCAGGAAATCCCTGTGTGTAGGAGCACAGCTTCTCAACTGGTTTGCCTCAAACTGCACCACATCAAGCTCCCTGACAGACTTCAAAGCTCTCCCCAGACTGCTTTCACAATGGCACAGGTGGAGATGTTCTGCCTCTGAACATCGTGTCTCGGTTAACTGGTGAAGGAGATGCTTTCAGACATCTATTGACAATCTTTTGTTGCTGGATAAGTGATCGTAATCTCAAAGCAGCACAGCCTGCTGATTGCCTTTCTCATTGATGAAAATGTAGACGCTTTGGCAAAGAGGCAAGCGCTTTGGCCTGAATGGAATCATTATTGATGAAAGTATTGCAGCTCCATCCTTGGCATCAAAACTCGCTTTTAAGTGCTGGAACTCAGAGATTCCTTTGAGAATGTTCTCGTCGGACACGGGGGACTGCGTTCCGGCCAGTTTATTTTACGCCCACTGACAGGAATTGGGGAGGTGATCGTGGGGAGAGCGCGGCAGTGGAGCGGGGTGCGCGGCCGGGCCGGCAACGGGATCGGGAACAGGAACGGGAAGGGAGCCGGGAACGGGAAGGGGAATGGGGCCAGGGGTCTCCCGAGGCTCCGGGAGGAAGCAGAGCAGGTGCGGTGCCTGAGAGCGGAACTTGCGCCGCGGGCGCCCGGCTCGGGGAAGTCTCCGCACATCCCGGGCCGGGCCGGGCCGGGCACACAGCGCTGTGTCTCGCCATGCAGGCTGGGAACCTCACCCGCGGCCCGCGGCCGCTGGGCAAGTAGCGAGGGCAGGGCTGCGGGAGGCGGTGCCCGGGCAGGTGACGGCGGGGCAGGGCAGGGCGGGGCAGGGCGGGGAGCGGCCGCAGGTGAGGGGCCAGCGATGCAGGCGGGCGGCGAGGGAGGCGCTGCCCTCGGGGCGGCGCGGGGGGCTCTGCGGACCCCGCAGCGTCTCCCTCCATCTGCTTTTCTGCGTTTCTCCGGCGCGCCGGGCATGAGCGGAGCCGAGGGCACGCACTTCAGGCGGGTGGCGATCCGCAGGAAATCCAGCGCCGTTGCCATCGGCGGAGCAGCACCCACGGGAGCCGCCGGCCGCAGCTCGGCCGCAGGGACCAGCGCTTCGGGCTCCGCGGGGCGCGGGCGGGCTGGCTCCCACCTCTCGGGGACACACAGAAGATGCTGGTGACCCGGCAAAGCCGGGCAGGAGGTTCACGATCAACTTCACCCCGTGCTGGGGTGGCTGCGGGGTCGCTGCTCCTGGGGCTGAGCTCGGGGCTTTATGGGGAGAAAGCCCCCCGGGATTTGGGAGCCGCGGGCAGCTCGGCTTATACCCACCTTCAGCACGAAATGTTCTGAAGTTGTACTTTGTGTTCGTATCTATGTTTGTTACGCTGTTACGTATTAGAATATTATGATATATATTTGTATTTTTATATCTAAGACTTTCGCACTAACAGTTCTCAGGATGGCAGGAAAACGCTGTTCCCCCTCTGACAGACCAGTCTTGCACCCACCCCTCCCCAGTGCTTCTTCCTTTTCCCCCTCCAGCAACAACCTGTGCTAGACTCGTTTGGCACGTTACACTTCAGGAGGCAGCTGCGACAGCACTCATGCGTAATGCTGAGAGGGACAGGCAGCTCAGGCTGCTCACCTGTGTTACCTTGGCCACGCTGCAGAGGTAAACTGTTGTTAAAATGTGAACTTCAGAAAGTCCACATGCAGATATTTCTATGCCTGAGCTCTCTGATGTGAGGTCAGCAAGTGTGACGTGGCTGCGCTCGTGCTTGAGGTGTCACGGCGTCTTGGTTTTATGGGTGCGTAAGGGCAAAGCGGGTGAAATAAAGCTTGAAATGTCTGATACATGCTTGTTATAATGTTGGGAATTATGACATGGCAAATACTAGGATGGGGTATTTTGCTTGGGGACTGTCTTTCCATGGCTTCCTGGGCGAGAGGCCTGCTTCATTTAACAATGGATATTCACAGAGAAGAGCAGAATATCACAGTGCTGTTCACAGAATGCTTTATTTTAGCTTTTTTGTGTAGTGACTTTGGATTTGTACATGAAACCACACGTTTTTATTGGTGGTGGGATTTTTTTGTTCCAAGGCTTGATGTCTTTTTTTACATTGGGAAAGAGGAATTGGCAGCTGCATTTGCAATATGTAGACTTAGACTTTTATTCTTCTCTAATAGGAATAATAATAATAATATTTACAGCCAGGACCCTGTGTTTTCTATTAATTTCTAATTTAGTTTCTTTAGACTTCTGCCGTTGCTCACTGTTACCTTAGCCTCCTGGGTAATGTTTTCATACTCATCTACCATCCATTTATTGTTGCTTTTTTCATCTGTGCACACACCAACTCCACTGCGTGACTTTTATTTCCTAAGCACCTGTGCACGGCGTAGCTTTTCAGTGTGACCATTCTTGTTGGCTTTTGGATTGCAGGAAGGTTGTGAGGGCCATGACAGGAATAATATCCTGCTAATCAAACGTCCCTGCACCGCAGTAACTGAAGTCACAGTAGTTTCTTGTTGTGACAGCTAAGTGTAAAAACCTCACCAATTTAAGATAAGGAAATGAACGCATGAAAATATGCGGGAAATAAAAGGGAGACTTGGTGATGATTTAGACTTTTCTCATGTAAGTGCATAAAGCCTCCCTTTTTCCCGTTCAAAATCCATTTCTCCCAGAAAATGAGATGAAGAAACCTTGTGTGTATAACTTCTATTCTTTTAGTGGGACTTTGGCTCCCTGTCTGCTCTTCCTGTTGCAGAGACCACTGGAGCAAGTGCTTCAGCATCCTATAATCCCAGGACAGCTTTGTAGCTTCCCTCTGTGTAGTCAGAATGTGACTGCACTTGCTTCTGTGGCTCACAAAAACTGACCAGACTGCCTTGATTCTGATACAAATGTAATTCACAGTTGCAACATGAAGCTGGATGTGTTCTTTCTTCAGCCTTTTGTTGTGCATTGCAATCAAAGTGTCTGACATTTAACAGAAAAACCTTTCTGCTCTTCCTTATACTGTAGCCCAAAGTAATTCACCTTCATTGTCACGTGCAAAGTGGCAATTATATTTTGTTAACATCTGAGTTGGAAAAAGCTTGGTGTGTTTAACTGCGTGCAGGACAAAGCAAAATTTATTTCTCATTAGAAGCTGACATTAATTTAAAAATTTAGACAAAAGAGTACTTGAATCTTCAGAGATACTTTGAAATGGATGGAAAATGTCAAACCTGGTATCTGGAGACAGTTTAGAGAAGGGCATTCCGTGGAGTACTGTGATTAACAATCTGCTTTTGAAGGGAATAACTGTTGTGGATTTGGTGTCCTTTTGATTTTTCTGTTAAATTAGAATTCAGAGTTTGTGCGCACTTGAGCAAATCTCCAAATGTGTGCGCGCACATTAACTCAGAATCAGCTGCCTGCCAAGAAGCAGGTGTAGGCTCCAGCTTGCTTGTTCTGCGTTTTCACGAGCCGAGAGCCCTGCAAGGTGTGAGTGTGGCACCGCTTTGATCCTGCAGAGGATCAGGCTGTCCTGGGAGGTTCTGTCTCCACTTGGGTGACTTCATCAAGGTGCGCAGGGTACAAGGACACAGGAACTCGCTTTCCTAGCAAGAGACAGCTCACTCCTGTCACCAGCACACTCCCCTCTGTCCTTGCTGCCCACAAACCAGATTGACTTTTGAAGCGTTCAAACCTTACGCCGCTTCCCTGGCTTTGCGCACCGAAGTGCAAAAATTTCCCCCCTTTCTGGAATGTTTCCTTCTGACCACTGACTTCCCAAACGAGCATCTGCCGGCCCCGTGCTGTCTGCTGGCAGTCTCAAACGTTGCAGAGTGCCTCGTGGGGAGCGGAGGTAATTTGCATTCAGGACAGCACTCACTGCAGCAAGGTGTCTTCTAACACTGACAGGGGGAAAAAAAAAAAAAAAATAGTTCCCTGCTGCTGCTGGTGTATCTCTACCTGTAAATGGATATGATTTGGTGGGATTATGTTAAAGAAACTTCAGTAATCTTTTGGGTTTCCAGCTTGCATTAGGAGATAACTAAATGAGACTCTCATAGCATGCTGCTCTAGTCTATGAAAAATGCCTTTGTTGTTTATTTTTTAAATGCTACAAGGACAACTGTGCCCTGCCTGACAGCTTCTCGTTGTTGTTTTACCTTTGAAAATAATGGACTTTGGACTTTCATTCCTCTTGTTCCTTTTGTATAACCGACTGCATTTTGTCAGCTGGCCTACAGCGATTGAAAATCTGCTATCCAGTGTGTTCAGGGAAAGCCTACACAATCATTAGGGCTAATCTTAGCAGGGATTTGCATCTGTAGGTGCATTAGACACCCCTGTCAGAGAGAAAGAGCTGCTTTACACGCCTTCCTGGGGATTGCAGGCTTTCTGACATCTTTCTAAAGTTGAGTTTTAACAAGCAGAGCTGATGCTTCAAAATGCTGAGAGGGGAAGGTGACTATGAGAACTGCTTCCAAATATTCCTCTCCCTTCAAAAATGAGGGAAAGTAAAGCGTAAAAATTTGCTTTGTGCAGAACTTGCATGAAATACGTTTCCTTGTCATTAGAGAGCTTCCTGTTTCTGTGGGCCAAGTAAATCACCTGTGCCTCCTATTGAAGCAAATGTGTGGAAGTGCCAAGAAATGGAACTTTGCTTTTACTGTTTCTTCCCCCACTTCTCCTCCAAATATTTAGGATCAAAATAATGCCCTTAAAGCCAGTAAAAGTGTACTGTTTATTTCATAGACTATCCAGTCATGCATATCTATTTTGGGTCTGCTTTATGTGTCTATTTAGCTCTTGCTGGACAATGTCTGCCTTACCCAATAACTGTTGTTGGCCTTATAATATGGACTTCCTGGTGACCAGGATGGTGATTTCCTTAAATAAATTAAAATTGGTAGTCACTGACTGTCTTTCTAGTGACAATACACAAAAGATTTCAAAGGAAAGTTGCAATTTGGCATGGGTTGGGACTCCTTTTAAATATACCCTGAGAGGGCAGAATTGCAGAGGTTCTGGTAAGGGCTGTAGCTGAAAGGCTTCCAGGCATGGCTGAAATTGGGAAAGTAATAATTTGCACACCCAATACAAATTAGTTTGTTGTACAAAATCGTAGGATCAGGTTTCTTTTGTTGATAAATTAATAAATATGTTTGGGAGATTTCTAGACTGGAAAAGGAGAGCTTGTTTGAGGAATGTGTAACTTTTGGATGACACGTAGAATCGAGTATTAAGGAAGGAAGCTGTTAAAAATAAAAAAAGTTATGATTTACCCTTGGCTGTTTTTTTGCTCCTTTTCTGTCAACACTCAGGCTGCTTAAAACTGCAGTTAGCAGACTTTTCCTGCCACTTCTTAAGTCCCGGGGAGGGACTGTCTCATCTCCCAGCATTCCAGTGAAAATCCTGTTCATAACTGGGCAGTTTTGGCGCTGTTTGTCCGTATGTCTTGGGTGCACTGAGATCTGTGATAAAGCACTCCAACTGCTGTGTTTTGCACCGTTGAGTCTTAGAGCAGTGTTATGCATTTGATGTATGAATTATCTTCCCAGGATGAAGGATTTGTCAGAGGGAAAGGAAAAATATGAAGTGAGGAAATGTTAAAATGAGACACTTGTGGGCTTTTTCCTCTAGTTCTCTTCAAAACATTACTGTCAATTCAATATTTTAATCAAATTACTGACTGTGAATCTCGTAGCTGAAACTCTTTTTTTTTTTTCCCCCATGAGGGGAAAAATGGCTTTCCATTCCAGAGCAGGACTGTGTATATTAGCTCTCCTGAATATGAGGCGATCCAGGATGAATATTTACACTTAGATGATCAGAATGATCCTTTTCATCGTGTTAAATCTGCGAATAAACTTTGCCTCCAGCTATTGACGGGCAAAACATTTTAATCAAATGTGTAGCAGAGGGCAGCTCGATACATTCAGGCCGTCATCAACAAACTCCTGTACTTCTGACAAGGGGAGAGAAAATGCTGCTTAGGGAGTGTGTCCCCAGAGCACCGGGTTGTGTAAGTAACCTGAGCATGAAGGAGGAAACTGAAAGAGGAATTTTTAATGGTTTCTTCAACCAGCAGCCTTGGAAATAGCATTTTAACAGAGATAAGCCTTTAGCAGAAGAAAAGACTTTTGAAGTAAATGTAGGGAAGGGAGGATGGGGTTCTGTTGGAATGTTGAGCAGCCGTGGAGAAATCGGATGTGGTCCCAGTGTGCAGATACACAGCACCAAGGTGGTATCAGAAAATGTGGAAAATTGAGTAAAAACAGGAGGGAAGGAAAACCGACTGCTACAGTAGTCTGTAAAACCAGACACATAAAGAAATATATTTCTAATGAGTTTCAGAGCAATTTGACACCTCTGATTGCACTGAAACTCAGTAAAATGGAGCATAAAATGTGTTAGAGGCAAAAGATACTGAGTGGAAGGTAGGACAGAGCTATGAAATAGAGTTCATTGTAAGTATTAATGCTTATAAGTATGTCAGATGTTAATATAGAAAACGTTAAATAGCCTGGAAGGAAGGAAAAATGTGGAATTGGGGTGTGAGATGTGAAATTCTGCGATCTGTTCGTGACTTCTGAACAAATCTCTTGCAGCACAGATGATAATGACTTAGAGGTGTTCCTTGCCCTCGTGGGTAACTGCAGGCGCTTCCCCTCCCTCTCACACAGACGCTGGTGTGGCCAGAATTAGTTGAGAACAGGAGAGAGGCGGCGGTGAACGAACAATGATTAAAAATCATTCACTGGTTCAGTGGCTGAATTTCTTCTGCCCCTTTTAAGGTTTGGGTTAGGGTTGTAGTGCAGCACCTTAAGTTGACCATGTAGTGGTAACCTGACCCGGCTGTTGCTCTGCAATCACCTTCATGTGCTCCTGAGTTACGCACGACAAATGCAGTAAACAGAGTTCTCTTCTTAATTTATTAATCTGTAACTGATCCAGGGGACAAACAGGCTCCCCGGACCTCCGAGGGAAGGGCATGCAGGTGCCCGAGCTGGCTGTTAAGGTGATCTTCAAGCCTGCCAGGGTGGAAATTGCCGTGGCTTTTGTGTTTGTGGACGCGTGTGAGCAAATCAGAACACAACAGCCCGACTGCTGGGTTGTGCACGTGCTTCTGAGCTCCCTTGTAGCCTTTCCCTGTCCTGGACCAACCACAGAGGGTGTCTTTAGAACAGCATTCCTGCGGTCAGAGGGTGAGAGAAATATCCAACTGCGGTGGATATCCAGTAAGGGACCTGGCTCCTGCTGGTGTGGGCTGCCCATGGTCTTCAGGAGAATTGCCCCTTTAACTGTTTATTTTATTTGTTTTCTGTGCAAGGGCTGCTTGTGCATGGGATAGATGAAAAGCTTTTTGAACAATATTAACACTGTGTGTATTAATAAGGAATTTATAGGAACTTCAAACCCCAAGTGAGTTACCTCTTCAAAGGATTTTCATGGAGCTTAAACAAACAAGTGTCTGTTCATCAGAACTGGGGAGAAGTATTGCTTCCTGGTTTTAACAACCGTTACCTTTTAACACTCTTTTGGTTGCTTTTCCCAGGGGGCCAATGCCAACTGTACAGTTCAGTAGTTTTATATGAGATTTTTCAGGGCCATTGTCACCAAATGCAGTTGAGCTGCTGGAGAAAAGCAGGCTCGCTGTTTAAAAACCTGAGTAATAACAGGGTGTTGTAGTGTGGTTTATATCATGTACCTTACCACTGTGACTATTGGGTCCTCTTTGCCGGCTCCCAAGTGCCATTGAGCTGCTGTGTGGGACTGGGTCCTGATTAAAATGAATCTTAATTGGGTTTTGTGCCTCGCCAAGCTTACGGAAAATGTTGAGCTAGGACAGTGGTATGTCCTAAATGAGAAAGGGATTAAGTAGTTCCACTGTGCATGTCTTATGGTTTGCTAATTGAAAGGCTCACATCGTATAGAGAACAGGAGGGTTTCAAGGGTGTTGCATGCATCCCAGTTTGTCACATTGCTTTTGTAATGTGTTGATTAAAGGCATCTGCCAAGCCCTGTAGTGATTGTTTATGTTCTGCTGGAGTCAAGGCATCTGTGTTCAGCATTCCTCTGAAACAGCATGCAGTACATGACAACGGTGAGCAGGACCATGATTCTCTTATAGGAGACATCAGAAAGCCTTCCCAGTCTTTTAAAACTTCTTTGATCCTCATAATTCAGGCTCTTATTCTCTAAAAATTCATTACTTTCACGGTGGTTTTCTGAGAGAACACGAATGCAGTCCTTTCAAATAACAAAGAGGTTTTAAATGTGACATAAAGAAAAATGACTGATGCCTACAAGCCTGGCTTGGTAATGCTGCTGAAGTACCTGCATGGGGAACAGCTCCAGGGCACAACAGTTTCTAACTCTCTCCAGTTCATTTGTTTAGGTGTCATACAAGGAACACTCCAATGTGGTGAAGGTACAGAATCCAAGGCTCACTTGCAGAGAGGTGACCATGGAGCAGTGCAGGTGAAAGCTCCAGTCACAGGGCTCAGACCCAGAAACTGTCACAAGTGTTCCTTTGCAGCACCAGCCTTTCCAATTGTTTCCTTTTACCTGGAGGTGGAGATATTCCATAGATCAGGAGAAAAAAATTGCAGAAATTTTCTGTTAGAGTGGTTTTCTGGAGAGAGTTTTCTGCAGGAAAAAGAATTCCATTCCCTCTGCTGCCCTGCGGTATAGAGTGCTATTTCTCACACCGTTGCTGGCTTAACAGAAGAAAAAAACCAAAAAAAAAAACCCAACAAAACTCTTCCACTATTTCCTTCCTCTCACTGCAGGGAAGGAGAGATTAGAGACCTGAGCAGAAGTTGATGAATTGTTCTCTGTGGACACCATGCGAGTGCAGATATTTAGTGATCATCTCTTTTCCACAGCGCTCCGCTGAGCTCTGTTTGCTTCTACAAAAGTGCTTCTGGAGGAAACAAACCACTTCTGCCCCGCTCTGCTCCCCATGTGTTCGTTCTGAGGCAGCTCTCTGTGCCCCTGTACCACCCTGAATCTGTAGTTTGGGATGGAAATGGAGGAATTTCTCCAAGTGCTTTTCCTCCTTCAGTGAATCAAACAAAGTAGCTGCTTACTGTCAAATGTTAGCTTCAGTTTCAGGAAGGAAAAATGCTTTTTAAATATGAGAAGTGAGAATATCTTGTCCTTCCTGAGATTGACAAGGACTGCATGCTTATTATAGCTCGTGAGCTGACAGCCAGCACTAAATGTGGGTAAGGCTAGCAGAGCTGGAGACTGAAATACCCAGAGCTGGGGGATCTTGAGTCCTGCAGTTGGATTTTTTTTTTTCTCCATGTGTGGAGGAGCAGGTTGTTTGAAGTTAAAATACAATATTTGCTGTGGCTCAGGATATAGAAGCAGGATCAGCTTTCTGATAAGGATTTTTTTTCAGGTTTAGTACACAAAGGATTAGAAAAGCAGAAGCTATTAATGGTTTTATTTAGCAGTAGCTCAGCATGATACTTTTCTCCTTATTTCAAAATCCAGTATGAAAACACAGCAATTTACCTGCATATTGTGTTCTTTGAGAGTGGCTAATATGGAGCTGGAGATCAATGATGAAAATTTGGAAATGAGGATAAATTGCCTATGGAAATGGATAAAAGGTCAAACATCCTTGACCTTTTAGTGGTTTTGCTGTAATTCCTGTACTATACTTTTCATGTCTGCGGTGTGGCTACTTATGCTGAATAGTGAAGCCTTTCTAAAACTCAGTTGTGTTTTCTGCTTCCATGGCAATAGATGCTCTTAACAAAAAAAAAAAAAAATAGAAGCAAGTGGAGATGCACTTCTCATTTTCCCAGTTTCTGTGCAACTTAACACTTCACCTTCAGAGACCGCTCGAGGACCTTGTTGAAGCCCTCTCTGAATCCCTTCGTGACTCTGCTGATGGCTGGCAGAATTTGTCTCAGCTACTTTCCTTCCTGTCCCTCCTGCCTGTGCCTGAGCGGCATAACAAGAAATGACACATAAGATATTTGCTGTGGTTTTTTGGAGATGTGAAGCAGATGCAGTTGGCAAGTGTGCTTCCATCTAAATAAGAACAAGTGATTTCTAGGACTGTTTTGTTGAATTGTAAGCCCTAACGCTGGATCCTGTACTACATCATGGCCAAAATTAGTAAAACAAAACTGACCTGGAGTTTGGACTGAAGTGTGCCACTATACTAAAGCCACTGAAATCTCAGACCTCATTTATGCCCAGTAGAATCTCGTTGCCCACTCCAAATCTTTGACCTGACTGGGAAAGTCAGTCCTGGTTTTACTGAATTAAATTTTATGAAATGAACCGCGTTGAGTGACCAGCAGTAGCCCTCAGCACAGTGACAACGGCTCTCAAGATGCATGGAGCAATCTGAGATGGATGGCACCGTGGGCTGATCATTTCATGAGATAAATCTATTTCTCTGCAGCTCGAGATTGGCTGGCTGCTGTTAGATTTCTGGGATTTTAAGTGAGAACTGGAAAATACTGGAAAACCAATATTTTTTTGTATCATTGCAATAGAAGTCTCATTATTGCCAACAGATTTCTTTTTCATGGTTTAATTCTTTAGAAAACAAAGCACTCTATTGTAAATATACAAGATTTTGATCAGATGCCTGCTCTGTGTTGCTAATATAATATCCACATTTGTATTTTATTTTCAAGCAGCCCTGTATAGCAAGTAATACAGTTTTGAAAGGATTGAGGCTCTTTACAACCTATTTCTCCAAACCCATAATGTCCTCATTTGTAATGTTCTCATTTTTACACGTAGTTTTCATCTCAGGAGTAAATCATCAGCCCTCAAAGCATTTTGCAAGTATTTCCTTTGATAAAATATTTTTGACCTACTTACCTTAGTCCGTGGGACAGGTGTAGTTTTACCTTCAGAATTGTTTTCCCTGCAAAAGAAATTTTAAAGGATCAGAATTCCCTCTCCCTTCAAGACGAGGAGGCAGCTGCCGTGTTTGATTTGATTGATATCCCTATCTTTTCAGACAAATCACTATTAAACCTTTGTATTGCTTTATAAACCACTGGAAAGGAGTATGGTGCATAAGGTGATGTTCCAGAATATATGTCTCTATATTTTAGGGTGTTTTTACACCACAGACTATTAAATGAGAGAAACGAGAACCACTCACGTAGTTATTGCTTGTGATCTGCGCTGTTGATACAGAGAACGCTTGGAGAGCAGTTTTGTGAAGAGACATCCTTCAAAACATTGAGCCAGCATGAAATGAATACAGGATGTTTCAGCTGCAGGACTATTCCAGAACTGTTTTATATGAACTTGTTACTACACTTGTGAAACTGAGAAGAGATTGCTGGAGCTGAGCTTTCTTTGTGTCCTGGGTCTCCAAAGAAAATGACTTCTTCCTTCTACCAAATAGCTGGAATAAGATGAAATGTATTTATGACAATCTCGTAAGTATTTTCAGTGTGGATGCCTTGTCTTGCAGATAAAGTGGCAAGGATCTGAAAAAGACATGGCTCTTGGGTATGGGTGACAAAAATCCAACTTTCTATTGATGTCAGCTCGTGCTTTGCTGTGGAAAGGATGGGAATGCTCAGCAGGCAATGAAATTGCTTTGCAGGGAATGATGAAGTGCAGTCTAAGAATATATTCTTCTGGTAGCCACAGTGCTGGGCTTTTCTTTTGTCCAGATAGAGGTTTATTTATTACTCACTTAAATACCTGCTTTCTGGAGTTTGTTATGCATGCAGAGTCAACAGTGAGCATGAAGTGCAGGTGCCACATTTCTCTGCATCCACAGATAAGAGCAAATCAGAAAGTAGGAGCAAAGCTCTCACTTTAAAGACGTTTTCACACCTTCATAAAATAACTGAAAAGTGCAATATTCTAGTGGAAAGAAAAAGGTCTCCCTCTCGTTTTGGCCTTGCAAACCACAAAAGGAAGTGAAAGAGACAGCGAGCCCTTTCTGTGCTGTCACCTTGGGTGGTGGCTCTGAGGATACAGCAGGAAGTCAGCCTGGTGTAGAAAGAATATCTTTTGACTTGAGGAGAAAAAGTGAATCCCTAATTTCTTAACAAATGCTGCTTGATGTCTTCACTGGTAAGTAAATAAATTCCTGTATGTAGACAAAAGTCCTCCAGAAAAATAGGGTAGGGTATGGGTGTCATCATTTTCCATAGAGCTTTTATCCTTAGGGCAAAGTTTTGATACAGCAAATATTTAAGTGAAAAAGTAATCAAGGATTTGTTAACTGAGAGACACTGAAGGGCAAAAAGAGGGGGGTGTGTGTGTGGAGAAAAACAGTATTCTATTCTGCCAACAGTGTGATTCAGAATTAAATTCCTGCCTGCAGTTAATTAGGATTGATTGTCTGTTTCTAAATCATGCATAGGAAAAGCAAAGGTATTACTCCGTGGGGTTAATCAGAGAGTTGTGAGAGCAAGTTGGAAAGTTTTCCATTCTACAGCCAGGATTTTATGTACAAATGTAACAGCTAAATACCCTGGTTTTCTGAGGTATTGAGCTTGAGCTCTTCTGAAAACTGCTTCATTCATTTATAAGTTTAAATACTGGTTTTTTATTTCTAACTCCAGGCATGCAGACCAACAGATTCGGGTGTTTAATTTGGTGGATTAATATCAGTAAGCACATTTCTAGGTATTTTGACTACTTTTGGAAATCCAGCAGAACGGCCTATGTATAAAAAAAAAATGTCCCTGCAGTAAAAGCTAAATGTAAGCCGAGCAAATGGCGTCTGTGGACAGCTGAGGTTTGTGCTGCAGTGAAAACGTGAGGTCTAGAATGCAGTAATTAGAGAGGGCAGTCAATACTCGTTAATGAAGGCAGTGCTTGTGCTCTGTCTTTGAAGGGGGAGCAGAGCCACGCTGCCCTTCCTGCAGTGCCTTGTTGACCTGCTCCAGCAGCCGCTCTGCTTGCATGGCTCATCTGGAATAATGGACATGCTTTCCTCAAGAACAAACAACCTGTTTGCCAAAAGTGCTGGAAATGGTTCAAGAAAAATGCAAGGTGCTTGGGACTGCAAGGTGTCTGGGTACATAATGTGTGTGTGCAATTACATGGGGGTTTTGGTGGGATTTACAAGTTCCAATAGCAGCATTTTCAGAACAATTTCCCTGTTTTTTTTTTTTTTTTAATGTGACTTTGACTTTTGTTACATAGATCAGTCTCATGGGTTTATGCATAACTGGAGTGAGGGAAATTTAGTCCGTGAACTACTTGCTGCTGTGAGAGGATAATAAATGAAATATGAGGTGGTTGGCAGACAAGCTTCAGAAGTGTTTCAGTGATTTACTTCTCTGGGAAAGACTGCTGCCACGTAATTCCATTAACTGCATGACATGGCTATGCAGTAGCCAGGCGTGTCACTGCCCTTGAATTTCCATTTTGTCCACTCCTTGATTTGTGCTGTTCCCATGAACTGTTTTTCTGCATCTTTCCTGGGGTGCCAGCTTCTCGGAGGTGATCAGAATGGGCGGCTTGTGGTGGTGACCTCTTCTTTCTCGTGGCTGTCAGAGCGATTTTGTGAGGATCAAAGATGGAGAGAGAGGGGGTTCTATTACAAAATGAGTCTTTGCATGGCATTTCTTTCAAGGCTATTCTAAATCTGGCTTAAGATGAAGAACGTGGCACCGAGGTCTCTGCTATGCCATTTAGTTCCACAATTACGGAAGAAAGTCCCAAAGATGGAGAGCTGCTCATTTTCCCGTGAAAAGGGAAAACTACCTCTTACTTCCTTTTGGAGCAAGGTAAATGAAAGGGAGAACTTCGGGGAATTCTTCTATGAAATGTTAGCAAGTTGTTTTAACCAGTTTTATTCAGCGTAGATGTCTTGCCATGAGCAGGAAAAACAAGTACAAAGCCCCCAGATTTTGCTTCTTCAATTTATCATGCTTTTAATGCTTATTAGCATGATTCAGTGGTGAGCAGGGCTGCTCTCAGAATCTCTTGCAGCACTCTATAAACACGCTGGGTAAGGTCCTGATATCTCACAGTACTCGGACCTGCTTTGCATAAAATAAAACATTCCTTCCTTCTGCTGATTCCTGGCCTTGCAATGTTCACGATTCCTGAATCTGTCACTTGGAACCCAGCACTGACCTATATGGATTGACTTCTTTTCTTCTTTAAGAATGCCTCAGGTATTGAAAATATTTTATTTCTCAATTGATAGTGGGAACAACGAACACTTAATGTCCTACCAGTGTTTTAATGGAAAAGTCTTTTTGGAAGCGACTTCTGTCAGGACTGCACTAACTTAACAATTGCAGGATGGTCAGTGACAGACCATCCGAATTTAGATTGCCATCCAAATCCAACAGACTTCTAAAACTTCTTTGCTGTGCTGTTTTCTAGATGGCCACATAAACCTTAGTGGGGTTGACCTGGTGCTATACAGAAACCACTTGTTGACCTCTATTTATTAATGGTTTTCTTTGCAGGCGATTTATGTTCTGGTGTTTGTGCTCCTTTATGTTTTCTGCACTGAATTCAGCGTGGCGGGATCTGAATGTGGAGCCCATTTCAAAGATAGAGGGTTAAGATTTCAGCAAGGCCAGGGCCAGAGGAAAGGCAATGTCTTTTGCACTGGTTCATCTGGGCAGTGTAAAAAGGGTAGGAAGTCAAGCTTTTGAGTACCCTGAACGTCACTAAAATGAAATGAAATGCTGCTATTCAGACTTATTTTTCCCCTCTTTTTCTCTCAGGTAATTCTGCTCACTGTGCTTGAAGTGTGGATGGGGCCTTGTTTGGGAAAGCAGAACCTCAAAGCACAAATCTTACATGACTAAAGAATGAGCTGTATCTGTCTGTACTGTCTGACAGATGAAAAGCCTTATTCAGATTTAGATATTCCCTCTCTGCTGTCCTGATGGAACCATGGAGTCCTACTCTTTCGATGGGGCTGTGTGTGATGTGAAGCAAGGAGGGAAGAAAATGATGCTTTAAACAAGGCCTTTGTGTCATTGTAGGAGTTCTGGGAATCCAGCATAAAGAACTGATGTTCTGTGTATCAAATACCATTTTCAATGGAAAACATTTGCTTAGAAGAAAGTGTGTTAGAATAATGTTGCTCTGCAGTTCTGTAAATTTTACAGAAGCCAGGCTGGGGTGGGAGAGGGAGTTCAGTTTTGGTTTTGTAAATCCAAAAAAAATGAAGCACAGATGACTGATGCACTTAACTGTTTCTAGATGAAGTGTTCTCTATCGTACATTAAAGAAACCCCAACCTTCCCATCTTCCTAAGGTGCTTCTTGTGTGTCGACAGTAACCAGGACCAACCGAGCCAGCTGCAGTCAGAAAATTGTAATTTACACACGGTGGAGATATATGACAAGTTTGTTTGAGTTTCAGACTCAATATCTTTCGGTTTCCAGATGTTGCTGAGCCCTTCCTCAGCAGGGGAGGCTCATGTGGAAGCTGTGAAGGCAGCTGGCTGCTCCTCCTGTGCTGCTGATATCTCCCACATTCTCCCAAAAAACCTTCTCCAGAAAGTTCACTCTGCTAAGGTGGTTCTCTCATTACCTCTTATTTTCTTTTTGACTTTCATTTCTTCTTTCCTTCTCATTTCTTCAGTGATCTGAGCTGGCCTTGGATGGCTTTTCACAAGGCACTTTGTGGCTCAGAAGTTTCTTTTCTCTCCTGGTCTCCTGGGACTCCTGGAAGTCTCTTTTATTTGAGATACCTGCCATAGTTCAAGAACTCCTAGCCCTGTCCTCTTTTGCCTACTGCCTTGATCTGTGATCTTCCTGTGAGTTTTTGTCTTTAGGATCCTGACATTGCCTAGAAATAGCTCATGGTAGCTCTGTTTAATTTTTTTTTTTTAATGCAACTGCACTGTAACTGTAAGATCTGAGGATAAGCAAGTGAATGTTCCTCATTAGTGCTTCATGTCTCTAAAGTAGTCAAAATGAAACTGGTGAGCCAGGGGCAGTGTCTGCAATCAGGTTTAATTTTAAAACTTCCGTCTTTCTCTTGAATGTATTCCAGATACGTATTCTTGTCTTCACACCTTCAGAAGACGCTGTGAGTATCTGACAGATAATTGTCAACTTGAGAAACTTTCTTTGCACTTTTACACTTGAACTTTAAATATCCTTGTTGTATATGTATTAGTACAGCGGGGAGAGTGGACTAAGAAACAAATCTCTTGTTAAGAAGGCGCTTTTTAACTGAATTTGGTAGTGTGAATGTTATGTTTTTAAAATTTCTCCTAAATGTAGTCAAGCCACTCTGTACTTTCGGAAAGCTTCTCTGGTGTCCTATTCTGTCTTTAGTTTTTCTCTCTCCTTCTGTGACCCTTGATAAAACTTCTGAGGCTGAAGTAGGATTTTGAGGTTCCTGTTTCATGGGACAGTTTGTTCCATAGGTAGAAAAGTAAATGTTTGGCTGGCTGCTTTTTCATCAGGAGGTTTACACTGCCTTGGAGATCTGTCTGTCACTGAAAGTAACATCCATGCTGATTGCTCTGAACCAGCAGTGAAATACAATAACCACGACTGAATTGCTGCTCTTGGGATAATGATGGAAGGGAATACTATAAAATAATGAGCTGTCAGGTAGCAGTGGAATTCTGCCCTTTTTTTAGTATAATATTTGTGGTTTCCCGCGGCTTCTGGTTTTTGTCCTGCTTGCTACATAGGTGTTTAAGCTTTTAGAACAATACCTGATTATAGTCATCCAGTCTTCTGGCGAATTATCACTTTTCCCTCAAAAATGGTAAATTTTAGATCATTCTGTTGCTTCTGATTGAAGAGAAAGTGGAGCAGAATTTCTGGCTAAAAGCGTGTCATCTGGTGTAAATGTTTCCTGTTTGTCTTGAGTAGTTAAAATAAATATCAGCTGATCGTGGGGGTGTTGAGGGATGTGACATTTTGCTTATGGATATGGGATTCTTCCTGCACCTGTCTTTGCTGTGCTTTTTCCAGCTGATCCTGTATGTGATATATTTGAAACCTAAGTGCAGATGTTATATGATGAATCACTTTTTTGTTGGTTTGGCCACCTTTACGTCGCTTCTTCCTTCATCATCGGTGAGAGGGGGTTTCTGTTAAACTCTCAGCAGTATCACAGAGGTGGTTTGATCATCCTTCATGTCACTTGATATCAATGCTATGCCATATAGGCAGGTTTTTCTCTTAAAAATAATAAATCTGAAAACTGTAGTTTAGTTCCAAGCACACTGTTGTGTGAGGAAAACCTTGCTACCTTTTTCCTGCGCTTTTTGTTTGTTGGGTTTTTTCACTAGATTTAGCCCTTTTAAGTCCTAAAATACTTGTTAGTAAGCTTACCAGCAGGGCTTCTCTAAAATCTCCACAAATAGTATTGCTGAGAGCCCTGTACACGAATAATCTTAAAATACTGAGAGAAATGTTATATCTGCTGTCTTCCCAGAAGCCCCGTGCATCACCCAGTAAAAATAGATCAGTGATGATACAGTAGTAGCAACATTCTCAGTCTGGAAGTTGTTCCCTTTGGAGTGGGATGTGCAGGACTAAATCCAGACAGGCACATGGGAGACTGGCAACTCTGTGGGTAGGGATGTGAGCAGGGAAAAAAAAAAGCAACCCTGGTTGCATTTTTGGAATAGCTCTTTCGGTGCTGAACCTGGGAAATCATGAGATGACTTTTAGCAAAATTCCCGCGATCCTGGAAATTCGCTGTCTTCTCGATGGAATTTTCCCATACAAGGTCAGTATTTAAACTCCCCAGTGGCATTTTTCACATACACTTTTAGAACAGCTAACTCTTTAAACTTGGCAGAGACAAGCAGCTGCCGCCCTGAAATGATCCGTGGCAGTTGAGTGCCGCTTTCCCCAGCTGGCAAGTTTTCCTGTTGTTTTCCTCTTCCCTTTTGTATCAGGCAGTTGGTGATATTTATTTGTCCTCTAATGGGAAAGCAGTTTCCTCTATCCCGTATTAGAACAAAGTCTGATTTTTATTTTGATTCCTGAGTCCCATTTTTTTTTTTTTCCTTTATCCGTATAACTGCCTAAAAGCACCATGGGTGCTGTCAAGAACTGCATGTTCATTTTTCTTGCCTTATAAATATCTGCACAGCCTCAAGGAATTCATGATTGTTTTCCTCCTCCTGTGTTCATAGTCAGTGGGATTGTGAGTGCTGGGGGTTATGCACACAGAAATCTGCACACAGAGTAAAGAAATATGTTGAGGGCAAAAAATTGGTTGTAGAGACAAAGATTTTGAACTTAGAGTTCTTGAAGCAATTCAACAGCTAACCACAGGAATTTTTTATGTTTTAAGTTCTCCATGCAGGATATCATACAGTAATTCCATCATTGTTTCCTGTTTGGATTACCATATTTCCCAGGTTTCTTCATTAATAGTTTCCTGTTTCTTTTTTTTTTTTTAATTATTTTCTTTCGGAGCATCTCTGATAACTGCAGGTATCTGTAAACTCGTTTTGCACTTGGATGTGAGAGGGACACAGTGGTGAGAGTGAATTTTCTTCTTTGAAAAGGAGTAACTTTCAGTGTCCTGTGCTCCACCCTAGTTTCTAATGGGGCTCATTTATCTCATAGAAAGTGAAGCCACCTTTCTGAATGGGAAGATCTGTTAAACTAACTTTACATATTTTCCATGGTGTCTTCTTGATAATCTAGTTTCTCTTGTCTAAACTTAATCTCTCTATTGCCCCAGAGTACTCCTGTAAGCTGCTCCTCTCTACCCTAAATAAACTGTGCAAGATTTACTAGTTAGCCATAAGGAAAACTTCTAGATGGGTGAAAAAGAGTCCAAATCATTTTTTTCTGAGGTATGAGCTGCATTGTTTGATGGGATGTTTTAGCAGCTGTGAGTATTGTGTGTTTCTGAATTCCCTGGGGTACCGTATGTGGCACCAGCTGACCACTTCAGCTGAGGTCCAGGGTGGTGGGGCACTTCATCTCTGGAAATTGCCTGCGAACCGTTTCTCTGTGGATAATGATCAGTTGACATTGCTGTTATGCTTTCCTGCTTTTTCCTAATCCCTGCCCCTCTCCGAATGAAAGCCAAAGAACCCAAACCTAACGTGTTACTCTGACGTTTATTACGGCCGTTTATTTTCATACAAATAGTTGTGCCGTGCCTTCATACACCAAAAATGTAAACATTCTGTCCATTCTGCGAAGTTACTGAACTTGAAAGCTCTTCAAAGGACCCTTGGGAAAGAAACCCACCAAAACAGCTTTGCAAATGTCTTCTTGTCTCTTTCTTTGTTTATGTTTTCTTTCTGTCATGTGCACAAACAGTTCAGGACAGGGAGGAACTTCAAACACTTGAAACTTAGCAGAAGTCTCCATCCTTGTTAGATTGCCTCTCGTGGTCTGCAAATGTTCTGTACGAGTGGGGATGCCTGGCTCTTTAACTGGAAATACCAATGGCCCAAAGCATGGACTTGCTGGAATAACCCTTGTTGTTGGTTGCTGTTCTTTGTAAGGCCAATGAAGTAGTTGTTTTGCCTCCTAAAGGAGAGAAACAGGCACAAACTCCTTTGTCTTGGGTAGCAAAAGCAGTGTTGTGGTCACGAGTCCCGCTCCCTCTAGTTCAGCACCACAGCTGCAAGAACTGAAGCTGCATTTTCATTGGATGTACCATATAATATGTGATATTCTACCCTGAGGCATCTTCCTCGGTCTTTTAGTTACTGTGGCCTTCTGTCCTGAAGGAGCTGTAGACTTCAGATAGAATTTATTCTCGAATAGTCGTTTTTCATTTTTCCTTCTAAAACTCCAGGTACATAATAAAATGCCAGATAAGGCGGTGATGAGCTCTAGGATCCAAATCTTACACAAATGTATTCCTCAAAGTGGAGCAGCAAATACAAGCCTGCTGTAGCTGGGTATTTATTTCCTTGATTTTTGAATTGATTTCCCAGCATCACGCATCTGCTTTGAAAGTCTTATGAGAATATCAGCACTCAAATAAACAGCTTCAGTTCTGGAAGAGGTAAAAAGTCATCATTTCCACCCCCTCCCCCCAGTCTCAGGTCAGTCATGGCAGTTGATAGAAAAGATTAACAAAATATTCTGACAAATGCCTCGGACATGTTGCAAGACAGTAAAGATGTTCGAGCCCTGTACAGAAGAGGTCAAAGAAATCCTTGGAGAAGATAAAGCTGAACTGTTTTTTTGGTTGGTGGTGGTAGTGGGTTTATTTGGTTTTGTTTGTTATTTTGTTTTTTTGATTTTTGTGCTTCTGTTTATTTGTTTTGTGGTTTTGGGTTTTGTTGGATTTTTTTTTTTTTGGTGATTTGTAAACACTTTCATTGTTTTTAGTTTTTAAAGGTGTGAGCGTTCACCACAGAGTTCTGGCTGCAGTACATCTTTCCGTGTGCAGCTCATTTCAGAGCCACAATGAGGATGCCCTAAACCACCAAAAAGTTAGGAAGCAACTAAAGAACAAGTAGCAGTGTTTGCAGTGTGAAATGGTGAGTCAGAGTCATGGGTGCATGTGGCCATGGACTTGGCAAAACGCTGGGCAGCTGTTCAGAATCTGCAGTAAAAGGAGAGGGACCCAAATTAAAATGGGAATCTTTTTTTTGTGTGTGTAGGGGTTTTTTTGGGGGGGTGATTTTTTTTTTAATGGCTTTGTTCATCTAAACACTTCTTTATTTAAAAGCAAGTTTAGAAAACCAATAAAATCCAGTGCGAATTGGCTGAATAGTAATTTTACTATTTAGCATGAAGATTTTGGCACAAAGTAAACTTAGAGTAAAGAGCTTTTGTTCTTGTTTAGCTCCGTGAGTAATTTCCACTTTATTTGACTCTTGCTGCATGAAAATATCTTACGTGCTGCCACTGCTGATTAATATTTTCCCATTTTAATTCAGAGGGACGCGTACAGAATGTACAAGCGTAAGGGCAATCAGATGTTGACAACCTGATGTGATTTGATCATGATTAATAATAACTCTGCAGGGCCTGGCTTGTCTGTAAACTTCAAACCAAACGGCCTCACCACCATCCCAGCCCCCTGTATTCTCACCTTCTCTGAGATATAAAAAAGCTTCTGTGCTCATGTGCATGGCAGTGCTCTCTAGCACCTCCTTCTTCTTGCAAATCTGAGCCAATTTATGGATTGGACTGGAGAAGCTTCAGTTGTTATCAAATTGTTCTGTTTCGAGGAGTTAGCACTTTTTTTCCTATTGGTTTTTCTACTGAAACTGGATATTGAGTGTAAAATTCCGCTCAGCTACTGCTTCCAGAATGTCTGAACCTTTGTCCCTTTGCTGTGATGTAATGTATGAGCAACGAAATATAACCCCAAAATACTCACTGATTTTGGCTGCTTATTTAAGAAGAAAAGTTTTTCTGAATATAATCAAACATAGCTGTGGTTTTGTTACGCTCCTGGAAATGGGGGAGACCGTAGTGTGAACATGGAAAGATTCCTCTGAGCATAAATAAAACCACTTTTGCTTGTTTTGGGTTGGAGGCTGGTAGCCTTCCTAAAACATGAAGTTTTAGTTTTCAGCATTCAGTGGAGATCCTTGCTGTCAAAGAGGAGAGAGAAGAAAGCAAGAAATGTTTATCATCAAGTATTGTACTTAATACACAGGCTTCCTGGATATCCCAAAAGAGCTTCTCAGCTCTTTCTGCTCCCAAATCTAAGCATCATCATCCCTCAAATCCCCAAAGAGATCACTGAGGAAGACCCTAAGGCTTCGTGGGGTTCACAGTGTCCTCACAGTCTAAATAATGGTGACTGAAATCTCTTACAGCACATCCTCAGTGTTTCTCGAGCTCTTTGTGAAAACAAAATGGATGCGTTTTCTTTTTTAAAATAAAAACGTTGAGCAGTCTGTCCACTGAATAGGCAACATAGGTGTTTCTAGCTGCCAGCTGCCTCTTTAGAGGGAGGTGACAGACACACAGGATGTATTTTATGCTCAGAGGAATGCACTCGAGGTCACTTTGGCACTGCTCCACTGCTGCTGTGCTGTGCTGAGTCAGCTGGAGTATTTATATCCATTTTTAGCATCACTTCTGATAAATCACCAGTGTGGATGTCTTTGCTGTGACACATGCATGTCTGAAATTTGAATGGGATAGATTTTCTCTGAGTTGGGCAGTGGAAGCACTTTGGAGAGCAGTGGTTTTGGATCACGTAGCACTGAGCTGAAAATCTTTCCGGGGTGCTCTGTCTTCATTTTGTTGCTTCCAGGTATGAATGTCATAACTTAATAAAGTTTCTACTTGTTATGGAATAGAGGGACTGATTAACAGCTGAATCCAAAACCTGTTAGAGTACAGATTTTGCTGTATTGTGTCCCATGGTAGCATGGGATTGCCTTAAAATCAGATATTAGGCTACAATGTACTGAAGCAATGGAAATAGACTATTTCGAGAGAAAAAACAAATTAACAATCTTACAATGGAGCCTTAATTATTTGTAATAAAAACGTTAATGGAAGTTTAAATAAAAGGGCATAAATTTAAATAAATGGCAATATAATATATGATACAATGCTAGTGAATTCTGAGTAATTGTAGTCCAGATGAGTCAGTGCTCTTTGCAGACTGTTGGATGCAGTTGTTTTCCTGTTGATGACAGCAGTCACTCCTCGTGGTTATAGTGCTGAAGTCAAAGGTAACTCTGTGAAGTGAAAACCACATTTTTTCTTTCATTAATTTCTGTTCAGCTATCGCTTTCTTCTATAACCTGAAATTTCAAGGAGAAAGAGTGTGAAAATTTAATGTTTCTGCTGTTAAAGTTGCAGGAGGTTGTTAGAAGTAATATGAGCAAAATGATCATTATAATTCATACTGAGCTTTCAAATTACAGCTTCAGGGCTTGAGGGATGGGGTCAGAAGAGTTTCTGGGTGAGACAGTGGACAGCATCGGAGATGATGTTTAAACTCTTTTTTTTAATGTCAGTGCTGAGGATCTTAGCCCTGCTAGTAGTTAAGAGAAAATGAGAGAATGGTTGATTTATACTGGTAGCAGCAGATGGCTTTCTGCTGAAGAACCATTAAAAAGTACTGGATTTTTCTTTCTTTGAAAGGTGAGTGTCTGGCTCTCTAGAAAGCTGCTGGCATCATCCACGACTGATGCTGTGGGATTTTGTTTTAAGAGTTTTTTTTGGTTTTGTTTTTTTTTTTAATTGCGGCATGCTGGAAAACATCAAGTCTTTTTATTCTGCCTGAAAATTCTCTAGTAGCATTTCAATAATGGAACAGTCAATGCAGGAAAGAGTCAGGAGCTTTTGGCAGTCGCGGCTTTCTTGTTTCTGTGCTGAATTTTGCATGGTGCAAACATGTAGGAGAAGAAGGGCTGGAGGCCTCCTGCTGAAGTTGGTTGAAAAGAGCAGGAGATGAGAAGCAAAAATAGAAAAGCACAAAATGAAAATTATTAGACTTTCTTGTTCACAAGTTTCCTACAACAGGAACATACTCACTACTGGACAGTTTGTTACTGTGAAAAGAAATGTGAGGCTACGAGTGGAAGCAACTTACAGAAATCCTTTCTCTGAATTTATCCGCGTGTTTCTAGTTCTGCACAAACTCCAATACAGGAGTGCTCTTCCGCACTGAGTGACAGACGTTCTGCATTGCCAGAGCTGCTCGGTGTTTCCTTAAGAAGTGAGGGTTCCTGAAAGGCCCTAAAGATGAGGCGAGAATATGGCTTCCATGATGTGGACTAGAAAACAGCTGTTGATGGCACTGGGACACGTGAATCCTGACGTGTAAGCATCTTTTTTTCTTTTTAAAGAAACGTTTTAAAGATACATTTCCTTTGACATAGGTGCCCACTCACACAATCTGCTGTTAGTATGTGTTGAAATACTCCTAGTTGCTTATTTCCTGAGCTATGTCACTAAATTATGAAATTCAGGACTTCCTTTTTCATAGAATGAGCTGATAATTCTCATTCTATGTCCAGTTGAAGGACTGCCTCCTAGACAAGTAGGCCTACCTGCAGGAAATCACTGGAATGTGAGGATTTCTGCTTGTGGTTCTGGTATTCCTGTATAAGGCATGGGTAGCTGTAAGTAGATGTCTTTTTTTGTATGTGTGTGTGTTTTCTTTTTCTTTAATAGTTTACTGGTTTTGAAGTAAATACACATTCTCTGGGAGAGCCTCAGAAATATCTGAAAATCAAGATATACATAGTTTTCCCCATCCTGGCCTGTAGCTGATTTGCATATAGACTCTTTTAATGAGTTAGGAATCAGCAGAAGGCCAGGAACTTCTCCAGCAGCCTCTGCCCAAACTTTCCTTCCTATGCAGGAGTGAATTCTGTGGTCTAGATGTGGTTTTTTCTGCTGATATCAGAAAGAAAGGCTGTTTCTTGCTGTTGTTGAGGACCAAGTCATCTGCCAGCATCCCAGGGCCATTGCACTAAACTGAATTCTCATGGCTTGGATGAGCAGCAGCCGCAGCAGAACAAGGACCTGTTGATCCAAGGCACTTACCCCCACAAAGAGAAAGAGAGGCTTGTGACCTTCCCCATTGCACACCATGGACTTGTCTTCAAATTTGAACTTAGTTTCTGACACTTTCCTGACCTTTCCTTCCTATTTTTCTGTCACATGAATGCTGAGAATAGTGATGATCTTTGAAATTATGGGTGGGAGGCAAGGGGTGAGTGTCACTATGGCCCCCCCACATCATTGCCTTGCAGTGCATTGCCAAAGGTTTTGTTTGCCTGAAAACAAAATTTAGGTAATACTTACATTTGCCAGAGTGCTGTTTAAATAGATAATCATATATTTATAGATATGTTAATAGATATCAAAATATAAAATATATCCTAGCTGTTTGAAATGTAAGCACAGGCAGACTGGATGGAAGCTGTTTCACTGCAGTGCACATAAACACTTTATATACACATTTGCGCTGTGTTGTGCTACTCAGAGAACACTGAAATGCATTTAAGCATTCATCCCTCTTTGTACTGCGTTCTTTTGACTTATTTTGCTCACCAGTGCAAAGACAATCAAAACTTCAAAAGTGTTTCCAAACTTTTTTTTTTAGTGAGCAAGATCAGTTTATTAGTTGTGTTTTGTGCACAGGTGTGTCAGTCTTGCTCGTTTCTCAGAACGTGTGGAGTCTTTCTTCACAGGTATATCTTCATTTATGCTGTTTAGTTTTTCCTTATCCTTGTGCGTAGTAAGTGCAATTAAAGGCAAATTATGAAAAGTCTAGACCTTTCAAGCTACTGCAGTGACTCATGTGCTAATATTCTTTTGTGTTTCCTTGTAGCAAAATAATAAAATCCTTGCAAGATCCCTCTTTGTCGCATTATATGTTAGCAGCAATAATAATCCAAGCCTTTATGAGGTGCAGTAATGCTGGATAGCAATAGGCTGCACTAGGCTGATTTATTTATTGAAAATAATCTGAAATAGAGATAAACCTGCTGTGTGTCCCTAGTGCCATATATCTTCCACCTGGAGGCCCTAACTGTGACCAAGATCCCCAACATTCATCAGGCTTTTCTAAATAGTTTCTCGCAAAACTTCTTTTCCTTTTTTCTTTTTTTTTTCTCCCCCCCAGCTGCGAAAGTGGTCACTTACTCTTGTGGGAGGAGGTAGACTGCGAAGAAATCTGTGAGCCATTGAAATAGAAACAAAATAAACCCCAGGTGTATTTGGGGTGGCTCCAGTGGAACACACAATTACTGTTGGCCGAGTGGCACTGTAAATTTGGGTTGTGAAAGAGCCGACTCTCTTGTGTGAGCAAGCATGGGAGGTGGGTGGAATTTTAGGTTTTGTTGGACAAAACCCTAAAGCATCACAAGCAATCTTGTGATGCTGCTTTTCCTTCCTCTCGTCAGCAGAGCTGGCAGCTGTGGGCATGGAAAGAGCATACTCCATTTTTTTGCCTTATCAAATACCCCCCCCCAAAATGAGGTTTCTTAGATGTCTCCCTGCTCTGTCGACCTGCGGAAGGAGCTTCAGGCTAGAGAAAGGCAAAGTGTATTGTGAAATGAATGTGGTGGTGTTCTGAAAAGTGTCAGAGACTGCCCAGAGAAGCGTTTGTTTGTGTTGGATCTGGCACAGGCATTTCTAGACCTTAGAAACCTCTGGCAAAGTGGTGCCTGATGAGTTTGGAGAGGAATTCAAATCAAATCGACGTGTATTATATGAGTGGGTCTGCTAAATGTATTTTATGATTTTTTTTCTGCATTCTCTGCCACTAATAAGTTACCCACCTGCAGTGGGCTGAAGCGTGAGGATACTGATGTAATATTTAGCACTGCTCAAACACCAGCGCTCCTGCTGTACCTCAGATTACCTCACTTCAGCTTCTGGAGTTGTAACAACCTTTTTTCTTTCCAAGTTTGGTTGATGAAGGATGAGAGTGTCCTGTGTCTGCACGGAGGAGACAAGCACGCTGAATGCCCATAAGGTCGTGAGTTACTTCTTAATGGTAGCAGTGGTTTCTCTACATTTCCTCATTTTCCTTCTGGTTCTGGTCTTTGCTGTAGGACTCTTTATAGAGGAGGGAATGCTCAGTGTGTTTTTCTTGCAGAGATACCATTTCTGTCTTCGTTGTGCAAGTTCTGTCCACAAGCAGTCCTGCAGCTCCCATACAAACTTTTCAGAAACTCTTCAGTGAAGGCTGAAGAGAGAGGAAAGCCCCATGGCCACAGTTCCCACCCATGTGCTGCTGTGATGTCTGTTCTGCTTTCACTGGGAACTGAACTGGGAAATAAAAAGCACAGAGCAGAACCCCTGGGGTTGGGCTCTTCCCCAGAGCTGGATTTACTCTTGCTTTGCTCAGAACCACGTCCAAAGAGCTGTCTGTGATCTCTCTTTGAGCCTTGTGAGTCTGAGCTTTGGCTGGCTCAGCTGTCAGACGCTGAATGTCAGACCTAGGAGGCTGCCGCTTTTCCATGGAAACACTCTGTGAGATTGCAGAAATAATCAGGCACGCCTGGTGGTTGCTGTGCCCTATTGTTGGGTGCTTCCAGACAGTGAACTGAATTGATCTACCTTGACAAACTGAGTTTTCAGCTGAAATCGGCTCTGCTTTTGTCATACCTCTTGCCTTTTTTTTTTTTTTCTTTTTTAATGGAATGCGTTAGTGTTATCGCTTATTCTGCTGCTGTAATGCAAGTCTCTTGATGTTGGCTTTCCATTTCTCTCTGTTCATGCCCAACTTGCCAAACCAGCTCCAGCCCTCTTGCTCCTGGGGAGGTACCACCATGAGCTGTCTCATGCCTTGCATGTGCAAGGCCTGAGCTGCAGTGTGCTCGCAGGGGAGCCTGTGCAATCCTACATTCTCCTTAACAATTTTCTGTGCACTACACTTTGCTGTTGATATAAAAATATTCCAGTGTTTGCAACAACAAAAAAAAAAATCTGTTATTTAGCTGTGTCTTTATTATCAGCAGTTTCCAAGAGGATTTTTTTTTTATTAGAGGAAGGCGCTCAGATCTAGAGCCTTTGGATGGGTGGATTTTTTTGAAATTAGATTTTACATGATTTTCTTTCCATAATACTTGAAAATTGTCATTATCAATGAGCCTGGATAACTCTAGATACGCTTTAGGAAGAAAAAATGTCTTTGCTTACAGACATTACAAACTTGAAGGCACTATTGGTACAGCTCAGTGGGAGAGGTGCCATAAACTGCTTGGAAACTAAAGCAGTTCTGGTTTACAGAATGTGTCTCAGTGTATTGGGCTGGTGCTGTGCCTGATCTGAAAATAACCATCTTTGGAGACATAACAGTAAAAGTCTTGTTTTTTATATTTCTACAAGGCATTCATTTTCGTAACTTGAAAGTTCTTCTGGAGAACTGCCCATGAAGGAAGGATAACTTCCAGGCTTGTGCACCAAAGAGGTCGCTGAGATGGCCTAGCACAACCTTTCTCCGTGTTTCTGTGTTGTCCTTTGGTGAGAGTTGCCAAAAATAAATGTCCACAGGAACAGCTGTTGTAACACTGGAAGAAGAATTGCTGCAGAGGATGGAGCCAGTGTCACTGAGCTGCCGAGAAGGAGATAGCTCAGGTCCCTGCTGAAAATCCCGCTTTTGAAAGCAGATCTCATTGTGCTGTGTGTCTGCAGAGGTGCTGCTGGGAATCGCTGTCTGCAGCCAGCTGAGGTAGGAAGAGACAGTGGAAGTGTGGAAACCTTGGCCCTTCTGTGCTTACTAAACCTTGGGATTTTGGAAAAGTCAGAGGGAATTTTGCTGGGTTACCAGCTGAACTCCGTGACCTCGGAGATCTTTTCCAACCTGAACTATTCTACGAGTCTATATTTATATTGAACTTGATTTCTCTTTAGAAACAGAAGTGATGCTAGAGCAGAGCAGATCAATGCTCTATTGTTTACTTTGACAGTAGATGTTGCAACTGTCAGGAATTACAAGCCTGTTTTAGTAGAACTCTAAAAATTGTGTGACAGACGGGCAACAACTGAAAACCATGCATGTGTGAGGCCTGACACGTCACTTACTGAGGTGCTGTGGATGGTTTTTGTTAAAGCTTTCAAATCTTATGTAGACAATGGAGACTAACTGCTGTCTCTGTGCCTCTCATCACTTGTTTGGGGTGAATAGATTTTTAATTGGTCATCACACCA
>VZRN01004245.1:1741688-1790145 GCA_013397935.1 Dasyornis broadbenti
AAAAAAAAAAAAAAAAAAAAAAAATCCACATTTACCTCCCAATTAGGTGGTGTTGTGGTTATAGTTCTGAGTATCTGTTTTAAATTTGTTAGCTAAGATTGAAACAAAGATTTATGCAAACCTTTTCAACAAAAGCTCATGAAGCGGGGATTGAGGTTGCAGAACACCCGAACTGCAGACTTATCTACAACCAAAGGTTTTGTTTTGAAGGCATTAAGTAGTGCCATGGGTGGTGTGGTGTATTCCCTGGAGGGGTGTTGAACATAGCTGCTGTTTGAGTAGTAGAGGCAAAATTAGCTCAAGAGATTGTAATATTGCTTTAAAGAACAACTTGATTCTGTAATGAGTCATTCCTGCAGGGCAGGACCTGAACTTCTCACTTGGAATTTTGCTTCCTAGTATCTCCCCCTCAGTATCATCATCCTTTGTGTTTTTCTGCACTACTGTCCCTTTTTCTACAGAAGTTATTACTTACTTTATTTATTTTTTTGTTCTCCTCCCTTTCTTAAGGAGGTCGCTGATGCTCAAGAAGGTGAATGAAAGCATGAAGTGTCTTTTTTTATATTTCAAAATAGTTTTATGGCTTCCCATACCATACCTGTAGCAGTTACATTGAGATCGAGACACAGAATAAATAATTTGATGCTCATTTTCCTTGTGTTCAGTGTGGCTGAGTATTGTTCAGCTCTCTAAAAAGATCAAAAAGCTTCATAGATTATATAAGATTACCTGTTGCCTTTCTTTAAAGATCCTGTGCCACTTTTCTCTGCAGCTGAAACGTATCTCTGGCAGCTCTATGTGTCGAGGCAGTTTCCAAGACTAATTTTGATGTCTGTTCTCTTCACTAGCTCTCGTTCACGCCATTGCTCGGAGCCTTATGTTGCTGTTATGACTTGGCCACCCACTATAATGGAACTGGCAAGTGTTTTAGTCCCTTGGCTTGTCAAGATTTCTGTGTGTAAGTCACTTTCAACTGGGGAAGCTGCTACAAACACTCTTAAAGATAGCTGCTATAAGCCAAAATAAATTCAGAGGCTTAGTGACGGAATTAGAGCTTTGCCTGAGAACTGAAACACAACAGTTGAAATCCACCATGATGAAATACTCACAGTTAGCAGTGTGAGCACTGTTTGCCCTCAGTAAATCAGCTGTGCTGCACTCCTCTGTTGTGTGCTGGCATCCTGTTATTTTGGGGGAAATGCTCATTTTAAAATCGTAGTCTGGAACACTGTAGATGAAGAGCCTCTCCCACCAATATTCCCTGTCTTAGTGCTTGTTCTGCAAGCTGTGGCCTGGTTAGGCCACGAGGGACAGAACGTGTGTGTGTGTGTGTGTGTGTGTGTTTATAAAGCTGATTTTATTGAGTGTAAAATACAGCCTTTCTAAACAATTGAATTAAATTTTCTGGACTTGTCACTGATTTTACCGGTCTTATTCCTGGTGTTTCTCTGGTTTGCCTGAAAATATTCCAGATATTCCAGAATTTTCCCCACTGTTGAAAAATTCTGAAAACTGTAGAATGCCTTTTTACTTGCTGTTTAACACAGGAGCAAAACTTCAGTTGGCAGCTGAGGTGGGCGTGTTGTGTGTATGTGTATCTTCCATGGAGTGTCCTCAGCTTCTGTGAGCAGAAGTGTGATATTCCCTCCATCTGATACCAGACATTTCCAGTGCAAAACAATGCCCAGGACACAGTCAGGATGAGAGGGAAAAGCCTCTCAATCCGATATGATCTACTTACTGTTCTTTGATACCCTAGTCTGTTCATCATGTTTTAATGGATTAAGATTTTCTTTGCACTGCTTTAATCCTGTATATCACCAAATCGAGTGGTGTTTTAGCATTTCTTCCCACAGAAATTTCCCAAGAAAGACAACAATGAAACCTGGCTGTGTCTCTTTTATAGCTGGCATCTTCTCTGATTCCAAGATTTTAAGAGTTCAGAGATAGCAGTCAAGAAACTGTGGGGAAAAGCTTATTGATTGCTTCTGTGTTGAAATAAATGATGCAAAGTTATTACCATCTGGCTGATGAGGTCTGGTGGGTGGATGGCAATAATTTAAAGGAAATTACAGTTTCATTAGTGTGGATGTGGTCTGAAAGGCTATGTTTAACCATCAGCACAATTCCCCTGTATAAAAACAGTCACGGCTCTCTCTGATCTTTGACCCTTACTGCTCCAAAAGCTGAAATACACTCCTACATTCTCTTATTTGTCAGCGCTGTCTGTGTTTTTATCTTTTTTTGAAAGAAATTGGTTTGTAGAGTTCCTTGTGGTCACTTTTCTCTGGGCAGTTGAGGTACGCAAGGCTGGATGGACTGAAAAAAAAGCAGAACTGGGTATTAATGGCAGGGGAGAAAAAGCCCTCCAAAGAAGGGCCCAATTTGCTGACTGTCCTCTAAGTATTAGATTAAATTGGCCCTAACAGGACACAGCAAGGAGACTAAAGCTGTATTTCTATTAATTTGAAGTGGTAGGAAAGAGTTGTGAACAGATAGTGACACTTTTTGTCCTGAGACCAACGTGGTAAAAGATGTCCTTGCCCATGCAGGAGGGCTGGACTGAAGGATTTCCACCCAAATCATTCTGTTCTTCCGTGGTTTTTAGGAACTGATGTATTCTGGAGAAAGCTCATCTGATACTTTCTGCAGTGTGACAGCGAGGGTGGAGGAAGGTGGAAGGGGAAAGTTCTTGCACTTTCGAGTTTCTCTACTTCAGATGGAGTCAGAGCTGAGGTGGAATGGGTTAAAAATGTCTGTGCTGTCACATGTTCTGTTTAAGAAATTTTGATGGGATTCAGGGAAACACTAAAGAAATTAATGGTAAATATGGCTTTCAGCATCTGGTAAAATACAGTTGCACAAGTGCCTCTGTTGCCATGGGTGATCCATAAAGTGATGCTGTAAGACATGGGGCTTGTGTGGTTGCTGCCTTCTGCCAGGGGTTACCCTCACATTTGCTACTGCTTCTTGTCAGGTACAGAATATTTGACTGATTTTTTTAGTACTTCTTTTTCCCTGATCACATTCTGTGTACTCTCATCTACCCCAGAAGTGAATTAATGCATTCCTCTCTGCTGTTTGTTCAGAATCCTCCATGCAGGTTTATTAACTCAAACCAAGAATAATTTGTACTTTATTTTTAGTAGCTAGCACGGCCCTAATTTGATTTTTACGTGGACGTGAAATCACAGTCACTGAAACCTGATCTGCTTCATTTGTGAGTCTGGTGGGTTTTTTTTTATTATTATTTTTTAATGGGGCAGGGGTAATTTTAAAGTTATGAATTCAGCCTTTCACTGTGCTGCTGAATCTAAGGAGAATTCTCTGTCTGGTGGTCTTCCTGGCTTGGGTCGTGGTCTTTTTTTTGTGGGGTACACTTGTGCTTTGTGTGTTTCTGTGTGACCAAAAGCTAAACTAAGTGGAAGACGAGTCTGTGCCATTTTGCAAATACGTTAAATGATGTTTGATCTGTGAAGGTGAGTAAAGATGGATGGCACAACACTCTCAGGGTAGATCACAGATTTTTTTCCTCCTCCCTTTTTTTAACAGAAGAATTGGCCAATCAAAACCCAGCTGATGGAGGCATAGCCTTTGACAACTTCTCATGTCTAAAACCGGAAATCTTTTCACAATTGCTGATCTTTCTTTACTAAGTAAGTTTAATTGACAAATGAACCACAGATTCCTGGATTTTTAAATTTTTTTAAGTATGGAAGGTACTGTAAGGTACAGAAACCCAGCTTTATAGGGTTAGTGTAAAACATAGAGTTGTCATAGAAGAAACAGTCCTTTTGTAAACTCGAATAGATGGCGCTCAATGTCCTTTGATACAGTTCTCTGATTTAATTGAACAGCAACTATTTCATTATTTGTTTGGAGAGTTTTATAGTTACTTGCATTACTCTTACTCTTGGACTAAATTGCAGAAACCAAGATACTACAATGGCAAATGCTGTGCAAACATAGGACAGAAAGTTCTTTTCCTCTTAGAAATTCTATTGTGTGTTCTTTGAGCAGGCTTTCCCTTTGGGGCACATAATACAGCTGAGCTGGAAGAAAAGAAAAAAAAGGATGGAAAAATACTGCTATTTGCTTTCTAATTATGGCATGGTAATTGTTCATCACATCTACCTTGAGATTGCTTTTCTTGCAGCTCCTTGCATATGAACAGGGAGAGGTGGGGAAAAGAGTGATAGAAATTCCTGATTTCCAGAAGTGGGAGGGGAGCATATCCTTCTAACATACCTATTTCTGTTTGGGCTGTAGACCCAGTGTCCCTTAGTGTTTCTCACCTTGTTGAAGGTTAGTTGCCCATCTTTTCAAGATGCTATTGTTGCTTTTCCTTCTTGCAGCAATCCTGAATTCCCATTCCTAAACTCCCTCCTCGCCCAGCCCACTTCTGTATGGTCTTTTCCTCCTCCCTTCTTTTCCTGGTCATCATTCGTTTTTTCTAGGTCACTTCCTTAATACAGAATTTCCTGCCATCCTTTTATTCATTATATCCCTGCAAATCTTGAGCTATGGCATCTCTGTTCCTTCCTTCCTCACATGCCAGTGGGGCAAAGCTTGAAGGATGCAGTTTAACAAGACAACGGGATTAAAGAAGTTGCGTGCTTTGCATTTTTTTTTAATGTATTTTATTTAAGCCACCCAGGTTTCTGCACAAAATCACTTGTCACTGATTTTGAACTATCCCAAGAGTCACGGAAAGGGCAGCATGTGAAAGGTCAATTTGGGACAAGGGTGTGTGGTATCCTGTGGCTGATCCCATTTCCCTAAGGGCCAAGCTGAAGTCCTCTGCAGGCCCAGCTCGTGAGAGGGGCCTCAGGAACTATTTGGGGATGAGGACAAACCATGCTGTTATTTTCTCCTGTGCCCAAACTGCTCTGATTTTGAAGTATTGGGGTGTAATGGAGAAGGGGAAGGGGAGATCAACGTGAATCAAGCACAGCTACTTTATGGGAGCCCTGTGAAAGGCCTTTCTCTCTCGGACTCACTGAGATGTTTGTAAATCTCCCACGTGGAAAAAGAAAGTTGGGAGGTTTCCATATTGAAATTCAGAAGTTTCCATACTGAAATTCAGAATTCTTTGTCAGGGTACCAGGTGGGTTACTGATCCTTCAGCTGGGACAAAAATCCCTCTTCATCACTGGCTTGCACAAACTGAGCATTGTGTTCTGATGCATCATCCTCGGCAAACCTTTTCAAACACTTTGTGCCTGAAGTGAGTCTGCAGTAGGGGGAGAGAAGCAGAAGAGACACCACTGAGTGCTGGACTGTGATTCAGTGTCACATGAGCCACTTTTGTTTTGGGGGCTGTGTGTCACAGTGACGTGCAGCTCGTGTAGCTCTTTAATAGTTCAGCTTTCCAGGTTTCCCAACAGGACTCATGTGATCTCCTTCTCAGCTTCATCACATTAAGAATATTCAAATAAGTTGTGTACACAGTTTGAGTCCCCTTGTGTGCAAAATGTGGAAAGCACTGAGAGAAAGCTGATGTTGTTTAGTCCAAGAAGTCCTTGGAGGTGGAAAAAAAGTAAGTGTCATGTATTTATTGTGAGACATTTGTGAAAACTTCTAATTATTGGAGTGATGAAGTCACATACGAGCCAATAATTTTGATTTGAGGTAACATAGTTTCATAGAACTAGTCTGCTGTGCAAGGACTAAAAACATTCTGTGTTTAGTCTGTGTAGTTATTCTAGTTATACTGAATGACAGCAACTTCTTATCTTGGTAGTATGACTTCAATGACACACTAATGAGAATGTGTGTTTTATTTAACTACCTGTTCTCCATGCCTCTTCATCTGCTTTGTAGAGAAAATTAATAAAACTATCTTTTTGTTAACTTTTTTTTAATGTTCATAGGCAGTTTTGGTGACAGGGAAGAAATAGCTGCAGCTATTCTTTGAATTTGCAGCTTATACTTGCATTGTGCAATTTGCACGTTTCTGCTCTTAAAGTAAGCAAAGTTGGGCATAGGACACTTGTGAAACCAGGGTAATAGGTTAATGAGAGATTGCCCTTGTTTAATCTCTTCCAGATCCTCTTCTCTGCTAGCTAATCAAATAGATATGGAACAATTAATATATTACTTTTTTTGAAAAAAGGAGGAGTTAAACACACTTTTCCTTGTGTGAACCCTTCTCTTCTCGTTGCTTGCAGTGGTCAGTAGCCACTTATGTGGCTGCTTATGTGAACTGATTTCTGCTTATATTATTTTGTAGCCATTTGTCTTACAGTTTTCCAGCCTACTGTATTATTTGTGTGAAAATTGAAAACTATATTGCTGATCCCATCTGAATTTAAAGTCTGTCCTGTGCTTGTGTGACAGGCACTGTCAGTGGTTTTCCTGGGTTGGGAAGAGTAGATGTGGCTGGAGAAAGGCTGGCAAAGCCCTCACTGGCAGATGGACAGAGCAGACTCATGGGGAAAGTGGTTTGTTCCAAATGTGGGAAACTGAGCAGAAAATTTATCTTCTCAGCAAAGGCTTTCCTGGAGCAATGAGGTGTCCTGTTACCAACATGGGCAAGCTTTGAACTCCTGGAGGTGAAATTTCCAAACACAAATACGACTTATGCACTGGAATTCTCTTGGTTTGATTATGAAACTCAGCTAATGTTTGTTTTTTTTTGTTTTGTTGGGTTGGGTTTTTTTTGGTTTTTTTTTTTTTTTAATTTTAATGATGCGTTGATGACCTGGGTGAATACAATTTGCGTGTGTCTTTAAGGAGCCTGAGATTGCTGGCTAAGAGTATCAGGGATGGGGAAATGCAACTTCCTAGATCAGCAGTTTAAATACTCAGAACAAAACCAAAATTTGTAAATCCTGGTCAAAGTGCTAAACATGCGTTCCGTTTGAGTTTCAAATCCATATGTGTGGAGCTTGCATCTGCTCATCTCAAGATGAAAAACACACCGAAGTGTTGAAATAACTGGAGGAAAGTTGTTTTTTTGCTGGTTTTGGCAATATCCCCCTGCTATTCAACATCTGTAACAGAAAGGAAACAATCATCTGCGCGTCCCAGAGAGCTGTCCCCTCAGTCACAAACAGATATCGCGGATTGTGTTGCGAGTGTGTTCCTGTAACCCTTGGTGCTCACACCCTCCAAGCAGCTCTGCAGGGTTGGGAGTGTGGGGATGGAGATGGAAGGGGCTGCAGGGAGCTGTGGGTTGGACCAGGGCAGTGGTTGAAAATGACCTCAGCTGGCTGCCATATTCTGATTCATATTATCCGAATTGACAGGGCTGGATTTAAATCCCAGTTTTTCTCTCCTGCTGAGATTCTGAAAGTGTGCCAGCCAGGGATCACATGGCGTGGGAGCTCTGAACAATAAAAGAAAGTTACTCGCAGTAACTTCCCTTTCCAGTTAATCCTTTTGCTTTTTGGAACTCTGTATTTCCTCAGTTCCCAGTTCTCTCTAATACTTAAGTATTATAGCCTGGAGCACCATATGCAGTTTATGTCATTTAAAAATTGATTTTAAATTATTCCAATGAATTTTAATCTATGTCAAATAAACTAATGTTTTCATAACAGTTCTCTAATAGTAGACACTTTTGGTCAGTGCTCTGGTATACTGTGTGCCCTATGTACTTCATTCTAGGAGTAAATTTAAAGAGAGATTAGGAAATGCAGAGGATGATTTAAGTGAGCACCATGCAGCATACAGGGAGAACAAAGCACCAAACAGAAAAACGTACTAACTTGTCCTTCAGCCTTGATGCCGCTTTCATTTCAAACAGCAACGCAATTAATAGTGACAAAACCTTCACAGTGGCTGAGGTATTAGACAAAACAACTTACAGCAGTCCCTCCTCCTCCTCCTCCTCCTCTCTCCAGCAGTTTGTACGTTACATAAGCTGATTTCTTTGTTTTTCCTCTTTCCTCGTGAACGGGCTTCACTCTCTTCTCGAAGCAGACTGGTTTTGCTTACGCTTTTCCTCTGAGCCCAGGCTGACCCTCAGAGAGGAGGAGCATCGTGTGACTGAGAGACCCAGCATGTAAACTGTCAGCGTACAGCGAGCAACTGGGGAGAAGTCCTTTCTGGCAACTTGTAGGGCTTGGAAATGGGATAAATGTGAGCTTCTCACGGGGTTATTGGCATTGCAGAATAGTTCCTGTGCAGTGGGACTGGATTACTTTTGCAAACAATGGCTTCTGAACCAGGTAAGGCTGACCGGGATGCTTCTGCTAAACTTTGTTCTCTTCAAGACTCAGGCTGTGTTTGTGTCCAGAGACACCACGAGTTAAACTTTCTGGTCTGAGGCAAATAAACCGGTGAACATCAGCTGCCTTGTGATGCAATACAGCTGGAATGCTCTGGTGGCTTTTTCCTCCTGTTCTCAGTAAAGAAACTTGAAATCTCCTGAACTGCTTCCCTGATCCATCTGCCACACCAATAACCCCACTGCTTTTGGCTTGTCTGGCTGCTGCTTTCACCAGCTCAGGACTTGCTTGAAAGCAAACCAGTTTTGTGATGTTTATAAGTGGTTTCAGTTCCTGCCTTATTTGCCAGATTTCACTGAGCTCTGTTCATTGCTGTAAGGTTTCTATAGGAGATATCTTTAAGAAAGCATTGCCTCTACGATTTGTATCCTGCATAAGATTTATATCCTTGCTTTAGGAAGTAGATGTACGTTTGTGACTTATACCCAGCTTTTCACATATAATGTTGCAATAATCCATTTAACTGATGCTTATGCTACACTTAATGTACAGAATTGGCTTCCAGAGTTTAAAAAAAAATAAATTTATTGCACCATCCAGTGAAAGGTTTGGATTTTTTCCATTGTATGCTTGTAAATGAGTTTTAAAGAATACTATTAAAAATATTGGCTTTACTTCTAAGGGAGTGCATTTCTCAGTTCTGAGAAAAATTAGTTTTGGGGGAAGTTCAATCAAAAGGCATACCCAACCCCAACAGCCTAATATAATATTCTGAATTAAGTTTTCCCCAGAGAGTTGAATGAAGCTGATCTGAAGGTTTGGGTTTGGAATGCCAGTCTCCCTCTCTGGAAATCCCTGTGAGACTGAAGAGAGGGAAGGGAGTCACTGGCAGAGTGAGTTTGAGATTTGCTGGACAAGCCTGGAGTAGGTGTATGCAAATAGTTCTATGCAGTTTTCCTGATTTCAGTACTTGTGGGCATCTGATTTTTTTTGGGGGGGTATAAAGAATACTTGTTTTAAAATAACTCACTTGGCTCCTTACCTGTTTTATGATCAGGTTTGAAACTGCCCTGTTCGCTCAGGCTTTTAATAATCAACCAGAAGGATGGGAATCACACCATTCCTCCCACTCCTTAAATACCATTTTGCTGTATCCTGAGAAGAACTGACCTGTGGTTGTAGAAAACTTTTTTCTCTGACCTGTCTCATAAGAGCTGTTTTCTAGGATATGTAATGCATATTCTTTTCCTGTAAATGCGACGTGAAATCCTTACAGATTTTCCAGGAAGGATAATGTGGCGTTACAACTACTATTTCCTCGTACCCCTTGGCTTACTTTCAGTTCGCAAAGGCCAAAGTCTGCAGAATTCTTACATGTAGCAGTGGCAGAGTGTCAAATAAAGTGGTGAAGCTGTGATATTTGCGTGGGTTTTTTTTTTAAGATTAACTATGTGATGTACAGATAAATTTGTACGTGCTCTAAGGTGACATAGATTATACCATGGGGTGTAGGAGACCTATGGATATAGACAGTGCACAGAGAAAAGGTGACAGTAGGGAGTTCCAGACTTTGTGGCTTTTAAATCAAGTGGCCAGATATCCCTGGACACTCCTAAACAGTGCCAGAGAAGGTGTGAGTCTCTTGCTGAAGCAGTGGCTGCCTCCAGTGTGAAACAAAAAGAAATCCTTCCAGTGCTGGCTGCTGGGACTGGGTGAGAGGGCAGAAGGAGAGACAGAACCTATAGGAAGTTAAAATTCACATGGCAGCTCATTCATTGCTATCACCATGGGCAGTTTGGGCAGTTGATTGGCTCCAGGTACCTGAGCAAAACAGTTTTTCCAGGTACTAAAGCTCCACAGCAAATGTGCAGAACGTACCTTTTCTCGAGCGTTGATGTTTTTGAAGACTCAAACTTTGTAGATTTATATTCTTTTAGTAGTAGTATTCACTATAAGGGAAAAAACTGATTTCCAGCAATGTCTTTTCAAAGGGTCATTGGTACCGTGACTCAGAAGTCAACAGGGACTTCAGTGTTTTCGTTAGTGCCATCATTATGCTTTTCTTTGTGACTGCTGTGCTGAGTCTTGTGTTAATCTTTTACATGGTAGGTGCAATATAAACTGAAATGTCTCTTGGTTTACATCAGTGCTTGTAAACCCAGTGAATCTGCTGAGTCTTTACTAAAAATTCAAAATGTTTATGTAATTCTCCTCTTCCCTATCTCTCCCCTTTTGCCCTGGGTTTATAATAATTATACAATAAAAGGATTAAGTTTCTTTAGTGTTAAGAGTTTGGAACTTCAGTGCCCTTGTATTTCTTGCAGTTTGACAGGCAGTGCTGGACCTTGAGAAGGACGGGTAGTTAGGAAACGTGATCTTTCCTTTACATTGCCATAAAATATGTAACACATTATGATTACTCTTGCTTGCTTCTGAAAAAACCCCTGCAGTAAAGACCTGTCGCTATAAAAAAGGAAACACAAAGAAGGGGAGGCAACAGCTGGTTTACGTCATGTGAGGTGGAGAGTGATTGGAGTATTGCCAGACCTTGTATTAGAAAAGAAATTAAATGCTTAACCTTAAACAAATGTTATTTTTAAGAGTAATTTCGTAGAGTTCATTTGCTCTCTGTTTTGGAAAACTTTCTTCCCAACAACGCAAGCCGTCTCCTTTTTTTAGTGGATATTTCGCTGCTCTTTCTTCTGATGCCAAGAGCTGAGGCTCTAAGGAAAACACTAAACATTACATAGGAGTCAGCAGTGTTCTGTTGGGCTGCACTTTTGCGAGCAGCTCAGCGATCCAGTTGGTGCCAGGAGGCTGCCAGGTCCCTCCCTGGCACTCTCGGTCTCCTCTACCAGCCAGCTCAGCTCATTCCCACTAAACTTTGGTGGTAAAACCTGAGCCCACTTGCCCAGGAGCTGTGTGGGGTTGCACCCACCTGGAGAGAGACCCAGTGAGCCCTGGAGCTGGTAAGAAGTGGGCAGTGGGAGCTACAGGGGTGTGGGGGGAGGAAAGGATGAAACTTCTCGTCTTGGTGGTGGTAGCTGCAGTTTGGGTTGGTACAGCCTTTTGTTGGGCTGTCCTGGGGCCTTCAAACGTTTGCGTTCTGCAATGGTCTCAGAGTGAAAGGTTGTGCATCCTTGAGGAGTGTTGGACCAAACTTCACCCATTTCAAAATTGTTTCTCTTCTTTAATTGCGTTTAATGTATTTCTCCATCACATTACTTTTTTTAATTTAAAACCAGCATTTCCTATCCATTTGCACACTCGAATATTCATATGAGTATTAAGCTCTTTGGAAGAGTATGATAAATATTCATCAAGTTTACATAAAGAAAAGATAATCAAATTCTCCAGCTTCATAGATTATAAGAAATGACATCCACAATTCATCATACTGTTGGTCTTTGAAATTTTTTCTTTTCTTTTAAGAGTAAATTTTAAATGGAGGTCTAGAAAAGAGAGGAAGGAAGACTAAACAACAGAATACTTCTGAATTTGGATCTCTCAGCCTGTTCAGAGCATGAAGTGTAAAGCTGTTTCAATCTGTCTAATAGTCAAGAGGCAGCTGCATTCATGTGCAGCTCTGTTAATCTGGAGTGAATTCTGTGGACAGCACAAAGAGTGGCCATCTCTGGCAATCAAGGGCTAAGAGATTTTTCCCCATTTGGGTTCCAGGCAACTTGTATTTGGCTTCCTTACATAAGGATGATTATGAACCAGGGGGTTAGTGTGAAATGGTGATTGGTTTCTTGTTCCTTACGGAAAAGAGACAATGTAAAAGCTGGCATTAATTGTGGTAGGCTTTAAAGGGACTGGACAAGGAAGGTCCTTCCTGAATGATTTCACAGGAAGGCTCTAAATGCACTTAAACGAGGCTTTTTGTGGCTATTCTTCACTTTTTTTCCCTCAACCAGGTCAAAAGCAGGAAGCACTTGAATTCTTGTGAAGTATCCAGCTTCGGGTTCTTTATATTTCTGGTTTGGTGCAGTGAGCATTCCCAGGGAGCTGCTTGCTTTGCAGCGTTTCGTAGCTGATGGTTGTTAATTACTTGGCAGGGAGGCTGAAGGGCTTGGGGAGCCTGAGAACCCCGGGCTTGGGGGGAGGAAAGGCAGTGGCCATGGAGCAGCTGCACCGCTGGAGCCAAAGGGGGTGACAGGGTTTCTGTCCATCCCTGCCTTTCTCTTTATCCTAAAGTTCATGAATTTACATTTGCTTGTAACCTTTCATGAGCAGGAAGCAGTGCCTGCTAGCCTGTTGTAATGCTATTGTGCACTTAATACCCTGCTGCTTGTTCTATAATTAGGGCACATTTCAAGCCATCCTTTTTTAGATGATGTCTGTTTTTATTATTTTTTCCCCTTTCTGTCCCTGCTGTTTACTCCAACCCCACTGAGATATGATTGAATAAAAGCAGTATTATCTAATGGCTACTTACTTCTGGAAAGGGAATCTTCTCTTCCATTCCTTATCAATAAACTTGCACCTTTGCCCAAGCTCAGTGCATCTGAGGTGAACGAATGCCTGAAACGGGGCTGCTTTATTTTTTTTGGCGGGGTTACATTCCTGATGGCTCAACTTTCCCAGACCGCATCCTGAGGCTCGACGGGTGCCAGCACTGGTGCTCAGAGAGCGGTGGGAGCAGGCAGAGCCAGGAGGAGGGAGGGGAGGGTGGAACAGCTTGTGTCCGTGACAGCTGGCTGCTGCATGAGCTCCGGGCTGTCAGATGCTGGCAGGGCACACGGGCTGCCTCAGCAGCTGGATCAGGGTTGCAGTTTCCGTCCATCAGTGGTAATTTTATTGACTTGTGTTGAGTAATTGACTTCTTTCTGGATCTTCGGCTGTTCTGCAGTTTGGAGATGATATATTATGTGTTTATATGTTTGAATTATTTGACTGTGTGTGCATTTTACAGCTTCTGCTCAGATCTTCTGAAATAATAAGTCAGTTACAGTTTCAACCTTCTGTAATTGGATACTTTATTTTTTTTTTCCCCTTTGGGTTTGTGGGGGCTTTTTGCTTTGAGTTGTTTAGCATCCTGTTTCTAAAAATGCTTTCTTTTGTTTCTTTTATCTACAGAAATAGCTGATTTCATGTCTCAAAGCATATGGATAGTTTCTCAAATAGCTCTGAGATGAAATAACTGCACAGATAACTGGGCAGAGAACAAGACTGAAGTGTCAGTGACTTGTTAGAGAAGTTCAGAAGCAATGAATACTGAGCAAAATGGTGAAATTTGCAGTTTGATCAAATTTCTCTGAACACACTGTTATTTTATAATGGCTTATGAATTATAGAAGGGGAGATCTTTCTGTCACTGTCTGAGTAATCCCTGCCCTTGCCTGGTAAGTTTATGCCAGTGAATTATTCCAGTGGTTTCTGTGATGTTTCCTTTCCTTAGCTGCCTTTTTCCTGTGGTTGACCCCAGTATTCCAGGTGCTGTCCTTAATAAATGAAGTGAAAGTGTGCTGCTCAGCTTGTCGCCATGCTGTTTATCTGATACACGATAAGAGGAGGAAGAAAATAAATCATCTTAATACTTGACAAAGTGAAAGAAACACGAGGCTCAGTGCAACAGCCCTTGCCCAGACAAGTGATTCTTCTGTGATCAGTAAATCTGTTGTTGCAAATGGGGTGTCTTGTTTAGTAAAGAGGAGCTCGGGGCACTTAAAAAAAAATGATGGTTGCCATCTGTGCAGAATATGCTGGTGGCAATTGAAAACTTAGTGAAAAACTTCAGTGTAACATAAAATAATAGTGGAGAGGACATTGCTCACATGGCTACGGGGCCAGGAACTGTATCTACTTGTCTTGTAGTGTTAATAAAAGCAAAGAAAAGTTACTGTCCAAGTCTGCTCAGAGATTTTGACATCATTTTATGAAACACAAACCATGAAAAGTCTCTACGAGTGAAAGAATACTATTGCATATTTTCTCTCTAGATTTTGAGCTTGATAATACATGTTCAAAGACCAAAGTGAAAACAAAGCTTTGAGGGAACGTATGCTAGGGCAGGAATTAAGTATGTGGAAGAGCAGTGCTTTATTCCTAAACAGAACTCCTCATACTTGGAGCTCTCCCTTCAGTCATGTCTTTGTGGAGATGTGGTCCGAACATTTCTTTTCTCTGTTCATTTAAGAAACTTCCATTATTCGCTAAATTGTTGATGAATGCCCACCATCAGCAAAGCCATTGTGCCAGTGTGTACAGCTGTAGGTGAGTAATAAAAACCTTAGTGAAGAAATGCTGTGGTTTTGGCAGAGGACCTCACTCATAAGCTACCACTTTCAAACAACAATCACTTCAAGTCCTGTACAGTGCTTTTTGTTTTATTGGAACATCATCCAATATGTGCATGTTGTATTATTGTGCTAATCCAAAACTGAAACAAATGTTGAAAGATAATCCTATTAATTGTTGACTCATTTTAATAAGAGTCCCGGCAGCTGCGCAGGTTTGCCTGCAAGGAAACGACTGTCAGAGCCAGAAGAACAAAGATCACAGGCAGCCAGGACAGCAGAAGGAAGCACACTGAGTCTGCCTGCTGTAGCCAGCACTGGCAGGACGTTTGTAGTGGATGTGGAATTCACCATTCAGTTCCTTGCTTTGTGTGATTCACTGTATGCTGAGACTGAGATCAGGGCATTACTGATAAATCTGATTGAGTTAATGTTTTGGTGCTTCCTGTTGCAGCTTGGACTTCGTAAGCTTGAATTTGTTATCTTAAATATGTGTCCTGCTTAAATGTGGCAGCATCCATCACAACTCCATCTTTTTGGTAGAAATTACTGAAAGCTCTATTTCAGTCTGGAAATGAAAGTTGCCATCAGAAAGATGTGTGATTTCTTCCAACCAAAACAACTGTAAAGCTTGACTAGACACAGGCAAAGCAGCATGGAATGCTCGTCTCATGAATACCTCCAAAGCAATGCAGTAACGTCTCATCTTAGACCCAGCAGATATGGGAACCTTTGGAATTGAGTTCTGTCACTGATGCTCTGTATAACCTGCCTCAGTTTATCAAAAGTGAAACTATTTCAAAAGTCGTTTCTTCTTGTAGAATATTTTGGGCGTTGTGCACAGTTAAGCTTGCTGAAGTTTCTTTCAGTTTTCTCTCTGTAGTGCTGCTCCGGGTATTTATTGCCAGTGGTTCACATACTGAGGGTAGTGCACACCAAATCTGGAAACCTCTGCTCCCTGTTACTCAGTAAGGTATCAAATCTACCAAGAAGTTAAATATTTTTCTGGTTCTTGGCAAGTACTAGGCAGCAAGTGTTTGGCCTGGCAGTTTGAAATGCAGTAATGTTTCCTGTTTAACTTCACCATCACATGGTGTGAGTGCATTCACAGGGGTCATTGAACTAAAGGAGCACTATTTATACATTTTTTGCAATCTCCAGTTTATACCTACCATATTCGCTTGAAGATTTATTTACTCCATGCAGAAAATGCTATGAAAGGGAGGGTAATATTAATTTAGTAGTTCTGTTAATGTTTGTGCGCAGTAAGAAATAATGGTTTTATGTGTTTTATATCTTTATTACTCCCAGAAAATGGTCTACCTTCTTCTGTTGAACTTAAACTATTTTTGCCTGTGTCTGGTGAATAGCTCTGGGAAAAAAAAAAAAGAAAAAAAACCCTGCATTTTTGCATTTTGTCAGCGTATGTATCTGAACTAATCCTTTAATAGGACCTGATCTCTCCCCTATACTTTGCCAAGATTCCATTTTTCAAAGATAATTCTAAACTGTCTGTTACTTGCTATTTATTTTTCTGGCCAGCACTTCCTTGCAGAAAGAAAACGAATTTATTTGGTGAGACAGCCCTCCTGACTTCAGCAAAAGCTGGTTTTTTCCTCTTTTTACAGTGTTTGGTGATCAGCTATTTGCAGTATTTCAGCAGTGGCTCGCCACAGTAAAGGCTGGTCTTAACCTTCAGAGCTCATCTGCACAGAACAGAGCATCAGTGTGGAGTTTTTGCACTATTCTGCAGCTGCAAAATATTCACTATCGCCGCTGCAGTGGGAGAGGTGAAGATGTTTTCAAAGCACAAGTGTGTCATTAACTTGGAAGCATAACTTTTAACAGACATTGGAGGAAGGAAGATTTTTTTTTTCTTTCATGAGAGAAACATTGGCTTCCAGACTTCCTGCTCTTCTCCTTCACTCTCCTAATTCTCAGAAGATTTGGGCTTACTCCAGTTGTTATTGCCATGTGTTTGGGTGTGCATCAGCAGTGTAAGCCTCTTAGGAGTGTGTCAGTTCCCCTCACAAAAAGGATAAATCTGTGAAGGGGAGGTACCAAGTTACTTGAGACTCAACCCTAACACATGAGGCACGCAGAACTACATAAAATTAAGAGAAGCAATTTTTATACTTTAATTTTGCCCCTTGTCACAAGAGACTAATACTTTTCCTATGGATTTTGTTTACATCCCAAAACACTGCATTTCATTCATTCAAAATGTGTGATTAAGAGTGAGGTCACAGTGGCAGTAAAAATTAGTGCTGGAGCTGTATAGATGCGCTGTGTGCTTGTAAGTGGGAATGAAAAATAAAAATACCAACACAAGATTTAATGGTGTTGAGATTGGCTTATGGAACTGCTGATGGAGGGCCCATTCAATACTTAAACATGCAATCTTCAGGAATATAAATTAACCTTTTTTTTTTTAATCTTACTGGCATTTCAAGCTGGCTGATTATGTTTGCCTAAATGTTCATGGATCCAGGTTATTTCTAATTAGAATGCCCTGAAAAAATAGGTAATGCATCACCTAGCTTCAAACACACTTGCAGATGCAAGCATTCTGGCTTCTCATTTCCTTGCAGATAAGCAAAATAATTAAGTGCTCGTCAAATTTGCACTGATTATTTCTCTTTTCTATTAGTTATTATTACCTCTTTCTGCCTTACATTTCTTAGGTCTTTCCCCACCTTTCTCTCCTCTTCAGTGTATTTAATCATTCTCGATTGTAAGAGGGGGATATTAATGTGCCAGTCAACACAGACACTGGCTGGCAGTATTTTCTTGTGCATGGCATTTCTCTCTTCAGGTAAAATATCTCAGTTTTTATAACGCTTGGGAATAGCAGAAGCGTGCAAGTGTTTCTTTAATCAGGTCAGGAATAATCATGATGGGCCTCTACTTCAGCCCAGTAAAAGCTGCAGATTTTTGCAGCATGTGTGCCTTTTCCCATATCTAATGAGATTTTATGTTGTATTTACGGGGCAACAACTGTATTTTGAAACGCTAGGCTGTGTTACTGCTTTCTTAAAGCCAGACAATTGAGCAGCCCTCCTGAAATGCGTGCTGCTGATCGTGGAGCAAGTATTTGGGCTGAATATTGCGTGTTTTGGGCTTTTGTTATGACAAAGTGCATTATTATAGTATAATACACTTGCACACAATACACTAGATGGAGGAATTTTCACCACGAGTTTGTGTTTCTGCCGCAATTTTCTTGCCTACATCTCCTGGAAGGTGGTATTGTTCAGTGGCAAGCAACTAGGGCTCAGATTTCCACAGATCCTTTTTTTAAAGGATGCCTTTTGCCCAGAGAACTTGACTACTCAGTTTTGTATAGAAATATGCTGTGGCTAGATTTCCATTACTCTTTTCCATTCTGGCTTTACATGGCTTGAGGATGTGACATGATTAACACAATTACTGGTTTGAAATATGGATGAAATGTCTGCAGCACGTCCATCTTGAGCAAATACGGCTTCCAGACAGAATGGAGAATTTGTTTAATGGCTTGTACAACACTAATGAATTTGAAGTTATTTTGTTTCCCCCACACCCCCATGTGCTGAATTTTTGGTGTGAAGCCAGAGAACATCTTGGGTCAGAACACCTCTTGGAGCTTTTGTTTCCTGCAAGCAGTTGCAAAAATCCCATTACAGGGAAGCACTCTTTTCTGTTGTTTGTGTTACCATTCTGTATTACAGTGGAGGAGCTTCACAAAATGGCTTTTGCCCACTGAGTGCAACTAATATTTGCCAGTCTAGTGCAGGGCATGTGATGATGACAGCAAAATGTGGTTGATTCTTGCTTCTGAAGGCCACCTTGATTCTTAAGGCCATCTAATGTTTTTGCACTAAAGATTTGTTTTCAGCTGTTGCTGGTTTTGCTGGCCTTTGTTCTAAGGCTGTGTGTGTGCACGTGTAAACCAGTGAATGGTTTACAGAATGAAAGTCTCAACAGCTGCGTGAAGAGCTGGGGTTGTGTTTGAATGATCTCATCAGGCAGGTCTGAGGGAGAGCTGCTGCTGAGAGGAGCTGTCCTGTCCCCTTCCAGGCCTGTTCCCAGCTGTTCCCTTCTGCAAGCAGCATGGCTGGGGTGGCCGTGAGGTCAAACTGATCCAAAATATCCTCCAGCTTCCACCTGCCCTGCCCCTGCTGCTGCTCTCACTGTGCAGAGGAACAAGAGCTGCTGCCGGCCCAGGGGAAGGAGTAGCCAGAAGCAGAAGCTGGAGCAGAAGGTGACGAGGAGGGGGGACCTGTGGCCGACCACAGAGCAGCTCAGTTCTCAGCAGCAGCTCTGGCTTCGGCTCGGCTTTGTGTGATTGTGAGCGATAACCTTTGACAGGCGTGAGGGCCTTGATAAGGCTCTGTGTGCAAAGTAAGTTCCTGTTCTGACCTTAGCAGCACCTCATTTTCTTAGGAAATCCTTTGAATAAGTAAGGTACCATTTTGATGGAGATTTTTAGCCTTGGCTCCTTTCCCTTGCTCCTCCCATAAAAATGCTGTGGGTTTTTTTGATGCAGAGGTAAATGACTATTGGCCTAAGTTACATCTCAAGGTCCTTCATGTTATTCTTTTAAGGTTTTGATTGTGTTTAGAGAACCAATTGCTTTCACACCCCAAAACAAAAGTGCATGGTTTAGGCTTCTGTAATCACATTCTAATATATAAGTGCTTTTATTACAGTTTCTGTTGTTTGAATATGTTTTTCTTTATATTTTCCAGATTTCTTCCCAATAACTCCATATTGATCCTATTAATGAGAATAAATTCCAGTCTGCTGAGAAAGAATCAGCTGGCTTTGTCCTCTGCTTTTTTTTTCCTTTTAAATACTTATAATAGGGCCTTTTCCTACTTTAAAAGGCAATTAATTCAGCTGACTTTGGGATCCTACCGTAAATAATGAAATAAATGTTCTGAATGTATAGTAGCTTGTGCACACTTTGAATACAGAAATAGAATAGCTGAACAAAAATGCTGTTTTTTCTGCAGTTCTGTTGAACAAGCAACAATTCAAATAGGAAAAAAGGCAGTTGGAGACTGTCATCTTCTATAAGAAGAGCTTAGGCTAGTCGTGGTGGAAGTATAATTTCAATATCCAAGTCCTGAAGGTTTAAAAAACATAACAGCTGTCAGTGAAAGGCAAGGAGTGTTTTTAGAATGAAACACTTAAAGGGAAGACAAATATTTTAATATTCTCTGTAGAGGTTTGTTAGCACTCTAATAAACGTGTTTGTATTCATTCTGCCTTACATTTAATCCTGTTTCTTGCTTTTGTATGCCTTTATTTCTCAGGCAGCAGCATCTGTCCAAAGCCCTTAATACTGTCCAGAGCTTGTGCAGCGAGTGCCACAGCCAGGCTTGTGGAGCAGAATGCACGCAATGAGGCGGCTCAGGGAATAAATGGAAGTGTGCCACTCAAACAGTCCCCACGCTCAGCTTCAAGCCCAAAGCCACAAGGTAAGCAGCCTCCAGTGTTTTTGTTCAAGAAGTTCTTCATCTCAGACTTCTGAGAGAAATGGAGCACCTTGAAAGAGCCATATTTGAAAGGGAGAAAACCATAGGGCATAAGCTCGCTGCTGGAATACAAATGTTGTGTGAATGCTTTATGATTCTGTAATTTCTGGCTTAGTTTTTGAAAGTATTGCTGTATTTGAGCTGGAAGGCTTGACACGCTTTGAACTGGAGTCTGGTTTCAGGCTGAGGTGGTGGGGAAGGTATTCAGGGCCTTTGGAGTTCTAGCAGAGATGGGGAGGAGCCCTCCTGCAGGAGTGTGTGGAAAGATGGGAACTTCATGTTTGTGCACTCAAAGCTGATCAGTCATTGACACAGACCAGAATTCGATTTCCCTTCTTTTGGTCTCTGTCCATAAATAATATCTTTACCTTTAAAAGCTACATAGGTAAACCTCTATATACCTATATGTATATATACACACTTTCTATGTATATATGTATAAGTGTTTATAAATAATTTATACATACAGAAAATCAATATATATAGTGAGTTCAACCAACTTTTTATGTGTTCTTCTCAGTAATATTGTCGATTCTGCTGTGATTGATCATAGCAGAGAGTCGCTGCATTCCAGAAATCTTGAATTCAAATGGAATCTGGACTGATATCTTTTAGGAGTGGCATGCAATAGGAACTTCGATAATTTTAAAAGTTAAAAAAGAAGAGTGAGTTTAGAAGATACACATCCCAATGCTGCTCAGAGAATTGGATTCCAAGACGCTGATAAGACAGAAATGAGAATTACTTATGGAAAACTGGATGTGATGGACTGACCCTGGCTGCATGCCAGGTGCCACCAAAGCACAAACCCAATACTCTGGAGCACATCTGAATCAGGTATAGGAACTAGAACCACACAGAATCATCATGTAGTGGAGTCAGCAATCTGTGTATCACTTCATGGGAAAATGCATCTTGAAGAATTTTGCATCAGTCCTGAGTTCATCTTAGAGTTAAGGGCGGGAAGAAATTTTTTGGGGTGTCAAGAAGGTTTTAATTCTGGAGAACAAGAGCAAAATAAAGCTGTTTTTTTTTTTTTTGCTGGTTTTTTTTTTGGTAGTTTGTTTTTGTAGCAGTTTTGCCAGTATTGTGAACTAAACTAAGATGTTTTTGCCAGTCATATGTAAACATTACTTATCTGAGTAGCCTTTCTGCACCATTTCCTAGGTCACTGGAATGAATTCTCTACAGCAAAGTTAAAAAGAGAACACGTGTTCTTCCTAAGGAAAATATTTTAGAAATCTTTAATGGATAAACAGAAATGTGCTGTCAATAAAAAGTTTTTAAGCCTTTCAAAAACAAAGCCAACACAGTTATTATAAAATTTTAGCTATTAGATAAATTAGGAGTTGTATATTATTGGACCCCATTCATTTAAGTAGTTACACAGCTGTTGTTGCTCTTTCCTAGCCATGTTGCCTTTTGTGTGTCAATATTGTGTACTCCAAATTGTGCACCAGCCAGGAATAGTGCTGTAGTTTCAGAAACACAGCTGTGTAGATGAAATTCAGTAATACTGTTGTAAATAGTATTTTGTGGCTCCTTTATTCATGGGTCCCTCTCCATTTATTTCCGTTAAATATGTGCATCAGATTGAAGTTTAATAGTAAATCTTTTGTTTGGCTTTTTATTGAATTGAAGCAAAAGGACTTAGAATTAATGAGAGGCATTTGGGCGTCTGAATAAAAGCAAAGTAGTTTGCTCTTGTTTATTGGTTTAAAAGTGGCTAGTAGTTTTTTAAAGAGCTTTTTATGTAGAGGTAGAGAAACATATTGGGTTTATAGCAGCAGGAAGTATTTTTCCATATGGTTGTTCTAGTCATGCAAATACTAAGTGTCCTTTCATACTGAAAGGAAACAAGATGATAGACCTGAATTGCAATGCCAGTGTATTTGGTTGTTGAGGAACTAACTACCTTCATCTACCCTAAAAATAATTAAAATGAGAGATATAAACATGACTTTGAGGTGTTGTTGCAAGTGTGGTACAGCCATCTTCAGCAAATTTTGCTTTAGTAAGGGAAATGGAGCTTTAATATAGAGGAAAAACGTTCAAAATCTTGCACTTCAGGTGAACCCTGTGCTTTTTTGGTCTCTGAGAAGTAGTTTAAGTATTTGGAAACAGTTCACACAGGGTAGCTAGGTCAAGTGAATGAATTTCTGCACGCAATCCAATATAAAATTCTTTCTTTTCATTTTAGTTTTTTTCCCCCCCTGGCATTTCAAGGAGCAAATAAACTGTCTGACACACTGTCAGTAAAAGCACAGTTTTTGTTCTCCAAGAATTCCTTCTATCAGTTTTTGTTCCCCAGTAACTCCTTCCATCAACAGCTTAGCAATTCGTGTGTCAGATTTCTGTCTGGAGCACAGTTTGATTCATGAAAATCTTTGCAAATTTGGAACAAAGCCTGAAACTGGCTGAAAGCTGATGAGGGAGTTAAGCAAAGGAATCGGGGCTGCGAAGGAAAGCAGTCGCAGTCTGCACGTCTGGACCAGCTGTGGAACCACCAGTGCAGAGCATTCCCTGATAAAGTGGAATAATCCAGACTGGAGGCAGTCAGTGGAAATAGCAAAACATTCTACCAAGTTCCAATCCGAAAACGATGCGTGACAGAGGAAGCAAATTGTTAAATAGTTTGAAATTTGCCCTTACCTACAAATATTTGGGCAGTGATCTGAACCTGGCAATAGCAGAATTCATACAGAGTGATGTGGAAAAATCAGCCTTTTTTTCTAGTTTCTTCTATTCCTTGCTCTGTAGTCCTCTTGCATGGGTTTTTTTAATGATGCCAAATTGCTAAATACTGGCCACTGCAACTGCTGTCCGTACCAGGGAATTTTATTGTAAGATGCAAAATCTGTGGAAATGCCAACACTTCTTCAAAGCAGTGAAGTGCCTTGTCAGTTCGAGACTGTGCATCAGTTGCTCATTTAAATTTTTCTAATGAGAGCCTAGGAGTACTTATGAATCTCCTGCTGAGGCTGAAGAGGCATTTTTGTTTGGGTTGGAGATGAATTTCCACTCCAAAAGATGGCCTGGTTTGTGCTGCTGTGAAATGATAAGGCTGCAATGGATTCTGCATTTAGACTTCAGCGGTCAGTTTTAGCTGCCTGTCTGCTGTGTAGCATCACTCCTGTCTTCCTTTCTCAGTTAATTATATAGTCTGTGGTTAAAAGTTTTGAGTGGCCTGGGACTAAAAAAGCTTAAAGGTCTGAGATATGGACCGTACTTCTCTGGGAAATGAAACTTGTACAGTAAAAGGTGAATTAAATAATGCTGTTCCTAGGTAGGCTTCTCCAGTCTTGATGGCTGTTTAAGAAATTAAGAAATGCAAAAACCTGACAAATCCCCAAATTATCTCTGTGAGGAACAAAACACATCTGAATTATTACCGGTCTTCTATCTTGATCTATTATTGGAAGATTCTTCTGGTGTGGAGTAAAATTGTGGAAACTTACATCTCAAAGAGAAGATGGCGTTTTCTCTCTGCTGGGGTTAGGTTACTGGTTGTTTGTTATTATTCTTAAGGGAATCTTTGGCATCTATTCAGCTGTGCTCATTTGATATTCCTGAAGGTGATGGAGCTTGCAGGGAGGTGATGATGGATGGCTCAGCCAAGAGAGCTGGAGTTGCTTACCACAGGAACTTTTAACTTCATTTTCGTTGAGTTTTTAACCACTGAACACGTTATGCTTTCTAAGAGAAGAGATAAATGACCTTTGCTGATACGCTTTGGAGTCTGCAAAGGTGGTTGCAGCTTTTGGGCCATTGATTTAGCATTACCCCCCACTTCTTTATGAGTATATGGAAAGTTGAATGCACAACTAAGCACTGCAGCATAAATCTTGATTTTTGGTGTGCAGTATCAGCTACCTGAGTACGTGGAAGGGTTTTCTTTGGGCAGAATAAGCAGTTCATATTTCCTAATGAGCTCAAAATTCTACAGTACGGAGACAAGAGTATTTATAGACTCAAACAGAGCTCTGTATTATGCAGGTTACTACAATAGGCCAGTCTTTTCTCCTTTTTTTTCCTTTAAGATCCTTGCTCTGCGCACATTGAAAAATAATCTGATTAAAACAAAACACGACAGAAGTACATTGAGGAGAGAATTAATGGAATTTGCTTTTCATAATCCCTGCTAACAAGGCTGAACTTACAGGAAGGTTTGTGGGTTGGGTTTTTTTGCACTGCTGATTCTTCTCTTTCCATTGATCTTGTGACTCTTCTTTCTCCATTGCACTGTTTCTGAGCTATACAGTGGCTACAGCAGCAGCTGGTGGGGGAAGTGCTGTCTGTTAGATGCTGATAGGGAGTAAGGAATAAAATATTTTGCGTCAGTGGATTGGCTGTTTGGTTTGTGGTTCTCTTCTGAAGACATTACAGAGATTTTCAGTATATGGGGATTGTCCAGTTTTGCCAGAGGTTCCTCATTGTAAATGCTGCTTAGCTGGGGTTTTTCAGTAACAACTGCAAAAGCTGTGACACTTCCACAGCATGTCCTAGAATTTGATTTTTGTCCCAGTGGATCCACTATAGAAATAGCTACCAACTAATTCCTTCTGCTTTATCAGTAGACGTTAATTCCCTCAAGTTTAGCAGTTTTAATATGTCCTTATGAGGATATTAACATTTCATGAGATGTACAGAAGAATTGGAGAGATGTGCGAGTCCATTACGTAGGAGAATCCACAGCACTGGGATTTTTACCAAGTCCATCACAAAAGCAAGAAATGTTTCTCCAAACTCCTGAGGTGCTGGTCAGCAAATCCCCTCCATGTCCCCTTTGTCTCCTCCCCGAGGGCACGGCAGTGCTGATGATCAATTTTGTGTCCTGCTTTTCCCCAGCCTGCTTGTGCCGCCTTCTTTCAGCTGTCCCTTTGTCAGCACAGCGAGCTATTCAGTGCTTGGACAATTATCTGATGCTCGCTGGCCTAATTCTGCCAGGCTTTCCCGAACTCCCTGAGCAGAGGGAATTTAGGGAAAGCCGTTCCCCTGCACTGCAGCTGCAGCCGAGCAGCAGCACGGGGCTCTCAGGAGGGACTGCAGGTGCTGCAGGCACTGAGGTGGTTGTAAAATTGAATAATCTGCTTGTTTCAGGGTTGCAAAGTAACAATTTCAAAAGAGCGGCGTTCTGAGTCATCCTTCTGTACTGCATCCTTCCCCAAACTTGTTTTTTTGGCGTGTGTTAATAAATGTAAAGCTTCCAAGGACCAAGGGTACACATACACACGCTAAAAGCATCTGATCTACAGTAATTGTCTTCCTTCTCCCTCGGATTATTTCATTTATCAGCCTTTGTAGTTGATGTGATTGAAATCTAAAGCTTTTTTGTGGTAAATTCATTTCTCCATCGAGTCTCATGGTGCTTTTCAGACTGCAGCAATCACTGCAATCCCACTTAAGTTATTGGAAACACGGACACATATTACCTCCTATATTACCTGTAAACTTAATGTAATGGAGAGATGGAAAATTGCCCTTAATTGAGCGTTTCTTCTAGTTTATTATCATCTGTGATCAGTATATTTGCAAGGAGTTTTTCAATACCCCTTTCAAATGTTGGTTTAAGCTCATATCTATGGTGCATGGGCTTCCCAGGGTAAGTTAGGAAGATGTGCCAGAGTCAACAATGCAAGGAACACAGCTTTTCCACATCCACCTGCTGTGCACCTCCTGTACTAGAGGGTTTTTTCCCTACCACAAGAGTGGCCTGCGACTCCTACATCCTCCTTCCCTTCATGGTTGTCTCTGGAGTTGCAGTGTCTGTGCCACGGTGGAGTGTGGTGCCTGTGGAGCCCCTGGGGCCACTGGTTCCACTGGGAGGGCATTGCCTACTCCTGCCAATTTATGCCTGCATTGCAATAATTTTTTTTCCCAGTTTCATATCAGTTGCTTTCACTACTCCCACAATGTGTTGTGGGAATGAAGAGAGAGTTGTGTTCTTGGGAATGAAGGTCCTTTTCCTTTTGATGCAGCTGGACATTCATTTTTACCGTGTGGAGTCTGTGACGTGCTCTTGCTGCCCACAAATGCTGCATGGTTGCTGAAAGCTCATTTAAAGATTTTAGTGCTGTGACTTCAGTTGCTTTTTGTGTCACCTTGTCTTTTGTGCTCTAGTCGCTGCTGTATTAAACAGTGGCTGATCATTAACAATCTAATTAGAAGGACTTACGGTAAGGATGGAGAAAAAGCAAGAACAATAAAAAGTACTTTCAGGGGGATGGCTTTCAGTGGTATAATTAAACTTGATGAGTAAGGGAAGTTTAAAGCTGAAGGCAAATACGTTTTCCACTGCTGAGGTCGCAAGGGATAAGGTAAAGAATGAGAGCACCAGAGTTTTGGGGCAGCAATTTAAATCTCTCTCTTTAGCTCCGCAGCATGGCTCTTTCCTTTGTGCTTATTTCTTTTTTATTATAAAACCTGCGCTTATGTTATAAACCTCACTTATGTATTTCCTATAGTACACTATAAAAACAAGCGAACAAACAAGAAAACTCTTTATTTTCCAGCTTGTTAAAGTAGCAAATGGTTCAGCTTTTAGTCAAGAAATGTAACGAGATCCCTAATACCAAACAGTGCATAAAGAGCTGGATGAAGTCCCTGTATTTGTAAAACAGCTTTAAGTTTAATTAAAGCCAGGAGTATCTAATTTTCATTACTGTAATAAGTTCTTGTGCAAAAAATCTCATATTTGAGAGTAACCTGGTCTAGTAGTAGGTGTCCCTGCCCATGGCAGGGGGTTTGGAACTAGAAGATCTTTCAGGTCGCTTCCAGCTGAAACCATTCTGTGATTCTGTATTCTGGCAGCTCAAAGAAACATGAGTGATTGATTGATTGATTGTTGTTGTTGTTTGCAGTGCCTCCAAAGCCAATTCATCTGCAGAAGGCAACATACCAAACCCCTAGGCATAAAGCTTTAACAAATCAGAAACCAAGAATGGAGGAGGAGACACCTGCTGCTGTTTCTAGTGTCGCAAAGGAGAAGTCCAGTAAAGTGTCAGATCTCATCAACCGTTTTGAGGGAGGCAGGTATGTAAGAGAATGGGAATTGGTTTGTAACTCTCTTTGCTGTCTGGGGGTTGTTGGCACTTGAAGCTGAGAGGGAGAATGTTGGTACCGTGGTAGGGCTAACTCCTATCCCTGCCAGAGGACTTGATGGCAAAACTGCATGTGTTTTGAAAATTGTGGGAGCCAACTGTGTATTTGGCTTTATAATTTTCCCTCAAAAAAAAAAAGAAACCAATTTGTAGCATTTAAAAAAAAAAAAACCCTGGAAAATGTCAGCAGTTTGAAATCAGTTTAATATTGAAGCTAATATTAAAGACTTTTGTTGCAGAAGAAAAAAATGCTTACTTTTAGAAGCAAATAGAAAAACTTGAAATCCTGATTTTGTTTTCATGCTGTCTTAACTCTTATTTGTGTGAAGAGGGTGAACTCTCCAAGTTATTTGTAGTGGTATGGCATACATTCTCTAAATGGTTTGCTTTATAGTGCTTGGTGATTTTAGTGGAAAAGCTCAGTGTCCTTGAGTTTTGATTCTGCGGTTTATGGGAAACATTTGGAACTTTGGGCAGAACGAACCACAGTGAACACTGCTTTCACAAAATGGTGCTACTTGTGTGTCTTTAATGAGACGCATGTGATGCATCTCTAAGTAGATGCAGGATAAGCTCTGAAAGAGAAGTTTCACATATCTGCTGTGTATAAAGAGAGCGACTTTCCCGAAAGCCCATGGCAGAGGAACAGCTCCACAAACAGAGCAGTGACAGTTGAGCATTGCAAGTTTTGAATGGGATTTTCTCGTGTTCCCTTGAGTTACTGGTGTTCCAAAGGGATGCCCCCTGAGGGAATGAATGCACCATGTACAGCAGAGCGTGACCTTCTGTGGAGCCAGAGTATTAAGACTTTCATTGAAAGAATTTCCCCTCAAGATGGGTGAAATTTAATCCTTCGTACGGATGCAGCTGAGCATTGCAAAAGTTCATTTGTCCATTGGAATAGAAATAATTCCAGAGCTTCATCTGCGAGAAACTTTGGTCATTAGGCAGAGACTTTAATTGCGCTTGGTCATGACAGGTGCTCAGCGATGGGAAAAAGAGATTACTGCAGCACTGGAGGTCCTGTGAATTCTGTTAGCACAAGTCTCTAATCCTGTTATCACTTTGTTTCCCAGCCTTCCTCCAAAGCATCACCCAAGTCTTACACAGTGCAGTATTCTTAGAAAAAAAATTTTACCTTTCCTGGAAGAAAACTTGTCAGGTTCATTGTGCCCTACAGCACTGGGCCCTACATTTCTTTCTCCTGTACCTGCCTGCTGCATTGTGCAAGAAGCTTTTCCATATTGGACAATCAAGGGAAGCTATAAAGGAAGAAAGAAAAGTTTCTTGTTCACAGACCTTTAAAAGTAGGGACATTTCATGCACTATGGAAAGCTGAGTTGCTTTTGGGCAACATCATTCATTAGGCACACCCTGTAATACCTGTCCAAAAAATTTTACTCAAGTCTATGATCTCTGCTTATGAGAAACTTCCATAACTAGCATGCTGAGTTCTGGAATATCCTGCTTTGGCTGTGGAGGTAATTCCTGGTTTTTGAATGAGCTCAACTCACAAAATGTGTCTTCTGTGAAGCTGAACTTCACTTCTCATTAGTGGTCTTGAAACAGCTAGGTAGCATGTTCATGAAGTGCCAAGTGTGATTGTCAACTATAGTAACTTCTTTTCATTAGTCTTTACAGCCCACGAGCATGTAGACATGGCAGAAAGTTAATTAAACCTCTTTACACTGTGCAGGCAATTGAAATATGTATATTAATTTTATCCTGGAGTTCAGCTTATTTAATTAAAAAAGGCATAATCTTTACATGACTAAAGAAAAACTTATTTAAATTTCTTTTGGTTTTTGCTGGAAGAAGATAAAGCCCGTGTAAGGGTTTTTTTGATCTGTGTGCACAGATGTTCAGAAGATGTTTACAATATTTGTGTAAGGTATCCTATAAATAAGGAGTAAAAATACAGTTTGTAAGCAGTAATCATCTTTCCAGAAGGTGGAGGTCCATACTAGGAACAAAGTGTTAGAGGGCAGTCACACTTTATTGCAAGTGGATATGGCCTGTTAAATGTACTTCAGGTTCCAATAATTTATCTTTTATTAATTGAACTATAGGGTAGCCAAGCAGTTTTACAGAGCAGTCTACCATTTATATCAGCCTCAAAATCTCAAAAATAAAACAGAAAGAGTGAGTGAAAGGGATGAAGAAGAGATAATGTGTTTAAAACAGAGATAAAGTTTGGAGGAAAAAGATCTTCAGAAAAGATGCAGCATGACAAGAGGACACTGCTAAATAAGGAAACTAATGAAGAAATGGGATAAAAATATAAAGGTCTCCTGTAATATGCTGAACTAAGAAAACAGATGCTAAATGTTCTTGGATGTGTTTGATTAATTTTTTATAATTAAGGAGCTGTTAATGAATAGGCTACTTAAGTTAGTTTAGCAGTGGACTGGGACTTGGGAAACCACGAGTCTTGCTCCATTTCTGCCAATAATCTTCTGGGGCACTTTGGGCAAGTTGCAGCATCCATCAGTTTCTTGGTTTCCTGCTCTGTTACATGGAGCGAAGAATAGAATCCGTGAGGTTGCAAAAGATCAAAGAATCCAAGTGTTAACCCAGCACTGCCAAATCCATCAGTAAACCACGTCCTTGAGTGCCAGCTCTTCACATCTCTTAAATAACCTCCAGGGATGGTGGCTCAAAGTCGTTCCTGGACACCCTGTTCCAATGCCTGACTACCTTTTCAGAGTAGAAATATTCCCTAAAACCCCATATAAGTCTCCCATACACATGAGATTCAAGGCACACAAAAATGCAATGGCTCGGTGTAGACAGAGCTCTGGGTTTCCAGTAGGAGATGCATGTTTGTGTTTTAATGCATTCCAGGTCTCAATGACCTGAACTTCCCAGTAGTAACACAGGATAAAAATGGTTTGGGATGTTGGTTATATGGTGCAACTCTCTAATTCCCCATATCAGGATTTTCTGGAAGTCCACGTTTAACTCTTCTCTCATCAGCGTTTTGTTTGCTTGGTGTTTTTAGCTCGCTGAATCCTAGCGATTTGAAGAAAGATTCCTCTGTCCTCCACATCACTAAAACTCAAGGAAGATATGGGTCAACACCACCACCTCAGCCAAAACTCCCCTCCCAGCACTCACTACAGAAACAGGGAAACAGTAACGCTGACCAAACTCAGGTTGCACCACTGCCCACGGCCAACGGCGTCGTAGCCCCGGACCAGCCGGAGGATGAGGACCGGAGATCGCCGGATCGTGGCTCCGGCGTGTCCACCCCAGTCCCAGACGATGCCATGGACAGCAGCTTGATAAACGGGGAAGGAGAAAGCTCGGGCAGAGAGTCCTTGCAAAGTGTGGCTGCCTGTGAGGAGCAGATGCTCAACAGCTGCCACAGGACTCCGAGCAGCGACACGCTGCTCCCGTCTGAAAATGAAACTCTAGAAATGAATGCTGATGTGAAGGAAGAACCAGCTGAGGAGATCAGTAAGCAAGATCAACCTGTAGAGATAAAGGTAAAAAGAGAAGTTGTTTCATTCCTGATATGTTACTGCTTTTTGTATTTTCTTGAGATTTTTGTTTGCAAAAACAGGCTTCCCAGGAGCAGGTCAGAAAGTTGAAAATATTTTGGTTATTTTTCCTCTGAGAAAAAGATGAGAAAAAAGTCTTACTTTTCTCTTCCCTCACTCTCCTCTCCTTTGGTCGTCCCCTCATCCCCTGGGCTCTTTCTCCATTAGTTATCTGAGGTTTAAAAAAAGTTAAACTCAAATATGCGTGCCTGTTTAGTTCCATGCCTCAGCTGTGCCAGACTACAGGGGACACATGTTCATGGTGTATATGAAATAAAATGCCATGTGTAGTAAACTGCAGCGACAGAGCTTCAGGCAGAACTGTTGTGTGAATCCCTGACTTGGATGTAGTTGTGGAGCCAAAGCTGGAAAGGCAGTGGCAGTCTGCTGGTGATCAGATAGAGGCAATGTTCAGAGTATGCTAAATATGTGCCTTTTTAGCAAGGAGAGCTTCTGTCGTGAGCAGTTTGAGCTCCCTTGTAAGGAAGGTTTTAAATACTTAGGAGAAGTAAGTGGGTGGGAGAAAATCTGCCTTGGGAAATTAATTGCTCAAAAATGGTGCATATTTTTCACATGTAAAAGTGTGGCTGACCCTCCCGGCCTTCCCCTTCACCACAGAGCCAAGCAAGGGCTGAGTGCTGCTAAAGCTCCTCGCTCCTGGTCAGGAGTGCCCCTGCAGCAGCCAATGCAGAGCTTGAATTTGGTCAGCTGGGGGTCACATAAACGCACGCTTGGAGGTGAATTCTGTGAGTGGGAAAGGTGGCTCTCAAATTCTCGTGTGTTACAGGATGAAATATCCTGGGTAATGACAAGAAGGTGATGGGTTGTGTGGGTTTTCTTGTTTGTTTTAGGGGTTGGTTTTTTGGTTTTTTTCTTCCAGGAATGAATGAATGTTATGATTGCCACCTAAACATAAGCCTGGGTACAGTCCAAGGCACTTCTGGCCTGCCACCCCTGTCATTGTGTTCCTATCTCCCGCTGGGTAATGCCTGTTCCCCCTCTCTGTGCCTATAAAGTGCTGAATTCTCAGTGGGCAATGATGTTAAAATCGAATCCAAGTCACGCAGTAAGGTGCTGGCAGCATTTTCAGGAAAAAGCTGAAAAGGGAAGCAGTTCTGTTTTAAAGCTCAGGAAGGAGCTGGGAAAACGCTAATGGCAGCAATCTCATTAAAACCTGTCTTGGAGCTGCTGGGACCAGCACGTGTGATCTGTCTTATATTGACACTTGAGTCAGCTTGTGAGGTGTAAAGTGACTGTAGCTAGATGTGTATTGTTCAGCGGTGCTTGAAGGGTGAAAAACCAAGCCAGACCCACGCAGGATGGCTTTTAAGCCTGTACTGGTGCAGAACTGTGTCTGTGAAACCGAACTGGGTCCCAGCAGCCCTTCCTGAGGCATCTTGTGCAGCAAGGACTTCCCCTTCAGTCTAGTGAGGTTCAGAAGCGTGTCTGCCACCCTTTACAGAATCAAACACGGATTTAGTTCTGGTTAGGGCAACCTCTAGGTGGAAATCAGCCCTGTGGTGCTCTGCTGCCGTGCTGTCCGGATTAGGGGAAGGATGATGAGCAACAGGAGAGTTCTGGTGGAGCTTTAAGCTGTTGCTGTGTCCAAGGAGGCGCTGGTAAGAAGTAAGAGCATTAAACAATCTGTGATTTTGCTAAATACCTACTTAGTCATTATAGAATATTAAAACTGGCATGCAGTCAAGTTCAAACTGCACAGGGTAACGGCACTCTCCTGCCCTTTTGATTAAAAATGTGGGTACAACTGAATGAAAGCAAAAGGAGCAGATGCATGTGAGTCATAGTCAAACTTTGTGTTCTGCCTCTCATACATGTATTTTGGTACTGATGCAAAGTATCTTGGCTCTTGCATGCCAGGTTTCTTAGCTCAGGAAAGAGAAGAAAGTGGTGCTCTCGCTCTTTGTAAAGGTGTATGTGTACAGTAGAAGTGATCTGAAGTCCGCTGCTGGAAGAGGTGAATTAAATTGGGGGCTGGTGCAAACCAGAGTAGAAGTTACTTTTTGGACTTGGAAAAAAAGGCTTGTTTTGAAATAGTGTTGCTCCCACAGTTATTTCCCCCCTTATCACTGTGCCTCTGACTAAAGACAGATTATTGCAGGTTCTGGAAAAAGTTGAGCAAAACTTCTTAAATTTGGCCGTGATCTGAAACAATTTCCCCGAACAACCAGAGCAGAGTATGCTTTATTTCTCTTATTTACTGAATTAGTTTGAAAGTAATAAAACACAAGCGTAACAAGCAAAAAGACAATTAAAAATGAAAATGCAGCAGAAGCCCCTCCTGTCATAAAATTTGGTTTGTCTGAATTGCGGAGGCTGAGTAGCACAAGAACATCTCAATCAATTAACTTCCTGAATAATATCTTGTGGGGAATCTGCTGCTGGAGCTCGCTGAAGACAAGAGGACAAATGTGTCAGTGTTTGTTGTGAGACTGTAGGAGACAGGGATACAGACTGCCTGCATGCCACAGATGGAGTAGAAGCCATGGAACATCTTTAATGAAGTCCTTATATGATGCCTTCTTTTAATGATAATGTTGTGGGCTCTGATGTTTCAGATGCAAAACCTGATGCAGCTTGTGGATGTTTCTAAGTGTAAGGTGATGTTTCAGTTTAGCCAGGGTAAAATTTTTGTGGCAAAGTTAATTTTTTGCCAAGAAATGTTTTACTGTTGAAACACTTGGGAGGTTCTGCCAGCTTCTTGATGCTATGGTTTTTGGTCTTCTTTAGGAACAGTACCGTGAACAAAACTGTGTAACTTCAGCAACCAAAACAGATGCATAAATCTTCTTGTGAATAGTCACTTCTTTAGGGATACCAGGATCTTTACTGCTTTCTTGGTTGCTGTGCAAGAAGCACGTTACAGTGCAATTTAAATGGTATTTGTTCACACTCTACTTCTCTCACCCTGTCTGTGTTGTTTAATATATTCCTTCAAAGCCCTTGGGGCAAGGGCTATGCCTGAGTAAGAGTGAATCATATCCAGCATCACTGTCATGTTGGCAGGTATGGGTTTCTTGACAGGAGATGGCTCCGGTTTGGTTTGGATAATAAAAACGTTCATAATTTCACCAGCATTTTTCATACCTCTTCTTAATTTCAGAGTTCAAAATTACTTAATTTCTTAAGCATCCATAGTAAGTTATTCTAAGGATGAGCAGCTTTGCCCTAAAGAACTCGATCCAGCTGAAACATTTGCTGTCATCATTGGAACAGAGATTCAGGTTTGCAGTCACTCCTGCTATTTCGGTCAGCCGATGAAATCCTGTACCTGTGCAGTGTAAATGTTCTCTGTACAGCACACCAGCCATTTCTGCTTGGTTTTCTGTGTTGGGTTGCCATGTGGTGCAGATTTTCACAGAAGTTTGAAATGTTCCCTGAAATAATTGTTCCCTGAGGGTACCTTCCCCTCCCCTTAGCAACACCCCCTGCTCCCCCCCTGAGGACGTGCTGAAAGAAAAGCAGCAGCACGGTTTTATGTGATTTTTGCACTGATCTAACCTCATAGGTGGGTGTTATAATGCTGGAATAAGAACACACCACAGTGATTAAAAGATAACTCATCCATAATGTGCATTTTTCCCCCACATAGAAGATTCCTCTGTCAGGTCGTGCAGTTGATGTAGAAAGGAGACACAGGTTCAAGAATTAAGAAGATGTGTAAGGATGATACTGAGAGGGTTGGAAAGCTGTGCTCAGATCATTTATGTGATATTTCTGTGTTTGTTATGGATGGTTTTTCCTCTCTAAATTAGTTGAAGCAATCTAAAAACTACAGGTTGGTTCTACAGCACTGCTTCAGGGAGAAAGTGGGGTTCTGGGGTGAGAAAAAAAATAAAATTAAATTGCTGAGGAGCCAGTAACCGCTAGGGTTTTGTCCTCAAGTCCACATGTGATATCCTTTGTAAAAGGCTGCACTGAACAGCAAGCTGGGGCTGTAAAAGCTAATCCTCCAGCTCCCTGCAACGTCTCTTGACAGCACTTAAAACACAATTCTGTAGATTACTGTGGTTGCTATGCTGATTTAAACAGATTTAATGAACAGCTTTGAAGTCACTATTGAAAGCCTGTTTTTAGTGAGGAGGTTTGCCATGCAGCAGTGTGACTGTGAGCACTGCAGATTAGAACTGGAATATGTTGAAATTTGGAATACTTATGGAATATCGAAGGGGGGGGGGAAGCCACCAAAGTCTTCTAAATATAAGACTGTAATATTCGGTATTCTTCATTTTTGTAAAGGTACTTGCAAATGTTTATCATACTCTTGTGGAAAGCAGTGTGCAGTTTGAAATCAGAAACCACTCTTTCAAGCACTTCTCTTTATTTATTTTTTTTTTTTTACGAAGACTTTCTATAGTTTGTCTAGGAGTTACCACTTTGCCACGAGCACTGTGATAATGCTGCCATTTATTTAGGGAAGACTCTGATATCGTTAGATGTGAACAGACTATGACTAGATCTGGAGAAAGAATCTTGTAATGGAAGTGTCAGTTTGTTGAACCTGACACTTGCAAGCCTGAGGCATTTTCCGAATGTTTTGATATTGTAGAAGGCTGTCCTTTCATGGTTTGTTTTGGAGTAATTTTGCCCAGCAACTAATAATTATATATTCTAACATACCTAGTTTCATAATGAAAATCGAGTGAATGTTTTAAGTTTCTGTTCAGCAGAAGAATCAGAAATAAATGTTGCGGAATAAAAGACTTTAAAATGAAAACTTCCCTTAAAATGCAGAAATGACTTCCAGAGAGACTCAGTGAAGGAGCCCTCTAATTGCAGTCAACAATCATTCAGCAATGAGTGTTATCACTGAACATAAAACATTTTGTACCACGTTTTTCAATAATTTTGTTGTGCAAAGAACATGCAGTTCAAACAACTTCTGAAATGGGGCGGGGGCGAGCACTGACTGCTCCCATCTGTTCCCTCGTACTCTGCAAATCAGTTCTTGCAGCTCCCAAAGGTCAGTGCTGCTCCATTACCAGGATGTGAGCTGATCTGCTAAGCAGGGAGTTGGTGCCTTGGCAAAGTTCCCTACACAAACTGGAAAATACGAGATCTTTTAGGCTGTGAGTTTTGGTCTGCAATTTGACTGATTTTTTTTTTAACATCCTCTTAATTCTTTCACTTTTGTATATGTTGATTGAACTGCGGGAAATTATGTATTTTTCAAAGCTGGTGTTTATTGCTAAATGTTAAACTTGTATTTCAGTTGCTTGTTGGACTGTAAGGTAGTCATAAGGATTCTCAAAATTTTTAAATTATTATTAAATTATGTTTTCTTCAGTATCCTAAGAGCTGCTCTTATTTCCCTCCAGGAGACAGATGAGCAGAAACGTCACAAAATTGCCAACGAACTTCTGCAAACAGAAAAAGCCTACGTTAGCCGACTTGACCTCCTAGATCGGGTACTTTGTTCTTGAATTTGCTTTTTTTGTGTTGCCTTGAATTCCCTCAAATGGCTGTGCATAAGTGTGAATATAAATTACATAATATTTTGGTATGTTTTTTACATTTTGCTGTTTTTTCAGTCAGTCATTTTCTGCTGCCACATGACTTTGCCTGTGCTTCTATTTTAAGAATGCTACATGTTTAATAAGTATTAGATTTTGTGGCTATTAATGCAATGGGTATAGATGTCACTATAAGCAGTAGCATTTTTTCTCAGACTTCACTGTTTAAATTTCTCAGGTCCAGCACAGAAGTTTTGTACAAACAGTTGATGAAAAGTAAAAAGTTCTCAACTGACACAAGAATTGTTCAGGCTGCTTAGGGGTCTGAGTAATTGTCCTCATGAAAGTGGATTTACACAGCAAACCATATTGTGATGGATATATGGTGACTTTTAAAAGCCAAAGTATTGCAGAAAAATAAAAATTGATTTAGAGAAGTTTAAAAATAATAATAAAAAAGATGTTTACTTCCTTCATAGATTTTTCTGATGGGTAATGCACAATTACGTTCCTTGATGTCTTCATAAGTGCATTACTGCTATGTCTGTTTTCCAAATACTAACTGGAGAGAATTCTGAAAAATGAGTTTCAAACACAGCTGCTCAACTGCTGCCAATGAGAGGAAAGCGGAAGACTGGGGAGGGACTGTTACATTTCTAAACGTGGTTAAAAAGTTGTGTAATATTTATGGTCTTCAAAGTAACCAACAGTCCTGTTGGCAGTGCAGCAAACTGGACATGTTTTAAAGTATATGTGACGCTGTACGGCCATTTTCCTTTGAGGACACTTCTGCTGTCTCAGTTGGGGTGATCAAAGTTCCTGTTTCAGACTCTTTTCTTCTTTGGCAAGTCCTTACCCAGACTTCTGAAGCCCTTTCTGGGGAGCTGCTGTCTGATGGAGCACGGCAGAGGGCTCATGATGCGCATTTTAACAGATGCGCATTTTGTAGCTGCACCCAGTCAGGTAGAGCCCGCTGATGGAGGAAGAATATATTTATTTTTAAAAGAGACTGTAGTCTAGTCAGAACTGGGCCCCTTCTGTGCTTCTGTGTGTGGGGACCACTCACAGCCTGCCGGTGTCTTTGATTTCAAGAGGATAAGGGGATGCAGCACACAAGGAACGCGGTGGGGCTGATGGTGATCAGACATCAAGCTAATTGCAAAGAGCAGAAGAGTGGAAAATACAACTGGGAAAGCTGAGATGATGTGGCTGTTCAAACAGACAGGATGTGTGGAGCTGATCCAAAATGGCACTGCTTCAGTTTGGCTCTCCTTGTGTCAGCTCTGCCTGCAGTGCTTACCAGAAAGAAAGTGGAGTGTAAGGGCAGGAGAAGCCTTTCACTCCTCGTGAGGGAAAAACAATGAATGAGCTCATCACTACCCATCTATATAATTGAAATATTAATGTTGCCTCAGCTGCAGCAGGAGGGATGGAGGGGTGATCTTGCCCTGATTTGATAAAATAGGCTGACAGGTTTGGGGCTCTCCTTCTGTCTTGCAGGTATTCTACTTCAGACTGCTGGAGGAAGCCAACAGAGGTTCATTTCCATCTGAAGTGATTAATAAAATCTTTTCTAACATTTCGTCAATAAATGCCTTCCACAGTAAATTCTTACTTCCAGAACTTGAAAAAAGAATGCAGGAATGGTAAGAGGCACTTCACTGGTTAATATTCTCCTAAAGCTGTGTCTGTAGGAACTCTCTTGCAGGGTTGAGGTAGGGAAGGTCTCTTCACAATTAGAAGCTCTCCTGGCCCAGGAGCTCCTGTGAGTAAGAGAACATCTGCTCTTCCACTCTTGCTCAGGATCTGACTCAGCAGAGAACTTGCATCATTTGCTCAAAATAAAGGACATGGATCTCACTGAAGCCAGTGGGATTACTCATGGTCAAATGCCTTGCTAAATTAGGGGTTCAGACTCCAGTGATGTGCTACCTGGTGAATTCATTGTGCAGGATACAGAGTTGAGATAAATAACATGTACAGATCTATCCCAATGTTGAAGTAACCTTTGTTGTTACTGGTTTCTGTAATGAGGTGGGATACAGTCTTTCTTTTCTGTGTTTTGGGCTTCTGTTTGAAATTAAAATCCGTGTCAGGTATGTTTTGGGGCCATTTCCCCCCCCACCCCCCGCAGCTTTTCTTGACCTCTGTTTGGAGCCAGCAGGCAGGGATAGCAGAGGTATAAATATACTCTGTAATAATCATGCACAGATATTGCAGTATCTTTACCCTGCCTTTGTGTGTGTTATTCTGGATATACTAAAATACAGCTGTGTATTTTTGGTCTCCTTTATGTAACTGGAAAAAAAAAAGTCTCAAAACATTGCTGCTTCCCTGCTTTCTTTGGGAGAAGGGATAACCTCATTTGAAAAGATATTACAAATGCAGTTTCATCCAGTTGTTTCACCTCGGCACCTCTTTGTCTCCCATATTCTGTGTTTTCTAGAATCTATTATGAGGAATTCAAATGTTTGTCCCTATGCAATTTCCAGTTCCAGTTTCATACAACTCCTTTATTATCTTTATTGTCAAAAAACACACCGTAAAAGAGGTAAAAATGCTCTTTTGTGACACGTATGAGAATCTCAGGCCATAGGGCGGTGCTTCAGACAGCAGCTGTATGTCTTCTGGCCCTTTAAAATGATGATTTTAAAAACCAGAATAGTTACAATGCACAAACATGTGGTACCTCTGTGCAGTCTGTAGTACAGGAAAGTAAAGAAAATGTAAGTGTTGTGAAGTGGAGGAAAGCTTACACCTTACGTTCCCTGCAAAGTGACTCGTGTAAGGTAAACCTGCATGTTTCTTTGAATCAGTTGAAAAAAAATCTGATGGGAAATACGAACGCCTGGGTTACAGTAGAGTGCATGTTCATGAGAGAAGTGGAGTTCAGGTCTTAAGAAAAACCAGTTCGCACTGCATTATGTCAGTGCTGTATAATTTGAAAATAAACTCATGGTGTAATCTTAAAAGTCTGCTCCAGACACTTCACGGAGCACAGAAGATGGGTTGTTTCACCTTACATATTTGCAAAATGCTGAAGTGCACTCTGCCATTGTGTGTGCAATTGCACAGCTTCAAAGGTTGAAAAGTGCTTTTGCAGATAAGCTTTGACTCTTGGTGCAGAGCTAATAAATTGCATCACAGATAAAAAGATAAATATTATCTTTTCCACACTGCTTGAAAACAACCTTTGTGCTGTACCTGGGGACAGCCTGTTGAAATGTCCTTGAAATACTGTGCTTTTGGGAGGAGTTAGAAAAAAGGGTGCAGTTGAAGGCAGCTCTTTCCGATCATTGCTGAAAGAAAAACCTGGGATTAATTTTCAGTCCCCATCACCAGTCTCTGAAATTGTCTGGTACAAACAGCTTCTGCCCAGATACAGTCTTTCCTCAGCAGTTCCTCTCATTAGAGACAAGAAATTAAGTATATTCTATGGGTAGGTTTATTGGTAGTATATTCTATGGGTAGGTGCTTCTATTATTCTTTATCTTGCACAAAAATAGCTGGATAAAAATTTCTGATGGTTTCCTTGAGGAAAAGGACGCTTTCCTTGTGGTTTGGTTTGAAAACTTTGAGTTAAAATACGTAATTTTGCAACTGGGAAAGCAGATCAAAAGCAAATTCTTCTTTCTTGGAAGAAAAGGCAGTGTGAATCTAAGCTTATGAAGTGAAAATGAAATTGTCTGGTAGTTGCATTTTGAATGAGTTGAGCAACAGCTGGAGCTGAATATCTCTTACAACATATGGCTTGAAACACTGGGAACAGCCTCGTTGCAATGCATTTCCCATGAAAATGCAGACCAGTTTCTGACAGTCCTGCAATATTCACTATTCAAATATAACTTTTCCCTTCTGCACAGCTCCTCTCTTGGAGAAGTGGTGTGTTGGAGTGGACTGGAGAAGTAATTGCAGTAGATTCCTTCACGTTATCGTTGATTTCAGGCTTTCCTAAATCCATACTGAGTTTCTGTGTGCTGCTCCACGTTCTCTGTGTGCACTGGGAGTGCAGCTTCTCTCGGCCTCTCCATCAGTTACTTTACAATTCTGTTTTATTTGAAGATGCCATCAGGAATTGAGAAAAATGTGGAAAGTTCTCGCGGAAGACTGGAATCCGAGGGGTTATCTTTCCTTCATATGTTTTCTTAGATAAATAGTATTTTTTTAAAATTATAAACGTATCTGTTTAAATAAGGCACGGAGGGGAAGCTGTACAGTATGGGTTTAGCCCTCAAACCAAACTACTATTAGATATTTTAAGGGTTAAATTATGGTCCAAAGAAGATAATGTAGTTTTAAGGAACTGCAGATAAAATAAATGAGGCCATGTTTTTTAAACAAAACTTTTCAAGTCTTCAATTTCTAGCTTTTTTTATTTTAGTCCTCTACATCACCTGTAATGCTTATACATCATCAGAGGGGATACCAACACTTTTTCTGTGTGAATTCAGATTTAATGGTTGGAATTCCATCTGAGAAATGTTGGAACTCCATCTGAGGCGCTCCCAAACAAGGATTCTCTATTAGACAACTTGAAACCTTTTGTAGCCTTGTGTGACTTTTTTTCTCTCCTGTTTGCTCTGAGATTCCACCCTCTTACTTTGCAGGACCAGCACCCCCAGAATTGGAGATATTCTGCAAAAGTTAGCTCCTTTCCTCAAGATGTACGGAGAGTACGTGAAGAATTTCGATAATGCAATGGAATTGGTGAAAACGTGGACTGAGCGGTCGCCTCAATTCAAATTCATTGTTCAAGACATTCAGGTAATGGGGAGAATAATGTAGATCCTCAAGTAATATATAAAAATACCTCGGTTTCTGGATGAAGAAAGGATTAAAGAGAAAATTAAATATCAAATCCCTTAGATTTAAGGTTATTGTTTTTATCCACTTCACACTGCATTTTTTCCCTTCTCCTTTCTGCATGTGTGCACGATCCACCCACAAAAATCCAGATTTTTCTCCTGCAAAACAGAGGAGCAAATTATAAAGGCTGAAACATCTGAAGACTAAAAAAAATACCAGAAGTAAACGCCATTTTAGCATTAAGTGGCAGAGCAGGGCAGCTCTAGATCCCTGCACTGCGTCCATAAATGTTGTGTCTGCTCCCAGGAACGCTGAGCACAGAAAGTTCAGAGCCCAGTCCTTTCCGAAGGCTCATTCCACACCCTCTGGTGCTCCCTGTGGGTGTCTCTGGGAATATTCTACTGCAGTCTGAGCCCTTAGAAATAAGAGAAAGTGTTTCTACTTAAATTTCACTGCTCAGCGGGGTCTTGGGGTCGCAAGCCAGGGAAGAAAATAATGTGTGTTTAAATGTAAAAATTTTTTTTTTTCTCATCCAAAATTATGGAAATAAATACGCATCTTGAAACGTGAGGGAGGGACACTGCTGAGGCAGTTGACATTGTAAATGAAACTCAAAGCATTCCGTGCTCAGATAGGTAAAACATACCTCTGTAGCCCATTTAAGTGATTGTTTCTACTGTGTGGTCATGATCTTATTAATTCAGAAGTATTTATCTTTTCTGTGTTATTACAAACCTAATTTAAAATAGACCAGCGTTTGAGGTTTTTGGTTTTTTTTTTTTTTTTTTTTTTTTTTTTTTTTTTTTTTTTTTTTTNGACTTTTATTTATTAATTTGATATTTACTGCAAGATACTTGGAAAAGTTTTTACTGTTATTTTTTAGGAATATTTCCTAATTATTTCATTTGATGAAATAGTCCAGTTTCCTTTCAGAAGGTCTGTCATGCACGTTTCAAAATCCATTGTTTACGTTTCATCAGCCATAACCTTTATTTCATGATAACCCTGATGACATTTTTTGCCTGCTTCATTGAAATAATGTTTACAATTTTTTAGAAGGAGAAAGTGTGTGGAAATTTGACATTGCAACATCACATGCTAGAACCAGTGCAACGCATCCCACGCTACGAGATGCTTCTAAAGGACTACCTAAGGAAATTGCCTCAGGATTCCCTAGACTGGAAAGATGCTGAAAGTAAATATCTTCAGGCCAGTAAAGGAGCTGTGATAAGATATTAGTAAGAGGATACTGTAAATTAAAGATATTTTCAGGAAAGATGAAGTGGAGAATTGCTCATGAAAAGAATGATAGAATTTCTTCGGTGGAATCATAGGATTCTTCGAAAAAAGTCTGTTTGATTTGAAGTTAATGTGAAAACCATAAAGACTTTAGTATTCTCCTGGAGCACAGACGTTTTGCTTTAGTTTTGGAATAGTGCACAGGCTTTGATTTCTTTGCTTTGCAGATGATCAGGGCTTGTGGTGGCTTTTCTTTTCTTTTTCTTTTAAATTTTTAAATGGGGTTTTTTCGTGTGTGTTTTGTTGGCATTTTGATTGTTTTATTTGCGTTATGCACATTTGGAATGTGTGACTGTTACTTGGAAAAAAGTGAAGTTAGACTCATATTTTTAAGCTTCTGCAGGGAAAAGAGCACAGTCCACTTTTAAATTCCTTCCTCTCTGTATTTACACAAGAACAGTTCAAGATGCTTGCATGGCTTGTTCAAAATCACTTGCCAGATAATTCTTTTAAATATTTCATTTTTAGTACCATTACAGTAACGCTTGTAAGATGAGCTGCTTCAACTGAAAACTATAGTTTGACTTTTGGAACTGCTTTGAGAAAAGAAGGGAGAGAACTGTGACTGTTCTTGTCACAGGAAAATGTGATTCTAAGTGCTGAAGTGCTACAGGAATCTGCAATAACTCTCTTCTGATCTTTCCAGATTGTAATTTCTATTTGGTAGCTTTTTTTATGCTTTCCACTTTACCTTGTTTTCTTTTATTGCTAACTGAAGAAATTTATCATACTGTGTAATTTACATAAAAACTACAAACATTTTTGTAGAATTACCCTCCCCCCTTTTTTACTTTCCCCCTATGTAACATATATAAATATGTAAAAGTGAAACTTTTTGGTTTTACTTCTTTTCTTTTTCTCCTGTCTAGAATCCCTGGAAATTATATCCACTGCGGCAAGCCACTCGAATAGTGCAATAAGAAAGATGGTAAATGATCCTTGTTTTCCTGATCACTTCTCAATATATCACATTTCAGCATTTGGTGAAGCTAGGAGAGTGAATTGCAAATCTTCCCTAAAATGGCAAGAATTGGTTTCTTGGGTCAAAGTGATTGTTCCTATTTCATGTGTTCCTCCAGCTCCTGGAAATGATAGACAAAATCTGTGATTGCACCTAATTCTGTCAGGTGGAAAATGGGACAGGCTCAGTTCCTCTCCTGGCTCAAATCACTGAACTCCCAACCTTGTTGTGTTTCTGTCAGTGCAGGATGAGGTTTGCAAAGAGCAGTTCTGTTTCTCTGCCAGATTCAGCTGGGATGATACGAATGTAATCGAAATATGAGGTGTTTTGGGCAAGAAATAATGCAGAGTGTATTTATAACTTGTTATAAAAATTCCCAAGAATATAACATTTCTAAAAGTTCTTCTTTCTTTATCTACTAAGTTAATCAGTCAAACCTTCACATACTGAGTAGAAACATGTTTTTCAAAGCCAAGAATCCCCAGATTTATTCAAGTTCCCATAATTTAATTAAAACTGCGTAAAGATCAGTGCTTTCAATTAATAAGTCTCATAACTGTATTTTTACTATAAAGGAGAACCTGAAGAAGTTGTTAGAGATATATGAGATGCTGGGAGAAGAGGAAGACATCGTGAACCCTTCGAATGAGCTGATAAAAGAAGGACAGATCCTCAAGCTCGCTGCTCGCAACACGTCTGCTCAGGAGCGCTATCTTTTCCTGGTGGGTGTGGAGGTGATTAGAGGTGCAGGTTCCTGGAGCGTGAGAACCTCGAAATTCTCATTAAACTGAAATTACAAAGCGTAGGGTTTTTGTCCTGATGGATTTTGTGTTGAGGTCACGGTAAGGTGAGGTGACAGGCTCGAATGTGCTGTGGTACAGGCTAGGCAGTAGTCTAGTCGGGATTTCTGTGAAATAGGATTTAACTGAAGTGAGTTTTTCTTTCTAATAATTAATTTTGAGAAAAATGAGAGGGGGGAAAAATGTGAGAAAATTAAACACTTCATATCTGATTTAATAACTGTGCTTCTAGGCTCGGCCTTGAGACATTTAAACATTATTTAAAGTTCTAATCTTTTATGAAGGAATATATCTCTGTCGTGCTCATGTGCTATTTTTTCCCCTGTGATATGGAAGGTTTCAGGGAATAAAAACTTCAAGAAATGTTCTGTCTTGGAGAAAAGAAAAATGACGTCTTCAAATACTATTAGTTACAACTTATACACAACCAAATTATTTTGGTAGAGGATATAAATACAGGAAGGAAAGAGTCCTTATTCTGCAGTTTACAGTAGGTTTTGCAGAATTGAGGCCTAAGAATGGGGGTTTTGTTAGAAAAGCTTTTTATTGGTACAGAATATTTGGTCTGAATGTAGTTTGATGACAAATGCTATGAAGACTGCTGCATGTAAAGAACAATTAGTCTTATATTCACTGAAGCTGCCCTATAATCTTGTTTCTAGAGAAATAAGAAAGTTGTCTTGCATTGCAGCTTTGGTCTCCTCACGTACCAACTGCTCGGGAAAGAATTTGCTTTCTCACCCACCCAAGTCCAGCTTTGTGAAATGTTCCAGCTCTCAGTGGACAAACTGTGGCTTCATCTGTGTTTTTCTTTGTGCAAAACCACGTTTATTTTTTTTCTCCCCAGTTTAACAACATGTTGCTCTACTGCGTCCCCAAATTCAGCCTGGTGGGATCCAAGTTCTCGGTTCGAACCAGAGTTGGCATAGATGGCATGAAGATCATAGAGACTCACAATGAGGAATACCCACACACTTTCCAGGTGTCTGGAAAAGAGCGGACACTGGAGCTGCAGGCCAGGTGAGCAGTCTTTTCAGCCACTTCCTTGAGATTAAATATGTACAAAAAAAAGAGTGGATGGACCTCTTCAAAGAAAGGTGCAGTGAATTTCATCGTAATATTGGTGTTTTGAAAATAGCCTAGGCTGCCAGAAAACCATAAATTGTCAGTCCAGGAATCTCTCTGAGTAGAAGATGCATCTAGGATGCATTGCCTAACCTTGCAGAAATGACCAAGGTTTTGTCTTCTGCTTTGGTTTGGTTTTTTTGCTAAGTTGGACAATTAGTAACAATAGGTATTGTTTAAATTCTTGAGAATTACTGCAGCACTACTTGGCTTTTGCAAGAAGTTGTTGATAGTGAGGTAATGTTCCCTGAACTAGCTTCAAACTAACGTGTCAAATATTTCTTTTAGTTCTGAACAGGATAAAGAAGAATGGATAAAGGTAAATTCATCTACTTTCTTTATTTTCTAAACACTTTTTCACTGAAGCGATCAGAAAAGTAATATTCCTGTTTTTTCTCTGTACCTTTTTTCTGCTGATCAGTAACTGGTCAGAATGCAGAGTCTGTTTTAAATTTAACATGTCTGAGGAATTTCTTCGCTGTTTCCTTAGGCCCTTCAGAGTACTATTGAGGCTTTTCAGCAGAGGAATGAAACTTTCAGAAACGCTATCGCTAAGGAATATGAAGACATGCCTGTTGAAGTCTCTGTAAGTTGCTGTTATTCCTTTATAACCTTTAATACCCACTGTGTTCTTCCATAAGTGGAAAAAGTTTGGCAGAAACTTTGTTTTCAAGCTCATCATTCTTATAGCAGAATCATCACAAAGCAGTCATCTTGTTGGTAATTTTTTTTTCTTCATAATGCCAAATCTTAGAAACAAGCCTCTTTCTTTCTTGAACCACGTAACAGAGCACCCTTTCAGCAACGCATCCTGGTTTTTGACTGGCTCCTTTGTTATTTCTTTTATAGATTCCAAAATGCATCTTGAGCTACGTTTTGTAATTTCCTTTCCAGAGGAAGAGAGTAATCACTTTCCCTGTTTCAAGTACTGTGCAACTTTTTACCAGCTTTTTTTTTTTTTTTTTCTTTCATCCTCCTCCTGCCCTTCAGAACGCTGAGCTCGGGAAGAGAGCGCCGAGGTGGATCCGGGACAACGAAGTCACCATGTGCATGAAATGCAAGGAGCCCTTCAATGCACTGACGAGGAGGAGGCACCACTGCCGAGCGTGTGGACATGTGAGGGCAAAGTTTCCAAGCTTGAAAATGTCTCCAGGCACTTGCTTGACTCCTCGTGGCTCCTTGTTGTCATAGAATCATGGAAAGGCTTGGGTTGGAAGGGAATTTAAACATCTTTTAGTCCCAAAGCCCTGGCCATGGGCAGGGATACCTTCCACTGTCCCAGGTTGCTCCAAGCCCCATCCAGCCTGGCCTTGGAAACTTCCAGGGATCCAGGGGCAGCCACAGTTTCTGTGGGCAGCCTGAGCCAGTGCTGTGGAGTTCGCTGCTGTGCTTGTAGCTGAAAGAAGCAGCTCAAAAGCAGTGCGACGTTGGCTTGTTCATTCTGTGAATTTATGACTAGATTTTAAAACCACCAAGGACCCCCTGCCTGCTTTAGTGGGCATGGGAACTTTGGGAGTAATCAGGAGCAGTGTGTGTTTGTGTAAAATGTCCCAAGGCCCTGCGCATAGTGTATGGTTAGTTTTGAGTGACCTCCACTAATATGAAGAGTTTCAAGCCCAGACTAAGCTGGCATAATCCAGCATTATTTCGTGTGCGGGCACGTGCAGCTCTGTGAACGTGTGCAGAGCATCAGGGCAGGAGGGAGTGTGAGGGCGGGGAGAGGGAATTGCTGCTGCTTTCCCTGTGGGATGCTGCACTAACAAATCCAGCTTGAAAGCAACCACAAACAGTGGCAGTGATTTGAGAGTGTTCAGAAGGTAACAAGACAAGAGCAAACATTCTTTGCTTTCTTCTGCCACCCAGCAGCTCTGCCTTTCTCCAGCAGATGGTGGTACAAGCTCAGGTTTAATATTTGTGGTTCAGGGTGTCCTGTGTGATTTCTCTCTCATGTTTTTATGTGGGATGAAGGCTTGCTGCGTTCGTAACGCTGCTTTGGTGCTTTGCAGGACGCCAGAGACTTTTTCAGAAGCTGTGAATTACTGATTGTAAAGTTGTCATATGAAGGGGTTTTTTCCCCCCCCAGATCTTGGTATCTTAAAATTCACTTAAGGTTAAAACCACACCTTCTCCTTGCACTTGAATTTTAAAACATTTTTTTTTCCTGGGAGTTAATTTGGGCTGGCAATGGTGGCTTTCCAGCAGCGACTAATTGGGAATATTTAACTAGAATAGTCCGGAGCTACAAGCTGAAGGTGGTGATGTAGATTAGTACTGCAAAGCCTTGGTCCACAATAAGGTTTTGTTCAGGTGTTTTAGTGGTTCAAGCCCATTTATCTACCTTTCTTTCTTGAAATAACTACACTCATATTTTTTATTCAAGGCATCTTTTTTTTCGCATCGGAAAGAATTCCGTGGAAAAACATTTCTAATGAAAGAACTCTGAGATCTCTCTTGCATTTATAGATATATATATATATAGTGAAAAGAAAAATCAGTGAAAATCAGTGTAATACTGGCATATTTATTCTGTGAATTTATGAATAGATTTTAAAACGGTAAATTTTATATACATAGGTGTATATATACATTTAAGCATGCTAATATCTATTAGCAAGTTTCAAAAGTAGCCATTTCTGATTTTATCAGACTTCTATCACTAAAAGGTCATCTCAACTGCAGGTTTCATTCGTTCTCATGACCTCATTCTGGTTCCGCAGAAAACCCGTTGGTAAATAAACCTTTTCAGGCTGGCTTGTAAAGAAACAGGAGGATTTTCTTCCTGCAGCGTGGCTTGTGGTATATTCTGATCCTATACCCGAGTTTAAACTACAGATGCAATTAAAAGCCCAATGTGATTTTATGCAAAGTACAAAATTTCCACCAGGTAAATAGGAAGGAGCACTTCTTGTTAAGCGGGGGCACAATTTTGGAAAACCATTATTTGCAATTAAGGTGTTGTTGACATGTTATAAAGGCATTATCTTTCTTGTTCTGTATGATTAAAAAATACACCACAAAATAGCAACATGCTAATTTTAAATTACATTTGCGTAAACTTCTATAAATACTTAAATTTTACACGTTTGTTACCTTTTTTTTTGTTCCGAAGGTGGTTTGCTGGAAGTGTTCTGATTACAAAGCACATCTCGAATACGATGGCAATAAATTGAACAAAGTCTGTAAGGACTGCTATCATGTTATAATTGGCTGTACAGACAGTGAGGAAAAGAAGAGGAAGGGCATCTTGGAGGTAGGTAATTCAAGAATGCTGTATATGTATGGCTGCAATCATTTTGGCTCATCAGGTTTTATTTCCATTTTGAGAAATAAAAAGTATGTGAATCAATTGCATCCCGTTGGTTTCCAGCCCTCACCTTTGGGAAACTGCTTTGTTTCTTGCAGCCTTTTTTTTTTTTTT
>VZRN01004245.1:1790178-1805213 GCA_013397935.1 Dasyornis broadbenti
TTTTAAGGGAATTTTGAACCCTAGAGCTTGTTTGCTTCTTTCAGTTACATCCGCTCCTGTGACAAAATATTACCTTTCCTTATAAATTTTCCGTTTTCTTCTTCTGCGCTTAAGCTTTCATAGCAACAAACCCCACTTTTACCACAGTGATTGGGGAAAACCAGGCTGAAAGAACTGGGGATGGAAAAGAGGAGAATGGGGGAGAACTTTGCTCTTCAGAGTCTGAGTAGAAAGATTCTGTTTTGATCAAGGTGGACAATGCACTGTTAAATTGTCAATTTGCTCTCAGCTTTTGGCATCTGGAAAGCCAAGGTCAATGGAAATTTTAACGCATGAGCATTTTGTGGTCTTTCTGATCCTCTCAGGTTCACTAATTAACTTGAGCAGCATGTTACCCTGTCTGCAGATTTTAAGCAATTAATCTGATCTTTTCTCTAGGATTAATGCTTGTGTGCTTATGTTATTCTTAGAAGCGTGTTTGAATTTGATTCTGTCGTAATATTTTGACTGCCAAAACAGCTAAGTTGTCGTGTTGGACAGTTAGTGGCACTTCAGTGCCTAACATGATGTTATTTTTGAAATCGGACGTCGTCGTAGATGCTCAGATACAGAGGAAGGCTGGCTGTGGTGGCAGAATGAAAATTGGAGTGATACAGAAGTCTGTAATCCAGAATTACTGATGAAAAAAGGAACAGATTACACTTGCTAAGGGAATATGTGTTGTGACTGAATGTGTTTAACATACATATATATATGTGTATGTTCTCTCCATGAATCCAGTTCTTCATGATCTGTCTTGGATATTTGCTGAAGCTCTTTTGCAGACACAATTCAAGATTTGATATAAATGGTGATAAATTTCCTGCTTTTCTGTTCTTGCTGGTTTTAGTCATTACTGAAGGAAAGTTTCTCTTCCTTTTTATGCTTTCCGCTGTCTCCTAGATTGAATCTGCAGAAGTCTCTGGGAACAGTGTCATATGTAGCTTCCTTCAGTACATGGAGAAGTCCAAGCCCTGGCAGAAAGCGTGGTGTGTTATCCCCAAACAGGAGGCTCTCGTGCTCTACATGTACGGTGCTCCTCAGGTATGAACAGGGGAAACAGGAAAGATTTTAGCATTTTTTATCACTGGTATTTGAGGAAGAGAAGTGAAATAGTTGGGAATTCAGGAAAGATCCGAGTGTTTTCACCAAACTGTACAGCACATGAGCGGTAATGGGCAGGTTAGTTGCCCATTAATTTTATTAAAGTTCTTAATAAAGAATTTCTTCTTCTCAGGACGTGAAAGCTCTGGCTACAATTCCTCTCCTGGGCTACACAGTGGATGACACTCCCAAAAGTGCTGACCTCCCCCACAGCTTCAAACTGACCCAGTCCAAGTCCGTGCACAGCTTTGCTGCAGACAATGAGGAACTGAAACAGAAGTGGCTAAAAGTTATCCATTTAGCTGTCAAAGGTGAGACACCAGAATGTCAAAATGAACTGCAAGTGAATTTAGAAGAGCAGCCTGAATCTTCTAAAAGATCTGAATGCTGAAGCTCAAGAACGCGTGGCATTTTTAAAAGATTTCAGTTGAAATTGTGGTTAACCTTTGTGTTAACCTTTCTTTGCTCAATCAAGGAAAATAAAACAGAAAGAAACAAAAAAAAAAGAAACTTCTTACTACCATACACATCTTGGCACTTTATGTTTGGGAAGAAATTCTGGTCTTTTTAGGGATCTTTTTCTTATATTTATGTTCAGTCAATAAAAGTGATGTACAGGTCCATTTCAGAGACTTTTTTTAAAAATGTGAATGCTATTAAAAATACTTACTAACTTTACTGTACTACTTGTTTGTTGTAATGCAATTTATTTTTTTTTTTTTTTTAAATCCAGTTGCTCTTCAGTTAACATTTGCTACTTTCATTAAGAATGCAAATATTTGAAACTTCCTACTTACATGTTAGGACTTGCAACAGGATAAAAGATATACCTCCACATTGCCAAAATAGATCTGTACTTAAATATGCAGGGACAGTTTGGTTTAATGTATGTAGTTTATAGATTGATTTCCACAGTTCTGTACATATGTTGTATTCACTTGTTATCTTTTTAATTAAAGTAATGCAAATTGCTTTCACAGCTATATTGGCTTTTAAGGTTTCAATTTATCAAGGAAACAATCTAATGATTTTCAATCTAGAAATAAATACCTAAAATATGAGAAAACAATATATAATATATGTACAGTATTAAAAATGTACAATACTTGATTATTGCTTTGATTTCATGATACTGGGTTCTTATTAGTGAATAATTTATTTAAAAAAAAAAAAAAGCATGTTTTCTATTTGAAATTAAACACAGTCCTAAATTGAAAAATACCGTTCAGTGATTTGTTTTAATAGCTGACACTTAATGATCTTGATATCTTTATGCATCAAAAAATTAGCAGTAATGTAAGTGGCATGCAATGGACAAATGAGTTCCAGTTGTGTTTAAAACAAGTAGTGGCTTTTCTTCAGTGTCCTATCACTGTTAGCTTTTAAGAGTGCAGTAGTTTGTTGCTCAAATGCAGTTTGTGGTTTGAGAAAAGCAACAGATTCTAGTAACCTTCTGGGAATGTGTATTTTTTTTGCTATTACGGTTATTGGAGCAAGAGAACATTTCGAATTTCAGTTTCTTCATTTTTGTAGAAGATTAGGTATTGTAATACTTATTTATGGCAACAATCTTCCAGGATTATTGTTTTAAAGTGGAGCTTAAAAAAATTAGCTTTCAAAAAAATCAGTATGAAGTCTGAGCTTGCAAATCTGAATATTTATTAACTAATATTATTTGTTTTCTGCTTCTGGGTAAAAGGACTCACTGGCTTTACAATAATATGTTCCTTGTGAACTTCCATTCCTATTAGGAGTTTTTTATACATGGAAGCAAATGACCTCCCTAAAATTTTTATTGTAATATCCTTGAATGAAATATGACAAACTCAGAGGTAATGATTGACTATCAACTAAAATCATTGCTGTCTTTCCTTTTTTAAACCCTTAAAGGAAGGAAAATACGTAACTTCTACAATCAATGTGTCATCAGAACATTCAGGAGTCTTACTTCTCAATATATCTGCAATCTGCCTTTTAAATCCTATCAAGCTGAAGAGCTCAGGTTCAGTTTTGTTAGCAACATGACACAACGGATTTAAATTGTTGGGTTTTTGTAATGAGTTTGCCAAAAAAAGCTGTTCACTGAACTCCTGTTCCTGCTTTGCTCTTTCTGTGACGCTATAGGGAAAAAAAAACCCAACTCATTCTGCATTTAGCACGGGATTAACGTGTTTGTAGTGTCAAGCATACAGGAGCAGGCCGTGTCCATCATTCCTTCACAAGGACGTCACGTAACTTAACCTTGGTGGGATGGATTTTTGCTCTCCCCTGCACAGATCCAAGATGTACCATAGCCTTTAGATTCCACAGCTTTACACCAGTGTTAATAACGGTCAGGACATGGTATGGTACAGTGCTAACCCTGCAGCTGACCTGGTGCATGTCAGTTCTGAATTCTCTTCCTTGGGTGCTCCCTGTGTCCAGATTTCTCTGGGTATGACTCTGCTATTACTTTTCTCTGATGTACAAGCTCTTCGGTAATTCTCTTAGGAGATTTTAAGTTACTTCTACTGGCAGCTGTGTTTACCTTTAGCAGTGGGCAGCTCAAGCCTGATTGATCTGCCTTGGCAAGGGATGGGGGAGCATTCAGGTAAGGAAGTTGGGCTCTTGGTTGCTGGTTTTCCTTCATGGCCATCTCCCAAAAGTGGGAATCTTCTATAAGAGCCTCAAGTGCCATTCTGGGTTATGGAGAGTTGTCTTACCACATCCCAGTGTAGGAAAAAAACAGTTTCCCATGGTCAAGTTGTTGAGCGTAAAGGAAGAAGTTGCTTTAAAGGAGTTCTCAGATAAGAAGGATTGAGCTTTACTGAAAATAATTTGATGGTATGAGTGTAGCCATAGGATCAGTTAGGTTGGAAAAGACCTCTAAGATCACTGAGTCCAACCAGTGCCCAGCACTGCCAAGTCCACCACTGAACCATGTCCCTAAGTGCCACATCTGCGTGTCCTTTAAATACCTTCAGGGATGGGGACTCAACTGTTTCCCTAGGCAGCCTGGTCCAGTGCTTGACCTCCCTTTTGGTGATGAAATGTTTTCTAAAATCCAATCTAAACCTCCCCTGGCACAACTCAAGGCCATTTCCTCTTGTCCTTTGCTTGTTTCTTGGGAGAAGAGACCGACCCCTTCCTTGCCCTCGTCTCTTTTCAGGAGTTGTAGGGAGCGATAGGGTCCCTCCTGAGCCTCCTCTCCTCCAGGCTGAGCACGCTCAGCTCCCTCAGCTGCTCCTCGCAGGACTTGTGCTCCAAATCCTTCACCAGCTCCGTTGCCCTTCTCTGGACACACTCCTGCTCCTCCATGTCCTTCTTGTCATGTCTTTCATGTCCCAGAACTGGACATGGCACTTGAGGTGCAGCCTCACTCGTGCCAAGGTGGACAATCACCGTCCTGGTCCTGCTGGCCGCACCATTTCTGATCCAGGCCAGGGCACCCTCGGCCTTCTTGCCCCCCTGGGCACACGCTGGCTCACGTTCAGCTGCTGTCCACCAGCAATCCCAGCTCCTTTTCCACCAGGCAGCTTTGCAGCCTTTCTTCCCCAAGCCTGTAGGGCTGCAGGGAAGCCCTGCTGCTGTGACCCAGGTGCAGGACCCAGCACTTTGCCTTGTTGAACCTCACAGAGCCGGCTTGGCCCATCGATCCAGCCTGTCTGGATCTCCCTGCAGAGCCTTCCTGCCCTCCAGCAGATCCTACCCAACTTGGTGCTGTGTAGTGCATTCTGTTTTCCAAGCTGCTGCAAACTTAATTCCAAGCCATGTAGGAAGCCCTGTTCCAGTTAAGTGATCAGAAGCAGCAGTTTCTGTGCTGCCTCATTGTCACAGTGGTATTGAGGAGCTGAAGCTGCTTTCCAGTGGTTGCAGCATCTCCCAGATGAAGCCCTGCATTTGGGCATAAGCAGCTTGAAATGAAATTACCACTGGGAGTTGTTTGGATGTTGGCCTCGTGTTTGCTCTTGGCTATTAAATGTAGTATAGCACAGGATATTTTATTTACCCCAGTGAGACCCATTTCATGTTCTCATCATCAGGTGCTTGGTCAGAATTGTTCTCTTCTGAATCAGAATGCCTTGGCACTCAGATGTTTGGTTCTGTGTGTATTTTGTAGGAAAAGTGTGTATTACCTGATACTAAAGGACATCAGAAGATGGAGAAATTGCATCTAAATTTAACCACCCTGTTGTCTTCATTCTCCACAGACAAGCCCTCCTACAGCATCCAAAACTTTAAAATTGTAAATTATGAATGTAGAGGGACAAATTCAAAGTAGTAGCTGCTGTGGCTTAAGAACTGTGACCAAAGCAGTGAAATTCAAACCATCATTTTAACAAGGTAGAATCTGTTCCCATTTGAACTAAATTCTTCAAGGAAAAGAAAAAAGGCATTACATTTGTGAGCATAAAGCTCTGTGTGTAAGGAATAAACTGTAACTAAGCATTCATTCATAATGCATGAATGCATGTGAATGGCTCTGCTGAATTATTTAAGTTTTGCAACTCTTGCGTTCAAGAAATGCTTGTTTCTCACTTTAAAAGTGATCAGTCTTCTGTGTGATTTAAAGCAGATCAAAAGTTATTTTAGTGGTTTTATCTGTGTTCAGCCAGAACAAGACTTAATTTTATCATCAGTATTTTTGGATCATAGTAATATATTTTTTGAAATTACCTATTCTTTCCCTCTACCATGGGAAAATAATGCATCATGATATCTGTGTGTCTGCACCATCCCTCCAGAACCTCTAAAAATTCTCTTTTGGTATCAGGTACTCCTGCTTGGTTGAAAAGCTGCTATAAAACCTGTATCATGTAATATTTTCAAATCCCTTTATGCTGAACAGTTTTGTTTATTCCAAAATATATTTAATTTATATGTGCAAAAGTAGATATTGAGAATGCAATTCTCTTCTATTTGGAGTAGAATATTAAACCACTTTAATTGCATGTATATATAGTAGCACCTTTTTATGCAAAACCATCTCAAAGTGCTTTATAAATCCCCTGAAAGATTCTAACGCCCTTTCATAGAAAAGAGGATTTTTATTCTTCATGTTTTTAAGTTATGGATGAAGGAAAGGCACTGATTAAATATAGGGTAAATACACTACCACCTCAGTAAAATTTAGGTGAGAATATAGAAGTATGCTCTAGTGACTTCCAAGTGGAGTCAGAAGGAACAAAAATACATATATTAAAAAAAAAAAAAAGTGGGAAGGATGTGGAAACACTTCACAGATTGTTTGGGTTCATCACCGCATAGCTAGCGTAAAAAATCAGCTTTTCATTTCAAGAACAGATTAAAGAAAATTAACAGAGGGTCATTATTTCTTACACTGAAGGAAAGGCCTTCATTAAAGAAATAAACGTTCCTTGTAGAAATAATCCTAAGCAATAACAAAAGGTCTTTCTCTGTGTAGCTGGTATAAACCAGCACAGGCCTGCTGGAGCCATTATACCTTCAGTGATTTGAATTCATGGAGAATCTGCCTTACATTTTATAAGGACACTTGTGAGAGATGAAGCTTCCACCGGTTTGGGAGCTGCTGAGGTACCACGTCTCATCTGAGCTCAGGTGAACTTCAGATGGGTTTCAGCTGGAGGTAGTTGATGTAGGGGTGAATATAAACGGCTGGAAATACATATCCAAAAGTAAATGATTGGGGAGAAATAACTTTGTGGCAGAACTGACCGTCCTTAAGATAAACCCGTTGGTGAAATGGGCATCATTCTTAGTCCGTGGTGTCCTTTGATTTGAAACCTGAAATGAAATATATGAGGTTAATGTGTTTTTTCTCTAGTCTGTGGCCCTGTTGGTGTGAGGAGTTTTCCAAGCTGGTTCTGACCCATGGGACTGCAGTGAGTGTGTTTCTCAGACAGGAGTTTTAATCTGCTACTCAGATTGTTTCCTAAACCCTTTTCCTTTAACAGAACATAACGTTAACTTAATGGTTACATATGTGTGTGTATATGTATATATGTGTATTTATATATTTGAGACTCTTACTCAGATGACTTGTTTTCAAGCAGTATTTTACAATCAAAAATTACACTGTGCTGCATTCAAAATAGAATGTATAACGACTGTGTTGAGTACACTCTCCAGAAAAAAAAAGAAGAAGATGGAGGTAGATCTGCTAATGTGGCATGTTTACTATTTCAGCCTATAAAACAAACAAAAAAGCCCCCACAAACATGCCAATTCCAGTGAGGCGTTTCAATCGGCTTCCTTTGAAAGCTTGTGATTAAATTTCTTTCCAGAATCAACTGTGTCATTTTGTTTCCCCTCTTCCTCTTCCTAGCACAAGTGAATGTAGAACGTGCTTTTTCTCAAAATCCTCAAGCAGATTTCTTTGAATAAAACATGTTTTCCACCGCTGCATAACAGCAGCCTACTTCTGTTTATAGTTCATCCTCGTAGATTCATTAACTATTTATGGTGGAAACACTCAGAAAAGAGGGAACTATATCAAAGCATTTTTGCATCTTTGTGCCCTAGTATTTCTAAGCCAAATTTGTTGCATGTAGAGAACAGTTTGCAATAGAAATATTATTTTTTCTACCAGTGTATTTTCTATTCTGCAGCCCTTAAGGCAGATTAATGCATTAATTGTAGTGGGAGCTGTATCAGCTGTAATGTTTGACATCAGAATTACAGGCTATACATGTTAATTCCCCTTCATTATGGAAGCATTTATGATTTTAATTGCAAAAACATTTCTTAAATAGTATTAGGAAGAGGTGTAAATTTGTTTTGGTTTTGCAATAAAGTGAATAATATTAAAAAGGTGAAATACAAATGCCATTGTAAGTTGTGCAAATGTAAGTTGTCATTTTTATGGTTAAGAAATATATGAATGTAAAAAAGTTGAAGATATTGTACATATTTTCTGTAATATATGTATATTTGATCCTAAGGTGGGTGGAGTATTGTAAAAATTAAGCACTTTAATTCATGTTGAGTACTTAAAAAGAAAAGAAATTTGTATCCTGTACAATAAAAGCATCATTAAATAAGCATTGCTGGTTGACTTCTTTTTCATCCACCTACTGTTCATTTTGCTGCTTGAACCTTTAAGCTGTGTTTCGTGTTGTGTGTGACTGTGAGGACCTCTTTTGGAGCGCTGGTATCTGATTTGCTGAAGTGCTAGTTGCTCACAAGTACTGCTGAGTTGGTGAAAGATGTATTCTGAGTTTATAAAGGGCATATTTAATGCTATGACAGCTTCGGTGGGAAAGATAAAAGATGTTTGGTCCGTGTATGTGTAATGGGAACGTGACCGGGACGTATGTGAGTACTTCATGGGCTTCTGTATTGCCATTCCTGTAGAAAAGTGTAGAAATAAAGGAACATTTTTAGTGTAGCTCCACATCTTTCTTAGTATTACTCAGTAATAAGTGATCAGCATGATCCAGTGCACAGAATGAGTGGTGCTGCAAAGCAAAATACTGATCAGGTAATCAGCTGGACGTGTCCTTTACCAGACCAAACCTGGTTGCAGTTGCCTCCCATTGCCGTCATCTGCACACATTAAACCTGCTTTGATTGTGTCTGATTTATTCTCGGTATTCTCCTGCAGGTGGGCACAGTGTTGCAGAAAACACTTCCCCCAAACACAGAGAGGAAGAGTTACTGCAATACTTGGTCGTTCCTGTCTGGAAGGAGCTGCATACAAGAATTTTTGTTTCATTTCTACATCTTCTTCTCTTTGCAAACACTGTAAACAAATTAGTAGTTGAAATAAGCACTGATTAACCACAGAGGGTAATGCTTCCCTCTTTCTTTATGTAGCTTTCTCCACTAATTTTTTGGATTTTTTTTTTTCCCACTGCGGTTAACTCTTGTTCCAAACCTCATTTTCCCCATTAAGCACAATGCAATGCCTTCTGCATGGAGGCAAAAATAATAGCATTTCATAGCATCCCTAAAAATGTGCTTTATTAAGAAAACACAGTAATAAAACTCAAACGACAGGAAATGCGTCACTGCAGCTCCTACTTAATTCCTTTAAATCAGCAGGTTTAACAAGCCCTGATATTTCTGTGTGGTAGCAAATTGTCCAGAGCCCATCAATCCAGGGTTGGTGAGGAAGTGGAAGGCGTTGCCTCCTCTGGCTTTCCCGAAGAGCCTGACTAACACAGCCTCATTACCACGGAATTGTTCCTGGCATTGCACGGGCTTCCTGACAGGAGAGAAGTGGCAGAGCAGCCTTTGGCAAACACAGTACTTGGAGCTTGCTTACTTTAAATGAATTGCTCTGCAGGCTCCTGTGGTGTCTCTAAAATCCATTAATAATTCGCTAAATGAAGGAAATTTCTGCTGCCAGAAGCATCTCCTTATGGAATAAATCCTTAACTGGGAATCTAGGGATAAGATGAGTTTCTAGATCCCAAAATGTCTTCATATTAATTTTACTGAATACTCCCTTACTTAACTTGAAGATTCCAGAGGTGTCTGGATTTCATATACGCTTTTGTAATATTAAAATAACAGATGGTTGAAGAAATGGAGATTGTCTCGGGAGCAGAATCTGGATCACCCCCCCTTTGGCCTCTAGGAGCCTCAGGTTCTCTTCTGCCCCTTCCTACTCCTGTCTGGGAGCCAGGCAATCACAGCACCCTTGTGTGGAGAATGTGGAAATGAACTCTCTTGGGTCCACTGCACACTGAACTTGTGTCTCTGACTCTGTGAGCTGCTTTTTAGAAACAAGGCTGGATGCTTGTGCTCTCTCTTGAATGTGTTTCAGCATTGTATGCCCAACTCACTTTTCCAAACTCTAGGTGAGGGTCCCTGCTTTGGGGAAATGGGTTTCAAGACTCTGACTGCTACTGTATAGGGGAGCCTTCTCTCCGTGTGAAATTAAAATTAATGACTCTGTGATGGAAGAAGATAAAATTTCCTTGTGGCTCTGTTTAGATGTACTGCCTAGCATGAACTACCTGTCTTACCTGTTCTGTCTTACTTGAATATTTCTTGACTTGCAAAGAAAATCCAGATCTTATAGCCCGAGGTTCTGGGACACAGCATTTGCAAAAGGCCTGCCTTATCTAGGTTGTATTTTGGAATTTGATTTCAGTCTAGCACTAAGTTGGTCCTGTTCACTGAATGCTCCTCAGTTGCTGAAGTGCATCTCACAATTGTGTTTCACAGGGAAAGACCTGCAGCCCTGTGCTTCAAGACAGCTCTGCAGTGCAAAGCGAAGTGTGGCAGGTGAGATGTGAAGTGTCTGCTACTCACTAATTTTATAAGCAGGGTGTGATGTTGTAAATCACCTGTGCTCAGCTGTTAAATTTCTAATTTAAGCTTCAAATTGTGCCAATCATAAGTGAGGTGCACAAGAAAATGTGTATGATAAAAATAAAAAATGCTCCTCTCGGCATACTATTTCATCTTGAAAAGACTGCAGGAGATGGTCTTATTTAACTGCTAGATCCAGAAGTAGAAGATATAAGTTCAATTCCTCCTGAATACCAGCAAAGTTTTGGTTGAGGTAAGGTTTGGCCGTGTAAGATTTTCTCCTTTCTATTTATGTTGCCTCAGTTGAATGCTAAGTGTGCAATTTTTTTAGCAATAAAAGTTACTTTCTTGATAGCAGAAGGCAGGTTTTTGCCTTTATTTGTAAAACCCAGGTCCTTTAACCTAAAAATTCTCCACATGAAAATTGAACAGCAAACACTGGGGCGGTGAAAATCATTTTCTGAAGCAACTGTATAAGTGTTTGTTATTTCAAAGAGTGTGACCACCCCAGCTGCAGCAAGGAGGGAGCACTGTTGTACAGGAGTCCAGAAGGATACAGAGATTCCTTTCATCTCCACCCTAAGTTTTTACAGAAATGCTGATCTCTTGCAAACACCAAAGTGCTTGGGCTTCGTTACCGATTTATGAGGTTTGACTGCTGTGTTTGCCTTGTGGCTCTTGACCTCTGTGCCCGCCTCTCCCTTAACTCAAAACCTGCTTTCAGTTTCACAAGCATTTTTCACCAGAAGTTGTGTGACACCCCAAACAGCCAATGGATTTTCATGGATAACTTCCCCAGTGGACAGAGTAAGAGAACAGAAGGAACTCTCAGGTTTTTAGTTCATGCTGTCCAGCAAAGTTTCACCTCTGTCCCAGGATAACTGCTCTGTCAGTCTGGGTGTCAGCACAGGTAACATGTCGCTCACGCTCAGGAATTCCTGTCAGCACTAGGAATTCTTACAGCTGAAGCTCGGAGGAGAGTTTGCTTTGCCAGCTCAGCAGAATTCCTGGACTATGGATTTCCAACCTCGGACTTCTGTTGCGTCTGGGGAAAAAAAAAAAAAAAAGAGCAAAGCTTAGACTCTCCCAGCTTTGGAAATCTGTGTGGAACAGCCAGACAAAGGGTCATTCTGTCAAGGATTTCAGGAGTTTATTTATCTCATGTTCTAAACACCATTCCATTTGATTTCACATAAAATCTGATCTCTGCCAGACTCATACAGCTGCTGTATTGCATGATTCCAAAAGCTGACATTAGGAAGGAATAATTTACATTATTAATGTAATTAATAATGTAACGGTGTTTTTGCAGTATAAAGCAGTATGACCGTATGAGGCACAAATGCTGTGTTACAAACTCAATATGTTTCAGAAATAATTCTCTAGACAAAGAGGATGGCAGGAAATATGCTTTGCTGAGGTGCGAGTTTGTGGTCTCCTTGTCTGGCATAAATGAATTAAATGGCAAATGACTTGTCTGTTACTGTCAGTAGGCCAAGAAAAAAGACTCAGCTGTCTAAGAAAAATGGAAGCAAATGATGATGCAAAACTAAAAAGAAATTTGTATCATGGAGAAGAAAATCTGGAAATGTTCTCCTGATTTCAAACATAAAACCAAGGAGGCTTATCTGGAAACTAGGAGATGATAAATATAAAACTCGTACCAAATTGATTTTTTGGATTGTACGTAATTAGATAATGAAATTTACCATCAGAGTTTGTCACTGGAGCCAAGAATTTAGTGTGACAGGACAAAACCCCTTTTATATGGTAAATAAAGCAATCTTGTTTGCAGCAACATGAAAGGGAAGAAATATTGAACTGTCCACATCTTACAGCAATATCAAAATTATTTCATATACAGTTTTGGAATGAGGAGGTCTCATTACTGCATTTTACTATTTTCCCCAGAGGGCTGATCCTGGAAGGTCTTACGAGGTCCTGACGTAGATTGATATCAGGTCACATTTGGTGTGGCAGTTCCTATGTCCTCGTGTCAATTAACCTAAATAACCAGTCTGACTGCTGCTGCCTTTATCAGATCTCTGAGTGCCTTGCTCAGAAAAATGTAAGTCAGCCATGGAAATTTAGAGTTAACGCTACAGATAACTGCTGCTTGTTAAAATATTTATTGCTTTGGCGCAGTCCTCAACTGGGCTGAGGTAATTTGGAATTTTTAAGTTGGTGCAGGCCATGACACTTCATAGCAGAGGTATTTCCGGCTCTCACTTTTTAGCCAGAAATGTAAAATGTGTTAAACATTAAGCATTCTGATGTTTCTTAGCTTTATGTCTTCTTTAGTACTTTCTTCTTGCATTTCTTAATTTCTTCACTTCCTCGTGCTTCTCCACTGGTGCATCCAGCCCTTGATAGGTCTTTCAACACCTCTGCTGGGCAGGCTGGGTTGTCTCAACTTGGTTCAGCAACTGATATTTCCTCTGTGTGCTCCTTGAAATGTTACACTGATAAAATTCCAAGAATAGCCATACTGGGACGGGCTAACGGGCGAGCACACGCAGTGCATGCTGCCCACCCGGCTTCCAAACATCCCTACATGGATATTTTTGTACATGGAATGTATTTCTTCTTCTTAAACCGATCCATTCGACATCTGAATCCATTTAAAGTTTTCCTGTCCACAGCATCCTTTGGCAAGGAGCTCCAAAGGTCACCAAAGCAGCCGTAAGGGGCAATTGTCTTTGTTTTGTTCTGAGCTGGCTCTTACCTTCATTAGATGGTCCCAAAACGTCCCTGTTGGAAGGGAGAGTAGAGAAACCTGATTCTCTTTCACCCGCTCCAGGTTGCTAATGATTACACAGACCTCTGGTCCTTGCTAGCCCACGCCATTTCTTTTGCAGAGTGAAGGCTCCTAACTTTCTTAGTTGGTCTTGATATAGAAGCTGCTCCGCACCTTTCATTATCCTTGCTGTCCCTCGCTGACCCTCTTCCAGTTTTACATTCCTTCTGAGATGTCCCCATTCTGGTCTAAATTAAGACATAAACCAGGTTCCACTGTCTCCATTTCACAGTGGTGTCCATGAGGTCATATGGCAAAATAAAAGTGGTAAGAGAAAAGAAACTGGCATAGAGAAATAAGCTGCTGTGATCCATGTGCCTCGGGAGCCAGCAGCTTCTTGTTCTGTGCAACTTGGATGCTCTTTCCTTTTCTTTTTCTTTCTCTTTTCCTTTTTCTCTTTCTTTTTCTTTTTTTCTTTTCCTTCCAAAGGCTAAAGGAAGGAGAGGAGATCAGCCTAGACAGGGAACAGCAAACCTTTTAAAAAGAGTGTTTGCTGTGTCAGGGAAACATTTCCTTTTGTCCTGGAGGCTGGAGAGGCAGATGCCAAATGGCCTTCTGGTATTAATGATCTCTGAGAGCCGCTGGCTGCGGGATGCCGAGAGCTAAGGGGTGAAACCGCTGGATAATGTTTGTATGATAAGAACCCCTCACCAGTCATTCAGGACCTTCTTCCAAAATTTTACATGAATTAACTGTTTCTCTCTATGCTGAATACATTAGGTTTTGATTTTTAATTTGCTTAGCCATCTTTATGCTTTTATCACAAAATATTATCCCTCTGACAAACAGCACGGAATTGCTTGGGTAAGAATGAGAAACTTTGTTGAGAAGATGTACAATTAAGAACATATATCCTTGTTCTTTCCTTTTGACATTTGAGTGTTTCAAGACATGACGACTGGAAAAGAATAATTTGTAGAGAACAAGAATTCTAATACCATCCAAAACCTGAAACTATCAGAAGCCTTTTTACTCTGTGGCTTACAAGAAAGAACAAAGTCTGAATTAACTCAGTGCCAGCATATTCATAATTTATCTTTCAGAAAATGCACTCAAAGGAAAGACATTTGAGGATGAGACGGCTTATTTGTTGTGATCTCGCATCACAAGTCATCCTCTGGTTTCATTCTATCTCTTTTCATAACACAGCTGAGTATTAGATCTCACACCATTTCCCACTTTCTAAGACACCTCAACCTAACCTATTATTATGCATCTGAGTTGCAGAACTTCAGATGATTATCCAGGAGTCTCATAGCAGAACAAAAAATATCCCCAAGAAAGCAAACAGAATAAATATAGCTGTTCTAAATGTGTCCATTGCAATTCTCAACACGCGAACACAAATGGAAGAATATTCTTTTCACCATGCAGTTTGTAGGAGCAGATCTCCAGTTCTGTTCCCTCCCAGAAGAGAGGAACATTAGGAAGAATTTGTTCACCAAAGGAGTGATTGGACATTGGAGCGGCCTGCCCGGGGAGCTGGTGGAGTCACCGTCCCTGGAAAGCCTGGATGTGGCACTGAGTGCCATGGTCTGCTTGGCAAGGTAGCGTTCGGTGACAGGTCGGACCCGATGATCTCAGAGGTCTTTTCCAGCCTCATTGACTCTGTGATTCTGTGTAGTAAAACCTGGCGATGGCTTGTGATGTAACACCCCAGCGTCCCCGCCGTGTTCCTCGAACACCCGCGCTCCGGGCGCTGAGCGAGCAGGGCGCGGCCCGGGGAGGGGCCCTGGCAAGGACTACAACTCCCATGGTGCCCTACGGCGGCGGCGCTGCGCGCGGCGGGCGCGCAGAGGTTTCCGGGAGCCGGGCCGTGCGCGGGGGCCGGCGCCGATGGCGGCAGGCGCAGGGGGCGGCTGAGGGAGCCGCC
>VZRN01004245.1:1805338-1816672 GCA_013397935.1 Dasyornis broadbenti
TGTCAGTCGCGCTTGCGCCGCTGCAGACCCGCGGCCGCCTTCGCCAAGGGCACGGGGGGACGCGGCAGGCGAGGGCGGGCGGGGCGGGCGGGACGCCCTCGGTGGCCGCGTCCCCGCCGCACTCCCTCCCCGGTTTCGCTGCCTCACCCCCATTGCACTGGGAGCGCCTCGTGTGCCGCCCGCCCGCCCTTTGGCGCTTCTCCGTAGCGGTTCGAGGGGCCGAGGAGCTCCGCAGGGCTGCGGGGAGGGCCGGTGCCCCCGTCTCCCACACCGGGGGTGCGGGTGGCGGCGGGGGACCCGTGGACCGGCAGCCTCCCCAGTGCGTCAGCGTGACCGCCATCGCTGCTCGGTCCTTGGCGTCCCTTCTTCGACAGCGGCCGTGCAGCGAGGGCTGAATTCAAGGGATGTAGTAGCGGAATGGCATCTTGCAGGCGTGGACCGTTTTCCTTTTCCCCGAGTTCTCGTGCCGTTCGGTCCCTTTGTCTTAGCCGGTGATGGGGAGTGAAGGTGAAGAGGCCAGGCCAGCGACTGTTGGCTGCAACAGTTGCAACACGTGCGTGTGAGCCCGGTAATACTCCTGGTCACGAAGATAGCTCCGACCCTTTCATATCGCTTCAAATGGGATGCTGCTCTTCAGCGGAACTTTTGGCAGCTGAACATGCCTGACCAGAACTGCAGCAGTCATAAGGGAGTAGAAAATGAGGCATTAAACAGAAGTAAAACTTGACGCTAATGGATCTCTCATTCTGTTTCTGTGAAATTTGAATATCTGTTGAGTGTGCTATGCTTCTTGACAATAGCGTGCCTTCCAATGCCAACTACTCTGCACTCAGGATTTTCATTAAATGACTTAAAGCACAAGCTGTGTGTTAAAAGCTTGCACATTTGTTGAGGCATGGCATAGGTTTGCTCAAAGCCAGCTACAGTGTCAGAATGGTTGTGAGGCCATCACCAGCCATTCACTTTGCCCAGTATACATCAGATGCATTCACTGAATTTACATCAGCCACTTTATAAAGTAGGTCTGGAATACTTGAAATAGGGTGGGAGAGACTGGGAATCTGTGTTGGGTACTTGCTGGTTGTGTGTCTGAGAGGAACTGATTGCTTCATGAAGACACTTTATCTTCTTTATATTAAAAATTATACAAACTGAGCATTGCTTTTAGATTTTTTTTGTTCTGGTGTTGCAGTTTAGATCTGCAACAGAAAGTGCAATGCAGAGGCATTTTTCTATGTAAGATTAAGAAAGTATTTTTTCCAGTTTCACTTTATGAAATGTATAGAAGTGGCATTTTTTAAACAGCTCTGTCCCAGTTATCTTTTCCTAAGTGTAAATACTCTTCATAAATAAATACTGAGAGTTAAGACAGTATTGATGTGTTTATTGACATGTGTTTGATTTCAGTAGTCTACCCATCAGTATCATTATTTATTCAGTGTTGTATTCAGGATATTCATAAATCCCCTTGAATTAGCATGAAATTTCTATTATGCCAAAACAAAGTCCTTTATGGACTCCAGAAAAATATATAGCAGAAGTCTAGCAAGCTGTACCTTGGTTTGTTTTGTTTTGTTTTCAGTCAGGAGTATTGGAAGAAATAATGGTCTTTACTGACATCATAATTCTGTAGATGGTTATTCTATGCAATTAGTTTTAATTTAAGTAAAATTTTATTAATCTGTAATTTGAAGTTAGTTTATTGTAGACCAGATTTCTGGAGATGACTCAGATATGACCTTAGAGCTGATAGTTTTGCTGCTAGTAGCTTGCTTCCTTTTTTTTTTTCCACATGTATCTTTTAGACAATCTTGTTCCTTGATGAAGTGCTACGTGGCCTTTCAGTTTGTTCACACAGTTGATGTATTTGTAGCCCGCTGGCATCTGCTGTCTTTGCTTTTTCTTCTTTCAATAATATTCACAATAAACATTCTTGAATTTTTAACCTGTTTTTCTTGTAGGAAACAAATGCTGCCAGTTGAGTTTTCTGTGAGTCTCTGTTAATTGAGTTATGCTTTTTTTCTTCCAATGTGCCAGTTGCTTTTCTTAAATGACTTTTTTACATATTCAGCTAGGAGAAGAAAAATGCTTTTTAAAGTAATGTTTTCTGTTTATTTTTCTCACCTGTCCTCTCTCTTCTCTACCCTTGTGTTGTTTTGTGCTTGTATCTTTCTCCAGTTCTCATTCTGTGCACTGGTAGTTCTTTCTTTTCTAGAGTGTGCAGAACTAGAAGGTGCTTAGAAGCCTTAATTTAGCTTTGAATATTTTCTGTTTCCCATGTTCCCTTTGCCTCACCTCTGTTCTTTTGGGATTGATTTCCTACTGCCCTTGTGTTCTGAGCAAGTGAAATGCCTTAATTTTTGCTCTTTCTAGATACATTTTGGTGCTAATTGCAAGATATTTCTCAATAAATTTTGCACATTTAAGTGGCCTCTTGCACTTGTAGTGGTTTTCCTGCCTCTCAATCATATGAGAATCCCTTTCATTCTCCCCATTGTGTGAGTTATTTCTGTATCATAGTACAGGGTAATTTAAGTAAACTGACAGAACTCAGAGGACACCTTCAGACTGCCAGTTTTTCTTCATTGTTTCAGGGTTTTTCTGCCATTCCCAGATAAGTGTTCTATTTTTTCCCCAGTTCAGTATTCCAGTTCCATTTTTAGAACTGTATGACTGAAGAGCAAAAAAAAAAAAAAAAAAGGAGGCCAGGTTAGGAATATTATATAAAAATATTTGTTCAATAATGCTGTAAGACTGAGTGTTCTGATTTATGCAAATGTTTTGTGCTCTGTATTTGTAAGGTGTAACAAGGAGGTATTGAAGGGTCTCAACCAAACACATTGAAACTATAGTGACAGGAGGCAAGAGGAAGGAAAGTGGTTTGGTTACTTATGGCCTTTTGTATTTCTATACTACAAAAGTGGGCATAGGATTTAGAATAAATTTAAGAAAACCAGCCACACAACAAAGTATTTGCCTAGAGGTATGGAAAAATGAATTGTCTTTATTTCTTTTTTGGGCCATTAATTCTTGGAATATGTTTGGGGTTTTTAGTAGTCATCAGCCTAATTATATCCAAACTTTAGTATCAGCTTTGTAGCAAAATTGTTCCAATACTGACATTATAAAAACACCTTGTGTGCTTTATTTGCACTTGGTAATGTTAATTGAAGTAGAGACATCCTGGTGAAATTGATGTAGTAACTGATGGAATTCACAAGTGAGATTTTGAAGTGACCTTTCATCTGTACATTTTAAAAGTACTTTGGCTCAATCTTCCATTAATGCCATTTTTTGACTTTAAATGGGAGGTGTAGTTTACAATATTTAATACAGATTTCTGTTGGATGTTCCCCTGGGATTGGCTTACAGATGAGCTTTACATTTACTTCTTGTTTCTACTCTTTGGAGTAAGTATCATGTTTGAAATTTCAGTGCTAAAGCACTTTTTGTTGCAAGGAGGAAAGTTTCTTGATCTGAGATAACAGCCTGAACACTAGAATATGTGTACATTTATATTCTGGTAAGATAAAGAGTTGGGATGGTAATTTGGCTGTTAAGAAGTTGACAGCAGTGGAAAGCTAATGAATAGTCCTGGCTAGTGGGATAAGGAAATGAATCCAGTGGATTCTATGAAAGCATCCCATTTGAGAGAGACCGGCATCTTGGTCTGAAACTTCAGGTGCTGTACAGAGCTTCTGTGACGTTCCCTGTTAGGGGAACAGATATTTAAGCCACTTAGCTCATTCAGTGTAACCTACATTGTGTTGGCAAAAAGCCAGTTTGAGGTTACAGAAATTCCAGCTTGTACCAAGCAACCAGGAAAACCCCATGCTAAGCACTGCTACGTCTTCCTCCCTCCTTTCTTGTTGGATTGTTGGTTTGGTTTCCGTGGGTTTTTTGTTTCTTTGTTTGTTTGTTTTGATTTTTCCTTGTTTTTTTTGGTTGTTTTTTTTTGTCCAAGGGTCTTTCCTGGCAATTCAAGCAGATGCAAAAACCCATTTGTATCTACATTTGAATAGGGGATGTAATCAGAGCATGGCTTCCTTGCTGGATGGGGACAGTTTGTTTTTTCTCCCAAATGTTTTTCAAACTTCCTGGTTTCATTTAGGTTTTTTGCTTTGTTTTCATATCTGACATTTACAGTCTCTGGTTTTGGGTGTAGCTGTTCCTTTTTGCCATCTTTTGCTCCTGTCAAGTCACACCCTGAGTGTTCTGCTGTTTGTTTCAGACAAGCAGCAAAGTGAGGCTGACATTAATTACCTGTTTACATTTAGGAGACATAATATAAATGTTGCTGCTGATATGATGCAGTGCAAACAACATTTAGTGTTGTGCTGTTTTTGTTCTCTGATGGGCTCCCTGTGTTTCTGAATAGCTGCACTTTTTAGGTCCTGAAGCTTTCTGTGATTGGAAGGATGACTTTTTTTTTTTCCCCACTGTGTCTATCTGCAGGCTTCATATGAATTAAAATAAAATGATAGGTCTGATAACTCTGATCCTGTATTTTAGTATTTTATCTCTACAGATTTTTAATATGAAAGCAGTATTAAACATTTAAAAGAAGACACTCATTTTATTGTTTGCAAATGCCTGGTTATTTAGAAAGAGTGGGGAGTCTGCACAGAGTTCACAGTTGTAGAAGGATGTGAATAAAGAAGTCTTATGCTTCTCTTTTTTTGTTTTGTGTATGCTTTGTTTTGTTTTCTCACTAGTTTTGATGCTTTACTGCAAGGGTCCTGTTCATCTTCTGATTGGCAATTGTTTGTCTTGGAAAACCTGTATTTTAATTAGATCAGGTGAATCTTGTATGTTGTCAAGGGGGCACAGTGCAAAGAAAACATATCTACAGGAAGGTGGAGGGGAAGAGTATTAAAACAGACAGCCCAGACAAATGTTTTTCAGAATCTGGAGAGAAAATGGCTCTGTAGTTCTTGCATAAGAATTACTCATATAGTAGCCAGAATGTTGACTAACTTAGAGATTTGGGGTTTTTTGTTTTTTTTTTTTTTTAATAATACTGGTTTTAGAACTTTTAAAATTTGAAGATACAATTTGCCTTTGTTTTGGTTCACTGTACTACAGATCATGAGTATAGTAGTATACACAGTGCTATGTAAGGTCAGCATATCTGACTTACAAATGTGAATCTTCAAATGCCACAGCTCCATGATGTAACTTAGAGTTTGTACTTGCTTCTACTTAGATGAGGCATTTCTTTCCTAAGTGAATTATTGGAGGGCTTTGGGAATTGATGTACTGAGGAAGAAGACATCTGGTAATCATTGCTGTGTTTGCTGTTGTTTGGCACGTGTAAATACGGGATTTCTGAAGAATTTTGTCAGAGCTATGTCAGTTGTGGCATTGCTTGCACTTGTACATGACCTGTTTTATGTGGAGGTAGTTCCTGTGACTTCGAGGTTCTCCCTGGCTTATTCAGGAAAGCTCTCTATTCAAGTCAATAGGGAATGCCCTGCAGGAGCAACAGTCTTGTAGTCTGGACAAGATCTTGCATGTACTTCACAGCAATGAGCAATGCATTATGCTGGTTTTACTGCTTTCTCAAGTTGGGATCGGCCTGTTGTCTCTTTTGCATCTTTTAGAAGTGTAATTTCATTTCAAACAATGTCTTAAAATAGTTCATTCGGCCTGCTTATAGCTTTAACATTCTTTTCTGATTAGTAAATAAATTTTTTAATTTCTTAGCTGTTTAGAACCAGCCTAGCTTGGGGTGTTCTAGTTTGAATAGGAAAATTTTGTTAAAATAGCTCTTCCAATCAAAGCAGTTCCCTTGTGGAACTGCTCTGACATTGCATGTGCATTCGTCTTTTATTCCAGAGTAATTCATATTTGCAAAATAAGGCAAGAAGAAAAATACTGCTGCTCTTTAGTTATAGCAGGCTGAGCTCTTCCAGAATGGCTACTGCAAATAACTTCTTTTTAATGCACCTGTCTGGGTAATATTCCTGAGGATGAGATCCCAGCACAAATGCATGTATTAGCTTGTATCTCCCAGTGATAACATGGACATTTAGTAAATCGTTTATGTATGTGTTGCTAAGAGCATGATTTACCAGCAGGACTTCTTGTATGACAGAAACTGCAAAATTGCCACCATTGTCACCTCAGGTGTCAAAGCAGATGCATTGTTCTCCTCAATAGAGTTCTTCAGGAATTACTGTGTCTCATTGAGAAATCTCTCTTACTTCACAGTTCCTTGCTGTCATTCTCCAATGTTTGCGTTGTTGTGCCACTCCAGAAGTCAGAGGGAATTCTGATATCACTGCCTCTGTTTTCTTGTGCTGTCCTGCAGGAAGTGTTGCAGGAGTTCTTTGCATTTTTTTCTTATTGGATGAGATAGTAAAAAGAGTTCTGTTTGCCCTGTCAAAAGCAATGAGCCAAGTTTTAATGCCCCTTTCAACTAATTTTTGTTTTGGAAGTTTCCCTGCAGTTTATTGGACATGTGTCCTTAAAAAGGTTTTTTTTTCCACAGATGATTTATTGTGCATTGGCTCTGCAAAGACATTATGAAATCTAAATATAGGCAAAGGAAGGCAGGAGTTTCTTGTAGGATGACTTGAAATTTGTTGCAGCTGATACAAGTCCATTATAATTTTAATGATACTTGAAATATACAACAGTCAACAATCTGAGCAAGTGACTATAATCACTTAGAAATGTGATATATTTCTTATATCCCTTGATATATTTCTTATATAAGTGATATAAGAAATCTGATGGTTCTTGGGCATCAGTCAGACTCTGTCTACATCTATTGTAGAAGGACTGGCTGAATTGACTTTTTGTTCTTAACAGACCCATGTCCCCTGCTTTGCCCCACTGGCAGAACAAGATCAGCTTTGTGTTTACTGCCTTCCTCACTGTGTTCCCAGACAATTCTTGGTAATGGATGCTGAGGAGTCCAGATTAAGAAGTGCGTCATTAGATAATTGTATTCCAACAACAGATTGCTTTAGTTGGGAATGTAATGCAATTTGAAAGAATTTCCTGATGCATGGAGTGCTGTAATGTTTCATTTAGTGTGTTTGCAAAGGATCCAGATTGCTCCATCTCCATCCAGAGATAACTGGGAGTGGTGTGAGACACTGTGGTTTACTTCTATGTGTGGTTTGGTGTGTGCCCATTTTAGCTTCTGCAATACCACTCCTCTGGAAGGACTAATGAGCAGTAGTGTGCAGCAGTTTGTCCCATGGATTTGGGTTTCCTGTCCTGATGAGGTTTATGATAAGGACTCCAACTATTTATTACTGTCCCTTATATGCTTGGATTATATGTTCATAAGAAGCCACTTCATCTAAGTGTGACCTCCAGTCTTATGAGACTGAGTGGTCATTTGTCCCATGGCTAAGAAATCTTGCTCAAGAGACCACAGAATCACCAAGATTGGAAGAGACCTTCAAGATCACCCAGTCCAACCATCAACCCAGTGTAAACCATATCCCCTAGTGCCACATACGGATGCCTCTTAATGTTCGAAATATTTTTAATAATTGACACACTGGTCTTTTTTTTTTTCTTTTCTTTTCCAATGCAGCAGAGGAACCTTTATCATTTCTCATCTTTCTGGTTAGGCATTTCACTTGTCTGAAGTAAGTTTGTCCAAAAGTGGTTTGTTGTTTGTCACCATGAAGTTTGTTTTTTCACAATATCAGCAATTCTTCAGAAGTGTGCCAGATCAGGAGCTCTCTCAGGGAGGCTCGAAGACCTGGTTCATGCTGTGGGCAGGTTGTTCTTGAGTTGCTTTTCGGTAAGATTTCAGTGCCCAGTGGTCTGTTACAAGCTTCTTGCAGGGAAGGTGCCCATAGTTGATTTGGAGAAGGACAGTTGAAGAAGAGAATTATTAATTACTTCCTTTTGGGGAGGAGGGGAATCTTCTGAAGGAAACCCAAATCTTAATAAGGCTGTATTTCTGTTGGATCCTGCACTTCTTCCTAGTCTTTCTAAACCACTGATCTTACTGCTGTCAAATTTGATTTAGATTTACTTTGAAAAATGTGCATAATCTGGTTTGGTTTGTTACTTGCCTTTTGAGACAAATGATATTTTTTTGAAAATATCTTTTTTTTCCTGTGGTACAATAAAAGAAGGCATTCATTTGTTGCTGTTCAAACTTTGTAGGAGTTTGGCCTTGTATTTTAATATTTTTTCTGTAGCTCTGCATACAAGTCCTATTTCAATAGGTTATAAAGCTCTCGTATAATATATTCATGTCTTGTTTTATTGCACTAGTAGAAATGTACTGTCTGATAGTAATGTGTTGCTTGCTCTCTGATCTATTTTTCATTTATAGAAAAATGACCTAATGTCACTAGATGTGTGAGCTTTAAAGATACTCACTGCTTTTATATCATGGGTTATATACTAGGTTATATACTCATTGTAAGCTTGAAGTCTCAAATCTGTTATTTCAGAACTGGTAGTTGAGTGGAGCTTCTGTAGCAGTTACATAATGCACATTCCAGCTGTCAGAAACATCTGTTGGTTTCTGGGTGCTTTTTTCTTTTTGTTTGTTTGTTTTTTAACAACAGAATTGTTTGGTAGTTGCATTAATACAGAAACATTTTCTAGATGGTGGCAATGACTGTCAGAGCAGGTTTTCTCGTGGCATCTCTATGTAGACTTGGGAGCTGCAGAAAACTGGAAGAGTTTAATACAGTTTTATTGAAAAGACAAAATCTCAATCAGACTCTGAAAGTATCATTTTGAGATAGCTGGGTCTGTTCTTTATCGTTAGCTTTAACATGGTACTGGTCTGGAATCACTTTTAAAACCCAGGTATTCACAGCTGCTTGTTGCACCAGTTACGAACCTCATACAAAAGTCCTGCAGGAGAACATTTTAAATGTAGACTCTCAAAGACTATTTGTAATTTCACAGCCTTTATTTCTCAACTTTTTACAGTTTGTTGTTATGTATGTTTGCAGTCAATGAAGTTGTAAATACTTAAATATATACAGAGGGGGAGAGTGTGGGATGCCATGAAAAACTGTTTGTTTCTATGTTTAGGGTGTAAAACAATGTCCATACTTACGCAGCTGATACAATACATTATACAAAAAAAAACAAACCCCAAACCCAACCAACCAAAACCCTCCACCCAACTAAGCCTCACGCTGAAAGGAATATAACATTGTAGCAGCCTCATGGACTCAAGTATACACAGTTACATGTGTTTGTGTAATCCTGCTGCTGCTGTGAATACAGCCAGCCCACATTAACTCTAACAGATACTAACAGAGAGTTGAATTCCTTGGTTTACAAAGTAAAGTTTGACTTCAAGATGTTAGAAAATGGCATAGTACAAGACAGAATTTCTTTCTGAGCATTACAAAGAAAAGCATTTTTATTTCTAGCAATGTTTCTGGACAGTTTCATATTTGTGGTAGAAGACGTTAAATAGAAGATTAATTTTTCTGAAACCCTTTATGTATTTAGCTTAACCTTAAGAGATAAAAACCATGGGACACTTAAAAACCATGTAGATAGATAGATAGATAGATAACTGATCTAAGTATCCCAAGCAGGTTCTGACAGTTACTGGTTGTAGCAAACTTGTGTCCTGCAGTGCCTGTGCAGTGACACTGCTGTGTCTGCAGGGAGTCTGTCATACGCTCCTTCAGGCATATAGCAGAGGGCAAAACAGAGCACTGTTTGCAGGCTAGATGAAAGCAAACTAAAATATGACAAAATTTTTATGTTTAAGAATGTAATGCAGCTGTATTCTACTTTTCAGAGCAGTGGAAAGAGTTCTGTGTTGGAAAGTCTTGTGGGGAGGGATCTGCTCCCACGAGGTACTGGAGTTGTCACCCGGAGACCTCTCATTCTGCAGCTGGTGCACGTTTCCCCAGAGGATGGTCGGAAAGGAACTGGAGATGAAAATGGTAAGTGTGATCCAAGAACGTGTTTTTCCTTTTTGAAAAGAGAATTCAAGTCTTTCTTGTTCTTTTAAATAAAAAATCTGTTGTTGCAATCTTAAAACTCAAGTGTGCTTTTTAAAATTTGCTTGGAAGAAAACACAACTGTTGTCACATCTGTTTTGTCCATTTTGCAAGTATCATGAAGTCAGAATCTTTTGGATATTCAAAATATCTTTAATGTTTTAAGCTTTCCTATTCTTGGGAATTTCTTTTGAGAAAGATAGGCCCAATAAAGCATTTCAGTTATAAAGATAATTGTCCAGAGTGTACATAACATGATTTTCTGGTGTGTGTTTTATGTCCCCTCCTCTTTTGCTGTATGAATAAGGTATTTCATTGAGAGGATGATGAGTATGAGAGTTTTTAGAAGAAGGTTAGGAAATAGGTGTGTTCTGAATGGAGTGGAAGAAGGAGCAGTGAAAACAAACTTGTAGTAGATGCAAACAGAATTGAGTTGACACGTTCTGTAGCTTACAGATGCCTCCTTACTGGGCTGCACTGAGAGTCTCCAAGTGCATCAAGCACAGCACTTTAAATGTTCTGAAGCTATTTAATTTGAAGCTTGTCTTCTGTACTGTTTGTATTTATCCTTCAGCAGCTCAAGAAAGGGATCTCGGTTGTCCCTTGGGCGTTTCAATGCTCATTTTATACCAACTAATGCTCCTGATCTTAAGAAGGAGCAGCAAGGGCATATCCACCTTCTGATTGTAAGATGCATCTTTGCTTTTTTTATGTAGACAACCACACAGACGTTTGTTGGTGTGATAAACTTGGGGTTATAATTACTGATTCTCATTGTTGTCAAATTTTTCTTAATTTATTTCTAGCAGCAATAAGACAATGTACCAGAAGTTCTTTATAGTATCTGTTTTTCTGTATTTATAGCCTTTGGTTTCTAAAGGACAGTTACTAATACTGTGCTGTTTAAAAATTTAAGCTCCAGTCTTAATTATTGTCACAGGCAGAGAACACAGCTAGGATTCATAACAATTAGCATGCAAACCATGTGAGAAATTGTAGGGACAATTCAGGCTGGAAATGATCTCAGGAGACCTCTAGTCCAGTCTCCTCAAAATAGGGCCAACTCTGAATTCAAGACCAGGTTTCTTGGGGCTTTATCCGTTTGGGTCTGAAAGCCTCCAAGGGTGGATAATTCAGTCACTGGGCAACTTTTTAGAAATGGCACATTTGATGTCTTTAAATGTAGTTTTACATTGCTGGTATTGTGCAGTGTATAGTTTGTATTTAGCACTTCTCAGAATGCTTGGATTCTGAGTTGTAGGGTAAAATGTTATTTTGTTCTTCTTTGCAACTTTACAGCTATAAAAGAGGTTTTTAAATTGGAGTATTCTGAGTCACGGCCTTTTTTTTTTTTTTTTTTTGGTTTAATTTGATT
>VZRN01004245.1:1816694-1842858 GCA_013397935.1 Dasyornis broadbenti
GTTGCATTTGATTTGGGGATTTGGATTTTAAATTTAAAATTCATAAGGATGTTGGACAAAATTATTACTTATGATGCCCACTTAGATTTATTGGGGGAAAACAATCAATATGCAAGAGTATATGTTTTACTCTGGTCTTGTTCCTCTGAGAGAGATGAGGGCTTGTTTGGTAAGAACAGAGAAACCTTTATGATTTACCAGTTGAGTTGGAAATGTCTCTTCTTTCCAAAATTCAGGCAAAATATGGTCTGAATGGTTTTGTCACTGCTCTGGTTTAGCCTGTGTTCAGTTTGTGGTGTTACATCTGAGAAGATGGGATCAGGTGGCTTGGAAGGAAAAAAGATGACAACCTCTTGTCCTGGCTGTGCTGTGTGACATTCTAATAAGTGCCATTAGAGGTCTATTTTTAGAGGTAATTTTATTGGTAATGAGGTGGATGTTAAGGTCGGGTTGAATATGGATTTGTGATTTCCCACAGGGAAATAGTCTTGCAGAAAAGGATTTTATCCAAATGAGGGATTTCTTCTTTACAAGTTGAACACTGGAGAAGAGTATATCAGTCTTGGCATGACAAGAGTATCAGTCTTGGCTTGCTGCTTTCTGAATGCTGGCATTGAACTCTCTGTAGACACAGATACTTTTACACTTACGTCTCTTCTGACTTCTGTTTTGTGGTTGTCACCTGTATCCATCCTAATGCTGGCTCTACATATCTACTGGTGTTATGTATTAACACAGCCATTTCAAAATAGCTGCTGCTCTGTGCCTCTTACAAGCTTCAGTTTTATCTCTGTTGGAGTGTTGGCATCCAGAAAGCTTCCTAGTTTTTAACACAAAGCACTTTTGACTGCCGTGCTATTCACTTAAAGAGGGACAAATGATGCCCTTGTACCATGGTCACTGCAATAAATCAAGAGAGTCAGAAAACACCAGAGATAAATTTTCCTTTAAGTATGAAGTCCTGTATTTTTATGCCATGATATTTCAGACTGATACATGTATTCTACAGAGAATGTGTGTAATTTGATGTGAAGGAAATGTTCTCATTTTGCTTTTGCTGTTTATTGTTAGCCTCTAGTGATTCAGCACATATGATGTGTTTGATGGAGTGATACCACACTGTGGTGTTCTCTGATCAAATTGCAAGAGAAGCAGCACTTATCAGAGAACTGGGCCTGGTTTTGTGAATTATTAAATTGGTCTTGCAGTGAAGGCCTGTTGTGGTAGTTCAGAAATGGAACATGAGAGAGAACATACCAGTGGCCGAGTAGTAAATGCTTGTAGGGGTTGTGTCCTTATTGCACTTTCATGGGGTTTTACAGACATCACATGAAAATGGAATTGTAAATTCTTCAACCCTTCAGTAAAAAGTTGGAGTTTTTTGTAATGGGATTTCCATACATTGAGAAAATTAAAAGTTGAGAAGGATGGTACATATATTGTCTCTTCTTAAATCTGTCTCAGAATTGATGTAATTCTTTAATCGAGTCTTAAAAATATTGATGCATAGCATCAGATTTCCTTCCCATACAGTAACACTCCTTCTAGTGACATTAAAAAAGTTTCTTTACTCTTTCTGGTTCTTGCCGTGAGTAAATTATGAGGAACATACTTCGGCAAAGAAGTTCAACTTTGTGGAGCCCAATGGTGCTGTTTTCTGTACTCAGATAAGAAACTATTGTGAGCTGTTGGAATTAAGTGAATGGCAATAATAGTCATCATCAAGTAAACTTTGTTGTATAGAATATCTGATTAATCTGCATCATTTATATGTGTTTAGTTAAGATCTTTCTGTACATATTGTTAATATGTTACACACGCTCATCAATACTAGAATAGCGTGCACATCTGTCTGCATGCATTTGTGCTCTTTAGAATAGAATCTGGTACTGAAGATTAATAAAATGCTGTATATTAAATATGATTAAAAATGTTCAACACCATTCAATGCTGTTTCTCTTTAACTGCAGACCCTGCTACATGGAAAAATCCAAGACACCTTTCTAAAGGTTGCCTTTATCCACTTGCTTTTTCTCCTTACACCTAAAGTGCATGCTTATATACACTAATCACATACATTTCATGCCACATTCCTGTTGATTACACTTTTCCTTTCACACTTCAGCTACTGTGGTGATTATTTTGCTGAGTCTTGTGATCTGATTGATTTTCAGTTTTCTGACCTTGTTGCATTAGAATGAGATGATTTTTGCTTTTCTTCTGTGCCGTTGCTGCTTCATGGAACTTCCTGCACTTTTAATTCCCAAATCCTTGAAAAAAAAAAATCTTTGTTGACCAGTTTCTTAAATTTCAACTTAAGTGACAAAAAAGTTTTGAAAGATTACTTAATTGTAGGTAAACAGTGTTTTACCAAAAGGCCCAATTTCTTGTAGACTGTTCTTGTAGAGCAGATTGCTGTGTCAGGGAGCCCAGAGGAAATGACCCCAAACTGAAAATTGGAAATGGAACTTATCCCTAATACTTGAAAACCTATTTGTGAAAGTGTGACTGTCTTGCAGTGTGACTCAAACTACGGCCTGTGCTACAAAGCAGGAATTGAACAAAACCTCCTTTGCTATTTCTGGGGCTGGTCTGGCAAAGTCCCCAAGTAATTCTGGACTTCAGTGGTGACTGACAAGAGTGAAGATGTTCGGTCCTTGACAGATTTGGGAAGAGACATGTTCTCCTAAGGCTTCTTCGTTATGCAGAATTCTTCTGTATTTTCTGTTTGCTTGCTTTTAGTCCTACAGGTTTTTCTAACTTTTTCTTTCAGCTGTAATTTGATCTCATTTGCATGGTAAAAGCAAAGATGCTAAAAGCTAGCCCTTTTTTTTCAGGTTTTTTTAAACTCTTGCTAATAATTCTTTTGTTTTCTGTTACAAGCCGATATTTAGTGAACACGACCATTTCTGAAAGATTGTAGGATAGGTGATTGGCTCTGTCACAGAGGAGAGTGGACCTTGTGTGAGACAAATTAGACATAGTAATGAGATGTAATGTTTCAATTGATAAATCCATACCGAGCTATTTAACATCTAACTGTAGAAAGCTAACTCATTTTTCTTTTGCTGCTTGGAAAAAAAAAAAAATCACGTAGTTTTCAATGAACAGGCCTTGGGAAAATGTTACTCAAACATCTACTGCTTTCTCATGTATCAATTTTTATTTTCAGAGGTAGATGCTGCAGAATGGGGTAAATTTCTTCATACCAAAAATAAGGTACGTTTACTTTGATGTAGTAGAAGTGTCATAAATACGTTCACATATATATATAAACTTAATTCTGTTATCTCTTGCCTTGACTCTCCTGATAAGGGGATGATTACTGGCACTATTATGCCTGCTGCACATAGGTGTTTATTACTTTAAACTGATTTCCACATGTTCTAGGCAGTGCTAGAAATTGAAGGAAGAGCGAAATACAGAGGGAACCAGTGCAAGGGTAGCTCTGTGCTAACTTACTTTGCATTGTTGGAAAGAGAACAGTTTTTACAAGAATGGAAAAATTTGAAAATGAAAGTCTGCCCTTCGTCCTCTTCAAGAAGAAAAAAGGTTTAGGCTACATGTTGTTGATTAACTTCAAAGGATTACAGCTGGATTCAAAATGGAATGAAATGTTTAAAATTCTCTTTAGGTGAACATGAATTAATAGCTTGTGTCTGACATTGATGGGTTATAAGTGCCAATAACTGCCATCTCACAGAATTAGTCAACAGATTAAATGCCAATTTCTGTAATTTTTATCATTGTTAATTGCTGTTAGCATCAGTTTAAGGGCTCACAGTAATTTTTTTTTTTTTCATATTCTGTATACTTAGAGTTTTTCACCATCCCTTGGAGAACAGTATTTTGCATTTAAGTAGGTGAATGCTGTCTTTGAGTTTTAAACATTTTTTTCGTTCTTACTTCAGATCTATACAGATTTTGATGAAATTCGTCAGGAAATAGAAAATGAAACAGAGAGGATTTCAGGAAACAATAAGGTAAATCCTGTACTGTCCATCTTATTCTTGCTGTTGATTCTCTTGCTGCTTAAAATGCTCTTAAACAGTTTTGGCAGCTAGGAGTGAAAAACATTTAACTATTCTGATGAAGAGCACAGTCATGCTGCTTTCTATCTTGAGATTTTTTCACTGTGTTCATGACATAAATGACTTCAGCTAAAACACAGAATTGTTGCTTTAATTCAAGGTTCTGTAATAAAAGTACTAAAAAAAATTTGAGTTAAACTTGCTTTCATTTTTCCACATACGTAGCTTTATGTGTAATTATAAAATTGGGTGCTGCCAAAGACAAAAGAATTGGTTGACAGATGTGTTGGGCTTTTTTTCCTTGCTGTGTGTTTTAAGGTATGTGGTGAAAGAAAAGTCTTTCTAGTATGAAACTACAGCCTTTAAATTTGTATTTATTTATAAATGATGTATTTGAATAATACAGGGCAGTAATTATTACTTCTTATAATTGTATTTCTAGGGGATCAGTCCTGAACCGATTCATCTTAAGATTTTTTCATCTAATGTTGTAAATCTGACTCTTGTGGACTTACCTGGAATGACAAAGGTAAGATGCAGAATTCTCCTCTTCTGACTCAGCGTGAAGAGTGTAGTTTTGAACAAGGTGTGCCTTTTCACTCTTTGCCATTGTTCTGTATTGTTAGATAAACACCTCTTCTCAGGTTAGGTAGTGTTAGAGAATATTAATGTATCACTGTCTTCTGGTGTAAGGTTGGGGTTTCTGACCTCTTTGATATAAGAGGTAGATTTGCTTATGCTTTTCCTCTTTCTACATGTGACTGATGGTAGGTGTGTGGGCTGCATGTTCCCTTACATAGAAGAGGTAGCACTCCAGGTCTCAGAGCTGTACCTGCAGATAGATGAGTATTTGGCAACTTGGAAAACTTTTTCCACGTTGCTTCTCTAGGAGTTCTGTGCGTATTTTATGCAAAGAGGCTGTATAAAGTGAGGATACCCGAGGAGAAATGTTCAGATCCTGTTTGTTCAGGTTGTATATGGAATCATTTTCTGAGACGTGAAGATGACAAGATGACTTCTTTCCCTGCCCATGCCCATACACACCCCACTCTGCCGGCTGGGCAGGTGGTTCTTGGACACTGAACCTCATGCAGGGAGAAAGACCCAATTTTGAACAGTTCCATATTATTTTTTTTTCCTCTAGGTGCCTGTTGGTGATCAGCCTAAAGACATTGAACTTCAGATAAGAGAGCTCATCCTTCAGTTCATCAGCAACCCCAATTCCATTATCCTGGCAGTCACGGCTGCTAACACAGACATGGCCACTTCGGAAGCACTGAAAATAGCTCGGGAGGTGGATCCAGATGGTAAGCACCAAGTCCAACTGGATGCTGTAATTCAGCTTCTTTTTAAAATTAAATCCTAACATAAAACTGAAGTTGTTTGGGCAAAATGTAGGAAGAAAAGCAAATGTCACCAATTTCTTAGAAAATATGATTTTTATGTTTGCTTAAAGACTTCTTGCTGTAGTTTCTGCAGCTCAAGAGAATGCTGGGATGAATTAATAACTGATAGGTTTCTGGCTTGCCAGCAGGCCAAGTAACTATTCTGGTAGTCATGGAGTCACCTCTGTTTCCACAGCAGCAGAATGTTGGGAGTTTTCTGAGTTTTATTAGTTTACAGTGGTCTTTTAGGGCAATTTCATGCTCCATTGTCCAATGTTGTTTCTTTTGGTAGGGAAAATATGCCACCCTGCAGCTAGTACTTGACTGTCGATCTGTTAGTTTAGTGACTTCTAGTAAGGATAAGATTAATATACACTGTCAGTATCCATGTTGCTGCCCTGTGTTTATATAGGAGAACAGACTGATTTAAAAGGAAGGTGATTATTTTATATTTACCTAAGGACAACCTGAATCTTGAAACAGATCTTAAGCTACTGGCTGCCTGCTTCTTGCTTTTGCAGAGTGCTGTCGGTACCAGTGACTAACAAATGGCACTGTGTGATTTGAAAGAACATGGATTAATACACTTGAAAAATAGGTGTATGGAAATTAGGCTAAAATGTAGTGTTGGTATGCTTTACCCTCAAACATTTCTTGCCATAAAGTGTAACATTTCGTGATTGTTTTCAAACTCCAAGTCTGCTTTGGCTTGTCCGCCACGTAACCTTGAGGGAAGACCTCTTCTGGCAGTCTGCTCAGTTAAACTCTCCTGGTTCAAGGTAGCAGACCCCTTTTAATTTACTCCTGTGTAAATGATTGACAGTGTCTTTTGGATCACTTCCCAAAATTCTGAAACTTAAAGAGTGGCAGATCATGTTGCAGGTTCTGCAGGAGTAATGCTGTGTAATGAGATCCTAAAGTACTAAAGTAGATACGTTCACATGAAAGTTTCAAGACCCAAGAACCTACTGATTTCACTGAGGTGCTGATTTATTTTTGTTAGACTTGAAAAGTGTATTATCTTTTAAAGAAAAAGTTCTTGGCACTTTTTTTTCCAACCAAGAGCTCAGGAAATATTAAGGTCCCAGACAAATCCTGTGTGTGTTAGCCTACTGGTTTAGATGGGCAATATTTACCTATTTAATGAATTTAGGTCACTAATTCTCCACTTTGCTGAATTATGAGTTTTAGTTACTCTGATCAAATCAGAACATCCCTGTGAGTGTTTTCCTTTTGGTAGGTCGAAGAACCCTTGCTGTTATCACAAAGCTGGATCTCATGGATGCTGGCACTGATGCTATGGATGTGCTCATGGGAAGAGTGATTCCAGTCAAACTTGGCATCATTGGAGTAGTGAATAGGTCTGTGTGGGCACATTGGTGCTATTTTTAAAACTGTGTTAATATGAAGTAATGCTTTCTGCTTTTTAAGCCGCGAATATAGTTTTAAGAATAAGGTGACCACGTTGAAATAAACTTCTGAATAAGCAAGGGAGGAGCTTGTTGCTCACCTCTCAAAAGCCTCTGTTCTTCCACTCAGCCAACTGTTAATGTAGAGAGGAGTAGAGACAAGTTTAAAAGAGCTGTGGTTTCACCGCTTTCTGCTGTTGTCCTTGAGCTTGAGGGGTGCTGCTGAACAGGTGTTCACATTAGCTCTGATCCAGCACAAGTCCTGTATGTATTAGCCCTAACTGCATATGGCCATGGTACTGTTTGCTGTATTTTTTTACATTACTTAGGTCAGTTCTCACGTAGTTTTGATAAAAGCATTTCTTAGTCTGTGTACAGTTGCTACCAATACTGATTTGTTGACTATGCTGCATGGAGCAACAAATAAAAAGCTTTAAACTCTAAGGAAGGTGAGTTTAAGTGTGTAAAGCAAAAAGCAGTTATTAAATGTTCTGTCCAGAAAAGCAGAAGTGTAAATTATTTTTACTTTGCATCCATTAACTGGTGTGTAACTCTGCCTTTTACCTTCAGGAGTCAGTTGGATATTAACAATAAGAAGAGTGTGGCTGATTCCATTCGTGATGAGTATGGTTTTCTTCAGAAGAAGTATCCTTCCCTTGCCAATCGAAATGGAACCAAGTACCTTGCGAGAACACTGAACAGGTATTACTTTAAGATAGAAACTGATGTGTTAGACACATGTGCAGACCTTTCTTATTACCCTTAGTGTTTCTCTTTTGGTGCTGTAAAGGAATGCATTAAAGAAAACTGGTTCTCTCAGTTTCTGAATTTACTGTCATTTTCCCAAGTAAATGTTCTTTTTTCCTTTGGTGATTGTTTTTTGTCTCTTCTCTGTTTTGATGGAGATGATAAAGCTGAAACTGTTCCTCCCTTCTAATGAGGGACTGTTTTCTATTTTTAGACTGCTGATGCATCATATCAGGGATTGCTTGCCAGAATTGAAAACCAGAATTAATGTTTTAGCTGCTCAGTACCAGTCTCTACTGAACAGCTATGGGGAACCTGTTGAAGACAAAAGTGCTACTTTATTGCAGCTTATAACCAAATTTGCCACAGAGTATTGTAACACTATTGAAGGAACAGCAAAGTACATAGAGACTTCGGAGCTGTAAGTACAGATGTTTTCTTGGAATATTGACTGAGTGGTTAGGTTGACCCAGTGGCTTTTACTGGCTCTCACTGGCAGTGTTACTACACTGGACCATAACACACTCAAAATACGTTTGAATTCAAGCAGCTATAAAAAATGTTTGCAATGAGAGCATTCTTCTTCTTGTTTGCTACTTCAGTTGTTATTTTCTTCTTTCAGATGTGGTGGAGCCAGAATCTGTTATATTTTCCATGAGACTTTTGGAAGAACTTTAGAATCTGTTGACCCTCTGGGTGGCCTTAACACAATTGACATTCTGACTGCCATTAGAAATGCCACTGTGAGTGTTCTGTGTTTCTGAGTGTTGTGGCTGTACCTTAGGGAGCAAAGGTTATATTCTGTATAAAGGACACAACTTTGAAATGGTTCAGTGTTTTCATGACAGATTTGGCTCCTGGCAAATACGGGAATTGGTGTTGCTAAGAATTAACAGAGAAAGTTCACTTTTAAATGTTGCTGCATATAGAATGTTCTCTCCTTAGAACCTGACTTTGGCTGTCAAACATGTCAGTCTGCTTTTGTATTGTGTCTGTTGGATGTGGGCAGACAGGCAGGTTTCTGTATGGTCTTGGAGCACGGGGTACTCTGAAGCAGTGATCTGTGTGCATGTTCCTATCCTCCTGTAAATGAAAAATGTTAAAACACGATTTAGTAACAGGAAAGATATAATTTCAGATTAAAAAATGTCGTATGTGTAGTTAAATATTGGTCTGTATGGTCATAAACAAAATTATTCCAAACACTGAAACCCACCTACCTTGTTGGTGCAGTATTATTATATGTCCAAGACTGTCCAATAAATAATGGCAATTTTCCTCTCTGAAATTAAAAAGAAAATGTCTTTGCCTTTATAATAAATTTCATCTAAATGTGGATCCGCAATGTGAAAAGCGTTTTTCAGATTTGTAAGCCTAAAGTGACATGAATAGGTAGAAATCTCCAAGATTCCATAGGGATGCTGGTTAATCATTGTTTAACACAGTTTGTCTTAAAGATAAAAGCTATATAGTTGCTATTTTTGAATATTCTTGTAACATATTTTGCTCTTGAGACCTGTTCTGAGTGTCAGGTGTGATCACTGTGACCTGATTTTATCTGAGCCTCATCAGGCACTCTTTCTTAGAAATGAATCTTGTTTCATGGACAATTTAGCAGCTTTTTCCCTCCTTTTGAACCAGGGTCCCCGTCCTGCCTTGTTTGTTCCTGAGGTTTCATTTGAGTTGCTGGTAAAAAGGCAAATCAAACGTTTGGAAGAACCGAGCTTGCGCTGTGTGGAGCTGGTTCACGAAGAAATGCAGAGGATTATCCAGCACTGTAGTAATTACAGCACACAGGTAAAAATGCGTGCTTTAGAATTGGATTTGTAATTACTGTTGTGTGTGTTTGTGTCACTACTTGCTTAAAAAGTTCTGGAAGTCTCACCAGTAAGTTTTTGGTTTGTTTCTAGGAATTACTGAGGTTTCCTAAATTGCACGATGCCATAGTTGAAGTAGTAACCTGTCTTTTGCGTAGGAGACTTCCTGTCACAAATGAAATGGTAAGTTTCCATCTGCTGTCATTTTACTGGTAAAAGTGTGTGTTTTCTGGAGTCTTGATGCTTCTGTTTGCGGTGTCAGGAACCCAGGTTATTCAAGGAATTGTATTTATTAAATAGCTAGTTATTTAATATCTGCATAGTTTGAAACTTCTATATTAGAATACAGACACATAAAAAACAAAAGGGTGGCGTTAGGGTTGAGTATATTGTCCCCTATGTTTCAATTTCCCAAGAATTTTACTAAAACTTCAATTTAACATCTAATCTTTCTGATATAGCTGTATTTTCTTCCCTTGTAACAGAAGCTGAGCATTTACTGTAGAGTTTGGGATGCAGTGATGAAAATTAAATTATAATCCTCATTCTGTGTGTTTCAGAGGCTTGTAATGCCCTTCAGCTAGTGAAAACTAAAAATTCAACTTGTAGCTTCAAATAAACGTGTTTTCATATAAAAGTCTGATTTGGATTGCCTGTTAGGGAGTGAACAGTGTTTCAATAACTGAGTCTGCATTTGATATGAAAAGCAAAAATTGTTTTGTATACTCACTATCCCTCACTCACGTGTTGTAGGTGGTTTGTGGCTGAAAGGGCATTTGCTATGGGCAGTTAAGCTGTGGTCCCCAGCATTGTAGGTCATTGCTGTTCACTAGCATTAGGTTCACTCCCTGTATTTTGGATCTGTGTGTGTCTTGCGTTGCAGGTTCATAATCTGGTGGCCATTGAGTTAGCTTATATCAATACCAAACATCCAGACTTCGCAGATGCCTGTGGGTTAATGAATAACAACATAGAGGTAAGAAAATACGTTCTCTTTAATCTTGTCTCTTTCAGTGAAAGTGAAATTGGTAAAATAACAATGCTTCAATTTCATTGAAGCACATTTCTACATTTTGAGGTCTTAGAAATGTGATGAATTAGCAATATGGTGTCTACTCTAGTGATCTGTGCATTTGTTAATTTCTGTTGCATATTGCATTCAGGAACAGTGGTTGATGTTTGACTGAAAGGATTCTGCCTATTTTTCAGTCTGGAAAATAAGTTGGGCACCTAATTGAGTATTGCCTGTGAAATGGAAATTTTTAAGGGGAAGTTTAAATATGTAGTTGTGAAATAGCATTTAATGTTGAAGTAACTGCATTTTGTCTCTGACACAATGTATCAAATAATGTTCGTCTCATTCACGAGAGGATAATACAAGTACTGTTTCCTCTGTTCCGGTTTTCATTTCTGCTTGCTTTTGGCATTGTTCTTGAATCTCTGTTACCACACTTCAGTCTCCCTGAGGACATTCTCTCCATGAGTCTCCCATCAGTAGCTGTGTTTTTTTCACACCCAACTTTGCTTAATAATCCTTGTTGCTGCCATCATGCTGTAGAAGCAGTTCAACAATCTGCTAGATTGGAAGGATCAATCTGATGTTGCAATGCTTCATCTCTCTGGTTAAGAGCTCATTAATACCCTTGTTTATTCAACACATCGTTTTCATTCATCACAGAATCGTAAAAAGGCTTGGGTTGGAAGGTCATGCAGGGTCATCCCATTGCACCCCCGTTCCTCTAAGCCAGGTTGGTCAGAGCCCCATCCCAACTGGCTTGGAGCACTGCCAGGGATGGGGCATCCATCTCTCTGGGCAGCTTCTGTGGCTGCAGGCTGTTCCAGTGCCTCACCACCCTCACAGGAGAGAATTTCTTCCTGTGTAATATGTAATTTAAACCTACTCTCCTTCAGTTTGAAACCATTCCCCCTTGTCCTATCACTGCATGCTCTTGTAGTGTTCTTTTTTAAAATGCTTACCTTACAATTTCTACTCTTTAGTTTTAACCTTTTACTTACTTCTGTACATAAATTTTGTACTGACTAGGTATGCATTTGAATTTGACTTGGTAGACTGCTCTTCAATCTAGTTCAAAAACAATGTGTGGGGAAACTGCTGTGAGTACAGAAATTAAGGCTTTGTGAAGCTGAACGTACAAAATTGTTGTATTATCATGTGTTACTTAAACTGGTTCTTTCCTAATGTTTTCCTAAAGAGGACATTGAAGTTTCTGAAGAACCAAACCATGTAAACCCAAGCCTTATTCGTTGGACAATCAGTTGTTAATTTCAGGCAGAATCAGATACTTTGTCCTGATTGCTTCAAATTCTGTTTTGCTATGAAGCTAATTCTGCCTCCTTCCTTTTTGGCTAATCATGTGCTGGCCACAGAATCAAATCCTTTAGATTAATTGGATTTACAGCTTAATGAGGGCTGTAGGGTATCTATGCTGAGCCAAAATGTGTATCTTTGATGTTGTTTTTTAAAGGCTCAGGTTTTGATTGTGGAGTGTGGTGCGAAAAAAGCTTTGCAAAACTTTTTCTATTGAGAATTTAGTTTTGACCAGGTAATCAGAGTAATTATATCCAAATAATCGAGAGTTTCATAGACCCTACAGTATTAGCATGACACTGGATGAGATGAAATTACTCGTGTTTGTCTCTAAAATGTAAGTCATCTGTAAAATGTGAATTTTGCCTGTGTGTTGATACAGAGTAATACATAATTGAGGTGTTGCTGGATTGTTTTTAAAGGAACAAAGGCGGAACAGGTTAGCCCGGGAATTGCCTTCTGCTGTGCCACGAGACAAGGTAAGTAAAATTTTGATTTTATCTTTTATATAAAGTTTATTGCATTCTTCTAGATCCAGTCTAAGTATTGGAAATTTTGATATGCTGCAGTAGTAACAGTCTTGGGAGCTTCCAAGTATTGAGTATTTTTCCTTTCAATTTCATAAGATAGAAGTGGAATGTCATTTTCTTAAAAAGATGCAATTTTTGGGAGGTTTTAAATCTAGTATTTCTGAATATTTGTCTATAAATTTACTTTAATATTACTACTTGAATGTCATCTCAGGTAAGGTATAAAATGCCTGCATATATTGAAGATGGACTCAGAACTTTCATGCTTAAATTTATAGCTGAGACATGTTGATTTCAAAAGAAAAGCAAGTGATCTAAAATATCCACTGTGCCCACAAAGTGACTTTTTAAGTCACTCTTAAAACTGCAGTTTATTGCAGTCTTGCTTTCTTTGGGAGAATATGTTGAGGTGACATTTTCAGTTTTTCATCATAATCCAGTCACATATTCTGTCTCTGGAACTTGCTTAATTTTAGCAGGTTTTGGGATTGACACAATGACATGGGTGGAAGAACCAGACAAGTGTCATGGAAAATATTGTCTGGCTGTAGAAAAGAATAGTCTGACAATAAGCTGGAATTTTAGACAGTTTTTTAATTATTATGTGAAGTGTTTAAAATTCAGATACAGAATATATCTTAAACTCCTCATGAGGCTGTAACAGGAGTTTCTACAGCTGATAGAAATCTGTTCCCTAAGTTTGTTACCATAAAAAGTCCCAGAGTGGATCTAATACTACTGCCTTTACTCAGTCTAAGACAATTGATGGATTAACTGGGAATTTAAGGTAGCTGTCTAGAGTTTGCTTTCAGTGCTCTTTGATCCTTCTTTTTATTGATTTCATGCTTATATCATCAGGGTAGGAGCTGAAATGAAATTGAAGGTCAGATAATCCAAAAGTCTCTTAACTCTTGGAGATGCCTTTTTTTTTCTTTTCTTCTTTTTTTTTTCTGCTTCTATTACTGTTTTTCTTGCAAATTCAAAATATTTCTCTTCTGGATTTTGAAGGATGCTAGTAGGTAAAAGTGTATAAAATTTCTTAGGTAGATTTTAGTGGTCTTCAGTTGAAATTTTTTTTTCCCCCCCCTCCCTGCATTTTTTTACCTTCCTTAGTCTACTAAAGCTCCAGGTGCATTGGCACCTGCTTCCCAGGAGACTGTTACTGCTGCTTCTGCTGAGGCTGATGGCAAGGTCTGTCTTGATTTTTTCCTCTAAGCACTGCATGCACGTTTCTGTCGTGGTGCCCCCCAGGTGTAAGGAAAGCAGTTTGTGTGTAGCGCTCTGTCACTGACAGCGTCTCCTTCCCAGTGTGGATGTCCTGCCCAGTGTGGATTGCTTGGCCCTACTGATTTTGGTATCTGCAGTGGTGTGCAAAGACACCATGAGGTGGCCAAGTCACTGCTTTCCCTTTGAACTCTTGGTTGCAATATATTGTGGTGCAAATATGCAGCATAATTTGCCTCAAACTGGCAATGGATTGTTTGGTGCAACAGTATTGTAATCAAAGGTGTCCAGCATGGCTGTTAAACTGCATGTTTTTAATGTGTTGACAGTTAAAGAAGGAGGACAGAAGATAAGATAAAATGTGAGTTTCCTGCTCCCTGCAGGGAATCTTTCCAGGCTCTGTTCAATCTGAACCTCCTCTGTGTTGTTTCACACAATTGTTGAATCCCTCGTTTACTTACTATTTGTGAAATGTGGTCTGAAGTGTTTTTTCACACGTTAGGTGTGCTGTCTCTTTGTGTCAAAATAACTCATTATTACTGTAAAGGCTTTTTTTGCTAATTGCTCTTGCTTGGAGTCAGGAAAGATGGGCAGTCACAAGTTTGTTAGGAGTACCAAGGGGATTCAGGCTTTCTGCTTCATTACATATTCAGCTTTTAATGCAAAACTTCCATTTCTGTCCTGAACAAAGTGGCTAAAGTCAAAATCTAGTCAATAGTAGAATTTTAACTATTATTTTCATCAATGTTTTAGAGGTTTTGATATGCTGCAAAAATTGCAAAGAAATCAAGAGCCACAGTGAAGATAGTGTGACTTAAGAAGTTGCAGGAAGAGGCCAGATTTGGTTAGCATTTCTCATAAAACCTGTCCTCTGTTAGGTGGTACATTCCACACTTGTGTAGCTTTGTTTCTGAAGCTACTTTGGAGGTAGAGCAGGCTCCACAGTAACACAGAATGAGTGGCATAGGGATTTTTGTCATTTTGTACAGCTGTCTCACAATCAGAAATAATTCAGTGGAGCTTTGCTTAACAATAGTTTTCTCTTATTAACAGTTTGATTTGAATTCTTACAATCTGTTCTACAACGCCTCTGAGCAGTTGTGCAATTTAAATAAAACTTCTGATGTGCACAGTTTAGCTGGGTTTCCTCCTGCTATGCTACTGTTGCTATTCTATTTACTATTCTTTTTTTCTCGCTGTTTGGGTTTTTTAATTTAGATTTAAGATGAGCCTGTGGTGTTTAATTGTAAACACAATAGACAAATTAAGCTTTTTTCCTCCTGTATCTGAAGCAAAACATAAATAGTAGCAGAGCCTTGAATGACATTTAATGTTTTTTCAAACAGCAACAGGTTTTTAAAGCACGGTAGTAAAATAGAACAGAAATTAGGCTTGTGGAAAGTACAAAATAAAAATTGCCCCTACAATTCAAAATTAACTGTTGGGATTTTTAACACTAATTAACATATTGTGGATACCATCCACTAATATTTATTTTGTCCAGTAATTCCTAATGTTTAAGAGTTGGATGTTCTTTTCTCAGGAGATCAATGAGTCATTCTTTGTCTGGAACTTCCCAGAACCTCTGATCTTCACATCCAGAGGATGAAGATCTTTGTTTTGATTTGGTACCAAAAAAGCCTTCTGTAAATTCTGACAGCACAAACATGTTCATAGCTGTGGTACCTGGAAACAAAAATGTGCATATTTTTTAGCTGTTATTGTAAGAAACTTCAGTTTCTATTTAAATAAACCCCGAAGAATTTAAATTCAAGTATTGCAAGAGCTGTGGTGATCTTCAAGACATGCTTTCAGAATGATCCTGATAGTACAGGTTGTAGTGTTACAAGGATGTGTGGTAAAATTGGAAAAAAACAAATGATTTAGGAAGACCACTCCATATTTCAGAAGTGATTTGTAAACCCTTAAAATGTTGTGGAGCTTCCCTGTGTGAGATATTTTCCACACCCTTTATTAGGGGAGAATATGAATTTTAGTGGTACCTTTTGCCAGCTGTAAGCAGCAAAGGGAGAACAAAAGCGGGGAATGTGAAGAAGAGAACAAAAGGAATATACCTGTGAAAAATCTCATTTTTAAAGTGAGTTTTACCTGTAGTGATTTGATCAGACACTGCTTTACAATGCCCAAGCTCTAATTCTCCCATGTTTTTCAATGTGCTGTTTGTGCAGACTGCTTCTGTAGGAGCAGATGCGTCTCAGGAGTCTGGAACAGGCAGCTGGAGAGGGATGCTGAAACCCTCCAAAGCAGAAGAGGTATCAGCAGAGGAAAAATCCAAGCCAGCTGCAGCCCTGCCTGCTAGTCCTCAAAAAGGACATGCTGTAAACCTATTAGATGTGGTGAGTTGTGGAAGACAAATACCTTTCTTTGTAGTTCAGGCTCAGGAAATAAAACACCTGTAGAATTTGTAACTTTGCTGCTAATACATGATGTCTTTGCAAATAATTCCCACGAGAGCAACAGGGAGCTCAAGCCAGTCTCTTCTGCTTTGCTTCTTTGCCCAATCTCAATCTTCCTGCAGCCTCCCTGCCTGCTCCAGTTTCAGCCTGTGATTGGGATAAACTAGCTTCTTTTCCCGAATTCCTGGGCAAGTGAAATCCTTCTCTAGATAGCTGTTGGTACAGAAACAAGTTTCAGCTCACCTCAGACTCCTGCTCTTGTTTTGCTGAAGTTGAATGTTTGTATTAGAGAAGAATAATTTAAAGCCAAAACCCACTCAGGTTAAAAACAGATGGAGAGATTTGAAATGGTTGGAGAGCTTTAGAAAAAATGTAGTGGTGCCCTCTGACCAGATCTGGATTTTCATGTGTCTCTGATTTTATTTCTGAAGAATTGCAGGCTTATTGCAAGACAAATTACATCTATCAAACTCAGGCTAAAAGAGCAGTAGTTACAGTTCCAAGTTCTATTTACATATGCAAATGAGCAGAATTGCTAAACTGAGGGTTTCTTTTATCTTTTTTTCATAGCCTGTACCTGTTGCACGCAAACTTTCTGCCCGTGAGCAACGAGATTGTGAAGTGATTGAACGACTTATTAAATCTTACTTCCTTATTGTCAGGAAGAACATTCAGGACAGGTAAATCCAAACCTCCTTGAAATATTTAAGCCATAAAAATACTGCTTTTCAAGTTATAGATATAATGTTGTTATTTTTATCATGTTATTTGTAAGAAGAGAGAAAATGTATTTATTTTTTAGAAGGGACAGCAGCAGTAAAACTTGACCTTTTACAGAATTAAAAAGTTTAAAGAAGCACTTATTTTCTCTATTGCTTTCAGTTCTGCATAATATTAAGTAAAAGGTTTAATTAGTTAGGAAATGCCTGCTTTTTTGAAGGATGCTTCAATTCAGATGGATGATTTGCAGCAAATAAACTCTAGGTGCTGTGTACCCCGACAGAATTTTGATTTGCCATCCTGTTATTTCAAATGGGAAGGTCAAATAGAAACTACTGTGGCTCAGTTTTCTAACACTTAGCTGTAAGGATGGAAACAGAGTAAGAGCGTTTTCTGCTATGTGCAACTATGGAAAATGCCTTTAACGTTTTGCTTAAAAAATGTCATGCTTTTATTAAATGAAGTGTGATATAAAACTTTTGTTTTGCTTATGTCTTTGTGGAAAGACCTAACTTTGTATGTATTTATTTTTTTTATATATAGGGCAAATTTGGGGGGGAAATACAGGAATCTGCAAACCAGATTTTAGAGCAGATTAGTGAGGTGATAGATGTTTCGGTCTATCCAGTAAAATAATACTTTCAATATAATTTTGAGTAATTCATGGCAGGGAAGTGCTTTGTTTACCTTGATTTTACTGTATTCTTTGTACTGTACAATATCAGAGACATGAATTATTTCTTTGCCTCTTTCCTTTCCATTCACACATCACATTTGATTTTAGGGTTGATGTACTTTTAAGTGTGTCATCCCTAGCACAGTGGAGACAGGTTGCTTTCTAATAAGCAAAATAATTTATTCTTATTTTGGGTTTTATGCTATTCATGTTTTTTACAATGCAGCTGTTCTATTTGGAATAAATTAATTTTATATGAATTAGTTCTACTCCTGTACATGATGCTACTTCTACTTTAGAGAGAGTTTTTATTTATGGTAGCAATAGATCCCTGGCAGTTTGAGCCAAGGTTTTGTGTAGCTGCTTGCCCTCACTGTGCATTCTTCAGTCTGGAACAGACCTGGTTTTGAACGATTGTTTTAAAGGAACAATCTTTCTGTGCCTGCAGTGTGCCAAAGGCAGTGATGCATTTTCTGGTGAACCACGTGAAGGACACTCTCCAGAGTGAGCTGGTGGGGCAGCTGTACAAATCCCTGTTGTTGGATGACCTTCTCACCGAGTCTGAGGACATGGCACAGCGCAGGAAAGAGGCAGCTGACATGCTAAAGGTAATGAAGAGATCTGGAGCTCTTGGGAGTAGTGAACCCATTTAAATGTGAGACTTCTTGAAGATTTGTCTTCCTTTTTTCTTTACTACTTTTTAAGAGTATGCCAGTGTATTGCTTTTTTCTGCTAGAGGAATTAATACCAGTACATGACCAGAAAGGATTACATATGAGTCTCTAAATCTGCAATTTAGCAGACTAGATATAACTTAGGTGCAGTTTCTTTATTTTATTTTTAAGGTTTAATGCATTAAAACTGTGTACAGTGAAAAAGTCTGCCCTTCTTGAGAATTTAATGAGCTGCCACTCATTTCATAATGAAACTGATTAGCTTTGATTTTTAACTTTACACTTCCTGAACTGCTGCTGTTATATCCCTGGGAAATCTCTTCCAGCAAAACTAACCAGCTGTGGCTTTTGTGTGTTCCTGTGTGCAGGCCCTGCAGCGAGCCAGCCAGATCATTGCAGAGATTCGGGAGACACATCTTTGGTGAAGACTGTATCAGCCGCACTATTTATATGCATCGGAGGTTACATTGGCTTGACAATTGCTAGGCATGGTATACGGAGTTAGAACTTTTATTTATGAACTCTTATCTTGTACTGCAACTGTGTAAATCTGCTCATGTAAAGACAGTCGGTTTGATTTGCAAACAGAAAAACACGCTGTATTTTGCAAAAGAAGTCGTATTTAATCCATATAATAAATGGCTCTAAATGTTTCCTTACCAGGTTTCTGGTGCAAATTAAAGCAGACCAAGTCTTCTGTCTCAGTGACAGTCTCATTTGAACTTGGGGAAAAACGTTCAAGTTCCAGTGCCTGACTTGCTGAACAGGTTGCCTGTGGTTCAGATGGCCGGTGTAGTCTTGTGGCATAGTTTTAAGCTGCTTTTCCAGTAGAAGTTTCAATACTGTGAAGAAAAGAGAGCACCGAGTATTTTCTTTCATGAATATATTGCATGCACTGTGACAGATGGAGGTCTCCATTCTATAGCACAGTAGAGATGTCGACTGTATTACTGTGTATGTGTGTTCCCTTTTTTTTTTTTTTCCTTTGTCCCCAAATGTTTCAATGGCAGACAGAACTTCAGACTTGATTTAACGGAGTATCATGTAGGAAGAATGAGCCTGGAGCTTGCGAACAAGAACAGCCTGCTAAAAAGTGGGCACAGAGTTACTCACATGCACTGGAGCTTGTGTATGAATGTTGGGGTTTAGAATCAGGCACAAGGACACCTCCCCCTTCCTCCCCCCCGGGACCAAGCCCCTGGACCAGCCGATAGTAAATTTGCTCTGGCAGAACTGAAAAATAAAAATGGATTTCAAAACTGTTACGGGATAATAAGCGTTTCTTTTGAAAACAAACAGATGAAGTTGGCCAGGGAGAAGGGGATCCCCACAACTTCTTCAAATTTTGGAATGTATGGCAGTATGAAAGAAAGTCTGTGGAATTGGAATATTTATATCAGAGATTACAGTTGCTTTTGAGGAAATTTTATTGTGCTGTAAGTAGCTTTTTGTTTTTTTGAGGACAATCGTAAAAATTACGAAATTTTAGGTTGGAAATTAAATTCATGAGATTTTTCTTTTTCTTCTGATTATAATTCATACAGATAACTATTGATCACACTAGCCTTGAAAAAGTAAACATTTTAATTTTTATGAATAAAAATTTATTTAAACTCCAGCCAGCATACTTGCATGTACTTTTCAAGGAGATTTACTCTTTTTGTATAAAGTGAAAATGTTTACTATAGTGTTGCTGTTATTTTTTCTTTAACACAACTTGCATGAAAAATAGGACACTGCTGTTAACCTCCATGGCTTGATTTTTATGGTATTGGGCCAAGACAGTGAGGTTTTTATTACCATATGCAGTTCCTTCCCCCTGAAATCACTCAGCAAAAATGGAATTCCTTTTGTAAGCTGCTAAGATTGAAAATATAAAAATTCAGTTTACAAGAAGCTCTGTTTAAAACCATATTTTTTCTTATGGTAATCTTCAGTTTGGCACCAATATGAGCACAAGGAGTTTAGTCTGACAGATGCAACTTTTGGATACTTTATGTATGATCTGAGGTAATTCATGCAGAAGACAGAAATACATACTGTGTATTTTTAAAACAGCCTAAAAAGTCATGGTGTATGCATTACGTGCAATGAATACAAAGGAGATACTTTTATCTTGCACTGTATCCAGGGATGGTAGTTCTCAGACTTAAATATGACTGAAGGGCAAACCACTTTTCAGATCAACTTTGGTGATCAGTGGAAGCTTTTAAGTTTTGTCAAAAGCATTACATTTCTGTTCGGAATTCACCTGACACCTCTCTCCCTTTTGCTTGCGACATCTGAAGTTTTCAGCAAGGTAGTGCCGTCCATAAGTGATTTGCTACCTAAGCTTGAACTCCCAAAGTTCAGTCAACAGTCTTGTGAAGAAATACTCTGACTTGTAAAGTTTTGAAATGCTGCATAAAGCAAATGAATTTCATTGATTGAAGAAATCCTTGCAAGTGATACCTGGCTCTGTAATGTCATGTGAAATTTCCAGTGTTAATTTGGTTTCTGAAATGTTATGACTTTTTTTTAAGTTTCACCAAAAGTTTCAATTTGGTAATGTTTGAGTGCCAAGAAATGACCTTGATTTGTAATCCTTAATGGAAGTCTTTGAAAGTCCATGCTGTAACAATCCTGTTATTTAATAAACAGATAATGCACAAAATTAATTATGCCAGAAATAGTTTTGAACTGACTTGTAGTTCTGGTGGCAGGTCTTACACGCTCTTGTAAGTCAGTGAAGTACCCGTATTTGTACAGCCTTAATGATGATTGCACTGCTCTCACTCAATCCGGCACTCTTAGTTCTTGAATAGTTCCATAACTCGCAGTGTAGACAGGCTGGTCATGGCTTCAGATAGGTTTGTGCACCTGTGCCATTTGGAAACTACAGAAAATAAGCAGGGAAGAGAGCAGACATGAAACACTACTTATTTCTAGTTTTTCCTGCAACCAGAAGGAAACTCAAATCTGCTCTGTTGTATTTCTGTGGAGGTGACTATGGGTGTGTATGCTGCTGACATTTAAGGAACGAGGTCGCTGTGTTAGGTGGATGAACTTTCCCTTCCCTTCACCCTTCTGTGTTTTTGAGGTAGAAACTACTCAACTACTTTTCATTTTTATGTAGTAGAGATTAGGCTAGACCGGTCTAGCCTAATCTCTACTACATAAGGTTAACTATTGAAATCTTCAGTAACAGTGCAAATGAAATCAAGTTTATCAAGTAAAAAGAAACATTTAAAAAAAAAAAACCTAAAAAAATAACAAACTCCTCACCCAAGTACAGAGTATCTGGTTTCTTGAGATTTGTTATCATTTCTTGGAATTTCCCCATTCTTCTCCTAGGCTGGGTGGTTGTAAACCACCTGAACTACCCTGACTTACTCTGACAACAGAAGAGCTGGTGCTGAGTTACCACATCCAGGGAGCCAAGATTAAGATGTTCCCCCTTGTGGCTGCCATTACTGCAGATTTGTATTGTAGATTTCATGGACCAGGACATGATTCTGCATGGCCTAAGAGTGAGGCCTGGTCCTTAAAAGCAACACTGCAAAGCACTTCAGCTTCCCTCACGTGGTGCTGTTCACCCACAACTCTTGGGCAGCTGCCATTCAAACAACTTTCATGTACACGCTCCAAATCTGGTATCATGTACCATCTTCCAGGGTACTGCAGAGCCTCCAGCACTACTGCCAGGATATTCCTTCAAGATGCAAGGAGCATGGATGCATCCAAGGCATTCTTGGGACCAAAGAGGTGGAACGAGTGTCACTCACCTTTTAAGTCACAGTATGCACACAGAAGGCCTAAAAGGATTCATTAAGTTGATTTAAGCTTTGAAAGGCTCTGTACTTTCAGACTGCAAAAAGTGAATTTGCTGTATATTCCCACATGAAAAGCTGGAAAGCTTTAGTGCAATGTGATCCCAACACAACCAAGAAGCAACTTACATCAGTGTTTAATCATTTACTCCTTTATTACGAATTTTCTGCAGCTTCCTTCAAAGCAAACTTGTTCAGAGAAACACAATCATAGGCTGGTTGTCCTTGCCCCCTGCTGAGGTTTCTCTGTTAGGTGAGCACACATCAGCTGCAAGAAGTACTGGTTTTGAGTTTGTTGGCTCATCCTGTGGAATAAGTGGCCACTGTTCTCCTACAACACAGAAGGCTGTTGGTGGAGGGGAAGCACATCTCCATCACTGGACTTTGAAATTAATCTTTTCATTTTCTTCTTGTGCAGATCCTCTATGAATGATGCTTTGAATAACGCAGAGTATCTACAGTCTCTTCAGTGTTACAACTCAGCTCCTTCATCTGAACTCTGTCGATCTCTGTTTCTTTTGAAAAGGAAACTGGTATTGGGCAGTCTGTGAGCCATGTAGCAATGCACAGTACAGGAACATCTTGCAGCAGCAGAGTTCAAATGACCGGCCAACATACTCTGTTGTCACAACTGCAGCCATTTGATAATGTAGTAATTTTTCTTTCCAACCCTAAGTAATGATACTCCATTCTTCAGAATATGCTGTCCGAGAATAAGAACAGTCTCAGGATTAGTTACACGATTCCCATTTATGGAAACTCCTCCATCTGTAATTTTCCGGTACCTTCAAAACAAAACAAAGACTACTGTTAATTGCAAGAGAAAGCTATTTATTGTTAAGAATTGAAAGTTAACTTGGGTTTGTTTTGTTGTCATTGTGGGTTTTTTTGTTTTGTTTTTTTGTTTTTTTGTTTTTTTGTTGGATCCATCCATATCCATCCATAATTGAATACATTTTAATTCTACTGCACTTCGCTTTCAGTCCAGGTCAAGAGTGACTGAAATTACCTTAGCCTCTACTACTCCAATTCCTTCTGAGAAGTGTAAATACTGTTTTGAGTATTACCCAAGAGCACAGGTGAGAACTTACCCACTAGGTCCCTCTGGAATGGCGTCTGCTTTGCGACACAAGTCAAGAACAGTCATCCCAGGTTCAAGCATCAATTCAGCAGAAGCAGCTTGTCTGAAAAGTTCCTGTAACTCTTGGTCAGACATCTCTTCCAGTGCCTCCACACTGCTGTAATAGAGGGCCTTAGTGCACCTGTCAGAACAAAGATCATTCAAAATACAGAGCTGATCTGATCTTCACACAAAGTGCTACTCAACTCAGCAGATTCCCCTCCCCAGTTTCTTTTCAGAGTCCACAAACTGAAGTACTTAAAATACACTCCCCATTTTTTTATTGTACTCCACTGCCCCGCAGGTTTGTTTAATATTACTGTACTTTTAAGTCTACAGAGTGATTACATTTTTCTCTTTTAACATCTCAGCAACAACTTCATAGATTAAAATAGTCCCTGAAAAGCTATGGATAATCACCACAGAATAAATCTGAAACAAAACTGCTCGATAAATCAAACTTCACCTCTTAGCAGATTCCAGCCCCTCTCTCCCATGGACAAGCTTGGTTACTTCTGCAGCCAGTCGTTTCTGAGGGCCCCATTTTTCAGGTTCTTTAGCATGCATTTCCATGATGTGGGCAATCTCTTCGAGAGGAAGGAAGGTGAACAGTTTCAGGTATCTATGAACAGGGGAATAAAATATTTTGTCTGTATATCCATCGTAACAGATTTCCTGCTTTGTCATTCAAACATCATTAACAGTGATTCTTAGTCTGTTTAAGAAATACGTATTACAGATACTCTGTCCTTTCAGACAACTCTTTAAAACTCAGATTTTACTTATTATTGTCTGCCTAGGGCCAGGTCTTCACACATAAGATGGTGTCAGATGCTTTTCTGAAGCTTGTATTCCAGTCAACAGCTTGGTTATCTCTTGAAACTTTTACAGGATTTTCTGGAATTGTGTCAACTAACAAGGTTTTACATTTATCCCTAGCAGTTCCACAATATGCTAATACAAAATACCACTGCCACTCTGTGGTGATCATGGGACAGAAGCATCCTAAATACCTCAGCAGGAAGATTCTTCAGGATAGTCAAGAATTTAAAGGTGCATATCTAAGCACGCTCTTTAAAACAAAGTCCATTTTAATGTCCTTTCAGTCCTATGCTGTGTATTAAAGGTCCCTTTACTGTTAACAAGTCTAAATGCCTGAAGCATTTTAGAGTTAAGTGCCCACATATCCTTCTTTTCAGTCTCAAAGGTACTGGGGATCAGAACAAGGGTTTGAATTATCAGGGGATAAACCTTTGAGAGAGGTAATTAAGTTATGAGACAGGTCACAATATAAAAGGGAAGTACCTCAGATTTAACAGTGCTATTGAAGTTTAAAGTAAAACGGATTTAGAGAAGAACATAGAGCAACTTATTAAAATCAGTGGAGTAATGCAGTGTACTGAAAAAACCTGTAATGCTACAGTACTGAAACCAATATGCCATGTCAGAGAGTCAGCCCACTGGCAGAACAAAATGCACTGCACTCCACTCCTTTACCATCTACCTTCTAATTTTCTGATGCATTTTTCAGCATATGGAAGTTCCACTATCCTATATACTTAGGAACCAGTCATGCCTGTTTATTTAATGAATGTACAGTTATAATTAACACATACTTCTACACGGAGCTTGTGTTGCACATATCCAAATGAAACAGTTATAGTGAACAGTTATGACTGGGTTTTATAAACAATGACAAAAAGCAAGATGAAGAAAAACTTACTTTTCAACTACATTATCTTGTTGTCTGACAAAGAACTGATACAGCTCAAATGGAGAAGTTTTATCCCTGTTCAACCAAACTGCATTTCCAGCAGTCTTCCCCAGTTTATCTCCAGTAGTACTGGTAATAAGAGGTACAGTAATTCCAAACACATCTGTTCCTGTCATCCTGAGAAAGACAAGGGTCACTGCATGTTAAAAAAAGTCCTATCTTGGTCAAGCTGACTAAAATACAAGCATTCTGCAAAATTCTACCCTTGATATAAAGCAGGGCAAAAAGATGCCAAAGCACTGTTCTGTGAAGAGTGCCTTAGGCAAAACCACAGCAACTTAAGTTTTTAAGTTCATTTGTATGTATCAAAGACATTTACATACTTTAAGTAGTTTCATAAACAACAGCATTAGTAAATTCATTGTCCTGGACCTTCTGCCCTGAGTGCTGATCAAAGCTGCTTTTGTGGCTTGGACACTTCTAAGGCTTTTCCTCTGTGCCAATTCTGTGTCTTGCAAGACTGAAGCACAAGAGTTGCCACATACTCCCTGATTTGTAACTCTGTGAATTTTCTAAGACTCCCACTAGATTTGGTGGATAAGCAAAAACTGCATCGTGGTATTTAATTTTAGATCTAAGAAATGGAGCAATCTTTACCAATGTACCACACCTGCCTCTACTTCAGTGTGACTACACCAGGCTGTGCATGCCAGCAGAAAGCCTGTCTTGATTTTGTCCCATGCTTCAGGGTATTTCATTTTGGTTCTTGGAGTCACTAATACAAGAACCTATCCTTTTTAAAAATAAATCATATAAACCTGGTCAAAATGTACATATGTACCAAGCTCATGGTCAAGCCAATTAATTATTCCTTTCAATCATACAGTTTTGTGTATGGCCAAATCTCTTGAGGGCTGACTTTTGCTCCTGGTGCTTTAGGGACTGTCAGCACCAAGTCGCACAGAACCACAGAATCATTTACGTTGGAAAAGACCTGAGATCATCGAGTCCAACCTGTGACCGAACATCAGCACGTCACCTAAAGCATGGCACTAATTGCAGTGTGCAGTCTTTCCTTAAACACTACCAGGGACAGTGACTCCACCACCACCCTCGCCAGTCCATTCCGCTGCTGCCCTATTCTGGACTTGCTCTGGCACCTCAATGAACTGAGGGACCCAGAACTGGAGGAGCGGCCTCACCAGTGCCCAGTACAGGGGGACAATCACACCCCGGGTCCCGCTGGCCGCACCACTGCTGACAGCGGCTGCCCGATGCCCAGCCCTGCGCATCTCCTCCCGCCCCGCGCTCCCGCCGTACTTGGTGACGAGCTCGTAGCCGGACATGATGTTTCCCATCTGGTCGTGGCCCCCCAGCTGGATGCGGCAGCCATGGCGCTGGTGGAGGTGCAGGAAATCGTAGGCCTGGAGCGCTGGGTACAGGAACTCGGCCAGGCTCATGCCCTCGGCGCTGCGCAGCCGCGCCTGGCAGCTCTGCCGGCTCAGCAGCGTGCCCATGCGGAGGCGGCCGCCGGCGCCGCCGAGGAAGCGCAGCAGCGGCTC
>VZRN01004245.1:1843313-1858473 GCA_013397935.1 Dasyornis broadbenti
GGGCGCCGCCATTGCGCGCGGGGCACGCCGGGAGCCGCCCGCGCCGGGCGTGGCCTGGGGGCGTGGCCTAGAGGGGCGTGGCGGGGCGGAGCTTCCGCCCGGGGCTGGAGCCGCGCTGGGATAAATGATCCCATTTATGATCTGCTCGGGAGGCCCTGCGAAGGTTCTTAGCTTACCGAGAACGGCTTGAACGGCGCGAGTGTTGCCGTGCTTTGCGCTGGCTGGTGGTTCTCCTTCGCGACATTAAAGATACGTTCAGAAACGGTGTGCGTTGGCTCCTCCTCCGCGGCATTTTTCACCAACCTGGTGCTCGTGTCGGAGTGGATGTTGCTATAACTGGGCATGTAAAATTTAAGTGGTCAGACACTTTGTATAGACACGTAGTATCTTCTCCCCAAAGCTTGCAGGTTGGTATCACTCACTAGCCAAATATTTGCTTGTGGCATTAGTGAGAAAATTGTCGTGACTAAATAGTCTAAGAACCATTCACTCAAAAGATTAAGGCAAAGTCAAGGGTGATCTCTCTTGGCTGCATAATGGTATACCAGTAACGTAGCCGGGGAAAGTAGGAGGTGTTCGAGACTAAATCCCATTAGAAGACAGGCTAAGCCTAAGTAAAAGAAATGTGGGTGCAGTTGGAGATTATTTTAGTCTTTTCATTATAGATCATCAATATTTATGTGTGATTGTTTTCCTGTAAATCATAAAACAATTTCTCTTAGCCTTGTAACCAAATGGTTTTTACAGGCGTTTTGAAAGCATTTGCACACAAAAAATTCAGAACTGATAGTAAAGGCTTAGCCTTCGTTGTGAGAAATTGAATAGTCATGAAAGGATTGTTGTTTTCATAGCAGTGTACTTGGATAAATAACACAGATTAGAACAAGAATTAACAGGAGATAACAATAAGAATGGGTTTTCTTCTAATTCAGTTGTTAAGGAGGAATGCTTTATCCCAGCTGTGTGATTTAGGATTCTGGATGGTGCTGATGCTGATGGGAAGGAGAAACCGTTTCTGTTTTCAGAATATAAAAGTAAATATGAAAGCTGAAACTCCCTCTGTGTGGCAGTGCAGGTATATAAACTTCCTGGTGGTTGGAAGGCAATTACTCAGAGAGTTCAGGGAATTGCTGTGTGAAATTAAAGTAAATATAAAATGTTGGTATGAAAGGCCTGGGCAGAGCCTGACGAGCACCCCCCAGTTCTCTGGGCAGTAGTTGATGTCACTTCCAGTGATAGGTACCCCTCCAGCTGTGTTTTCCTTGTTCTTCACTGGGCCCATGGCTCCTTTGCCCTTCCTTATGCTCAAGCAGCTGTGGACATGATCAAATTCAACCCTTTGCAGTATTATGGGATATAGTTCTCAAAGAAAGGTAACATTTCCTATAAACCACAACGCTGTCAATTGAATATCAAATCACCCAGAGGCTTTGGAAACGATTACAAGAATTTCCCAGATGGATTACTTAACTGGAATAATTTTGAAGTCATTTCTTAGTGGCACCATTGTCGTTCGTGTCCCACCAGGAGGAGTGCCAGGCTGAGGAGCAACTGTGGAGCTGACACATCGTGGGTGGGGTGTTTGCTTAAGTTTCTGCTTCATACCTGAGTTTTCATCTCGTATTTGATTCATATTCTTCCTTCAGAGAAGCCCCTCGTTCCATTGCAAAGTATCATCATTGAATGTAACTCAGTTTAAAACTCTGCTTCGATTTATGCCAGCATTTATTCCCTTGGTAAGCAATAAAGGAATTCCCGATTCCCTCTCCTCCCGGTAAAGCCAAGTTGTACGTGCATGAGCCACGAGGTGGCAATGCAAGAGCTTGAAATGCTGAATTTTGTTGGTATTCGTAGCATCCACACGGGGGAAGCTTTGGGGTATTAGCCAAGTAAAAATATTTATTTACAGTGTTGCTGCAGTGTTTGACTTTCTCTGCCGGTGTGCAGTGTGTGCTCCACGTCTGCACAACTGACTGTGCAAAAGCCAAGGGGAGACGAAGCTGATTTTGTGGATCAACGATTGAAGCCTTTTATGTGGTTAATAATTGGTATCTGTATTTAAGTGGCTCGGTAGTGGATGAGAGATGTTATGTGAGGAACTCAGCTGCTGTTAAAAGCAAAATATCTTAGGAAAGGGGATGTGCTGGTAGCATACAGCTGCCCCGCCGTGAGTTTGCTCCTGGCTTTGACTCCTGACCTTCCTGAAGGCCAAAGAAACCTGAACACCTCACAGGTGTGGAGTTCCCAGACGTGATTGCTTCATAACATTAAAATCTGCCTCTTTCATCCAGGTTTCTGATTCACTTTTCAGCATGGCTGATGCTTGTTTTCTTGCCTTATAAGAGCATTCAATGCTGATGTCAGGTAGAAATAGTTAATTTCCAGTCTTTTTCATTCTTTCTTTTCATTGTCAGGCATTAGGGAAAGTAGTCATATCTCTGTATTTTCAAGCACTAGTTTTCCACCCACTGTAATGGAGAAAGTATCTTAAGATATTTTCTGTTTTGATATTAGCACCTTCAGTAGAAATCAGTGCTACAGCTTTTCGGAAGGTGGAGTTCTCTCTTTTCTCATTCAGATAAAGCAGATTAAAAAGCTTCTGGCATAAGAAATGGATTGTGGGCTTGGCAGGTGTCTCATGCCTGTGTTCAGCACAGCGATTATTTGAACATGGAGAAGTCACGGATGCGCATTTTGTTATTTCACATGAAAGTGCCGGCAGCCTGCCACTGTCTTCTCCTGACATGGAAACAGTTTTCCTCTGAGCATTTTATGGGAAATCTTTCAATCAGACAATGCATTGTGAAGTCTGGTAGCAAAAATGTCTTTCAAGTACATGCAAGTTTGTGATTGAGTAAATGAATAATAGGAACATGACAGGAAGCTTTGAAAAAGTGAATAACTTTGGAGAAGGGAACTTCCCTAAGAAAGATTTGAGATAAAATTCTGCCTCTGAGTTGGGTGTTCAGGCTGTACTGTGGGCACAGGTGCTGCGACTGCCTTGTGTCTCAAATAACATAAAGCTCTTCTGCACGGAGAGTGATGGCCCCTCTCAGTTTGGACTCTGCTGGACCAGGGCCACTAGCACACGTGTGTCCCTTGTCCCCTCAGAATCCAAGATTCACAGCTATTAAGGCTTGAAGTTGGCTGATTTGCCCTCTGCACAATGCTGACCATGGGATTTACCAGTTGACAGGAATTGCGGGAATGGGGACCTGTATTTGGCAGGAGCAGCTGCACCACAGCCCAGGTGCCTTTCCAAAGTATCTCTAACCCCATCTGTTAGCATCAAAGAGCCTTCTGAGACAGCTGATAAACAAACTTTGTCTTCAAAGCTGATAACAACAGATTTCTCCTGAGAAAACATGCATGATCCCCAAAGCCTCTTCTCTTTCTGGAGGTTGTTTGCATGCACGTCTCAGCTTTCTTGCTCGGATACTTCACAGCCTCAGGCCATGCTCCTGGCAGGTTACATAAAAAAAAAAGCTTTGAAAAGCTGGCTGCTGTTTGAAGAAATGAAAGTAGCTTTGGGACATGATGTTTGAGGAACTGGATGGCTACAGCTTTTCCCTTGCAGCTTTCTCCAGTTATAATCACCAGCTTGTGGGCAAGATGCTGGGTATAGATCCTGGGGGCAGTCATTTTTCAGGGATAACAAGTAACAGGTTGTACCAGCAGAAGGATAACTCAGCTCAGTGGTGATTTGATAGGATAGTATTTATTTCTGTCCACTGAAATTGTTCTGTAGTGTCAAATGACCAAGACAATTTCACGCTTTTATTAATGCATGGGTTTTGAACATTACCCTGACAACTGTGGCTGTGCAGAATAGCACGTGCCTCTGGGAACGGGGAATTTGGAGAAGAAAAGAAGAGCAGAATGTGACACTAGCCTGAAAGTACAGTGCTAAAGAGAGGCTACACACCATGTACTTTTCATCATTTATATTCCTACTCCGTTCCTGGAAGGGAGAAGCTTGCTCTTTCTTGCCAGGAATTGCTGGTCAATGCACTCAGTTCAGGCTGCTCATTTCTTGTGTATTGTTATCTGATAAGGGGGAATTACAGAGCGGGATTCTGCCTGAAATCTTTTAGGCCTGTGGGATTTTCCCCAACATGTCACAGACCTCTTCAAATACATGATAAGGCAAGCTGCAAATACTGATAAAAGATAGAGAAAAATGTTCGTTTTTCACAATAGAGGGGAATTACCACCTGGACTCCTTTACAGATCAATGTTAAGCTCAGTGCTGTTGGAAATACCTATAAACAATGTGGGCAAGTAGTTAGCTGGTGAATGGTTGTTGAGGAGGAGATGATATCAGCTCCAAAGACATCTCAGGGTACTCTAACCTAATCACCTTTCGAGATTTGCTGTGTATCAAGGTGATGTTGTATCTAGTCTGGCTTCTCAGGCGTCATGGAGTTAACAGAGTAATGGCTGCATGGAATTCAGGAGGAAGGGAAATCTTAAAAGTATTGTTTCTGCTAGGTTTGTTAGAAAAAAAATCTTTGTTTCTAAAGCAGGATTCACTAAGAGAAAAAAACATTTGTTCCTTCTGTTACCAGAAATGCTTTGTTGTAAACAGGGAGAATAACGTTGTTCTGTGCCCAAATGCATTTGTGGTTCAAATCCAAAAGTGCAGCTGGGGTTATTAACACTGCAAGGACACTCCAGCACTTCTGTGTGACACTGGGAAAAATCTGTGGCCCAGAATCTTGAAGTTTACAAGAAGCAGTGGCTTTTGCTGGCTGTGAGCTGCAGTGAGTCTGGGTGAGGAGTCTGTCAGCCCCGCAGTCTTGTTTTAGCTGTGAAATTGTGATGTTGGGCAGACCAAAGCAGCAGAGATGGAAGAGCAGCCCAGAATACCAGCTTCATGGTGATTCAATCCATGCCGGGAGTGAACTGGACACAGTGTCTGCTAAAGAGCATCAGATCAGCCCAAGGCTCGTTGTCTTTATCAGCTGAAAGTATGTCCATGATCCCACACGGCCCCAGAGATGGTCAGTGGTGGGGTTTGCTCCATTTTTTCCTTCCCCTTGGCAATCCACCACTGTGCAGCAGCTGGAGGCTGGGGGATGCCCATGGAAATCAAAGCTGCCCATTCATGATTTGGGTCATGGAGACTTCAGGATTTCCTCAGCCTGTTGAGGGCTGGCAATGGTTGGTTTTCCTTATTTCTGTGGGATGCCAGTGACCTGAAAACCAGGCAAACAATGGCCCTGCATATCCCTGTCTACAATTGCTTAATTATCCTTGCAAATAACGAGAGGGAGGCTTCCTCAGTGCAGTGTGTATTTAGCATTATGGCTAGCTATGGGATATGTCAGCTGTTCACATGGCTTCACTGTAATGTTAAACAAGACAAGCTAGTTCAGAGCCCAGGGCAACTCCTGGCTGCCAAATAGAAGGGGAGAAGTCCAGGTGCAGCTGTGTAAGCACTTTAAATTTGTGTGTGTGTGTGAACCTGAACTAACCCTGAGGAATTAATTACTCAGTCTTTATCACGAGCACACAAACAAACACGTTTTCTATAAATAGCAGTTTCATTAACACTGGTGGGTAAAGGAGCCTCTCGCATGTGTGGCCTTGATATTGTGTTTATGTACAACCAGTGGATCATTTAAAACATTTATTAGTGTTAACCATGATTACTACATAACCTATACTGTATATTACTATATAAGATGTTATTATATATCGGGTTATACCTCTACACCAATAGATGTGATTATTTTTAAAGTGTAAATAAGAATAATGTATATATATACATATACATAAATACAAACCTGTAGCCCTGTTAAAGTACACAGCAACTCATGGGAAGAAGGAAGAGCAGAGCACAGGGAAGGCAGCCTGGCTGTTGGAGACCTTCCCAGCTGGCTCCTGTTCTTTTGTCTCTCACAGAATTGGATTATGGCCTGCTGACATTTGTTTGGTCAAATGCATTTGAGTAAAGAGGAGGAGCAGAGGTAACTTCAGAAGCCAACTTTTTAAAAGAAACCAAACGACCCAGAAGTGTGGTGCCTACACTGAGCACAGGGAGCTTTGGCAGCTTCTGGGGTGGTACTTCTGGTGCTACAGAAAGGTCAATAATGCAGTGCATCTGCTGGTTACCTCCAAAATATATTGAGATATTTTCTGGGGATTGGCAAACATTTTAGGTCTTCTTTTCTCTTTTTGTGAGTTACAGTGTTTGGTTCTTTGGAGCTCTCCACCACGTATCTCCTGCCACTAAAGCCTCAGGAAAGCTCTCTCTTCCCAGCTACAAGAAATGGAGATGTTCAGAGCCACGTGCCCTCCACAAGGTATTGTTTCAGCTTAAAGTGTTGACAAGTCCTGGGAATCCACAAGTTCAGAGCTGGAGAATGGGAAGAGTGCAGAAGAGTCAAGTATAAAAAAAAAACCCAAACCCAACAACATTTAAACCCAAAGGGAAATCCTTCTGTTCACTGTAGTCCCTTGCCTGAATGCCTCAGTAAAACAGCATTTTTGTTTCAGGGTAAAAAAGGTACTCCCTACTCTCTTCTTGAAGCCATTTCAGTGTTGATCTGAGGGACAGATAGCAAAGCAGAATCACAGAATATATTGAGAGATCATCAGGATAAAACAGATTTAAAAACCATTCAAAGGTAAGTGGTAAATCCATTAAATGCAATCAGAGTTATGAGACGATCAGTCAGTTACAAAAGCTGCAGTGACACAGCAGCTCGAGATAACACGCAGCAGCTTCTGGGACAAAGTACACTCTTAGAAAGGCAGGCAGTCATTAGCCAGGAGCTGTGCCTGTTCCTGTGTGCTACATGATAGAGATGTTTTATCACAGTGACATTTCTACTTCATTTATTTTATTTGAAGTCACTGTATTTCACAGGCAGCGGTTTTTTTCCATAAGACAGCAGTTTAACAGTTGAAAGCCTTTTTGCTTTTTGCACATTTCTGCTCCACTCTTTCCAGTTTCCATGTCAGCGTTTTCCTTTCAGAATATTTCTCTTTTTTGTTGCCTGCCTGGTACAGCACAGCCTTGTCCTTGTGTCTTTTAGCGCTTGCCTGAAGGATCACGACAACCACGTGCAAATACTGGGAGGGGGAAAGACCTCGGGAGGGAGGGTTTGGCTGGAGAAATGAAGGTGTTGTGTCACCGTGGCAGCCATGACATGTGAAAAGCAGAAGCAGGACAGGTCCAGACCCCATAATAGTTGAGTTATTCCAGGAATTAATTTATCTTTGGCACGTATAATTTCCGCTGTGTTTATAATGGGTTTCCTTTGTGCTCAGCAGCTCAATTTTTGTTTGGTTGTTTAATATTACCTGATCTTTTGCACTGTGATGGGTGATTGATCTTTGCCAGTCATATGATGAAGCAGTCCCTACACAGTATGAATTCAGAACTTCCCATTCTCCCTCAACAGCCTGGGCACATATTATGTTTCATTTCTAATTACATACCTTAGGGTGAATTATGGGCCATTACTCAAAATCAATTGTTCTTTGATGTCAGTTCAGCATATGAATGGCCAGTTGTAATTACACCAAGTTAAAACAGAGCTTAGTGCTATTGTGCCTAGTCCAAAATAATTCGGTGGTTTTTTTTTTTAAATAGAATCAAGTCAGCAACTTTCCATTGTTTATCAGCTCAATGCAGCCATTATGAAAGAATTTTTTCCTTTGTAGATCTGAGCTAAAAACTCAAGTGGCTTGTGAATGGCATTGACAGAGGCAGGGGGAAGGTGATCCTTTCTAGTTCAACATCTCTGATTTCCATTTCCCTTCAAAGGGAGCAGCCACTGGTGACTCACTGCGCTTTTACTGTGGTTCATTTCATTTTTACAAATGTGCTGAGCTCCCAAGAAATGTGCCTGTTTATCCCAGGAAGGCACCATCCAGTGTCCCAGCTGTCCTGTGGAGTAACATCACACAGAGCTGGACACGAATTGGGGCAGGGGGGGAAAGGGAGGACACACATTCTGCTGTCTGTCATGTAAAGCCGCCGTGGATGTTCCTGGGGTTGTTTGATGATAAACACTGATCCTTTGCCGCGCTGGAATGCACAGACCACGTTCTGCTGGAGCCTCTGCATTTAACACAAACATGGGACTTCTCAAATGAGAGGACTAAACACCGTCCTGGTGTCAGACCTTAACTTGCAGGGCTTTGATTATTTAATCTATAGCTAGCACGCATTTTGTGCTGGATGGAATTTGTTATCAGCCATGTTTACAGGCTGCTCCAAGGCTTTACAGAGCTCTAAGGCTCTTCAGCATTCGCGGTTCTGCTGCTGGGCTGCCTATTTTACAATACCTCGATTTTTGTTTTAATTATTGGCAGTAAATACACTTCAGGAGTGAGATATGTTTTGTCAGGAGAAATCTGGAAGCGCTTTCTCAGGAGAAAAATAATTAGAAAGGTTAATGCAATCTGCTCTGTATAAGTCTTCAAACTCATTTGCTTGGAGATGTGAAGCAGATGCTTTGTTCACAAAACTATATTAAATTAGCCCTGGGGGGTGTCCCATTACTGTTTCTCAAGTAGAGCAAGAAAGGCGAATTAAATAGGTATCAATTTTAAATATTGATGATACAGATGCCTTTCAAGTGTGTACAGTGCCCCATGCAAACACTGCCTTTTTACTGCCTTCACACAGAGAATTCGCCCTTGAGAGAATGAAAATCAGAATTTTAAGTTTTTTTTTGTATTAAAACAAGAGATCTCCTTGGCTAGGCTGTGTAGGAGTGTGATTTTAGCAGGGTGGCAGAATCAACCCTGAAAGGCCTGACCTGCCAGCCAGGTCCCTGCAATCAGTGGGGTCCAGCTTTGGGAACAACAGAGCCCTCGGGTTGCCCCTGGCTGAGAAGGGCTTGCTCATTTTTTGTGGAGAGGCTTTGAGGACAGGTTGTGCGTGTGAAGTGTAAAAGGGCTCGTCCTGCTCTTTTGGGGCTTTCCTGGTCCTTGTGCTGGGCTGTGAGAAGCTGAAGCGTGCTGGGGGTCAGACCCAGCAGCAGTTTCTCAGTTGGGTCACATGGGCAGGGCAGCTTCTATCGAATTAGCTCTGGCACAGCGGGAGGAACCCTCCCCTGACACAAATCACATCCGTGACTCTCACTCAACGCCTGCTTCTGCCTATCTGGCCAAAATTTTGGCTGTGATTTCAACAGCCATTCTTGCAGGATGTTACAACCCAGATGTTTCAACCAGAGGACTCAGAGGCCAGCCCTTGGTGGCAATAACTTTTTGATGAAGTGTTTCAAAGACAGATAAATCTCTTGTTGGGCTGCATATAAAACCAGTCAGTTTTAGAAGCATTGGTTATGCAGATCATGTTTCCTCCTGTAATCCTGATAGGAAATTGATTTTACAGCACAAAAAGCCTTGTTCAGGTAATGGTGTCAGTATGCCATGAACCTGTTGTGACCCACTGTCAGTGTTCATGTGAGCTGAACTGCTGAAGAGAGCCTTAAAAATGAATAAAATGGGAAATCTAAGTTCCTGAATTTCCTCCCTTTGAGGTTAGTGGTCCCATCAGTCATTTCACTTACAATAGGTTTATTATCTCTACAAATAATTTGTCACTACTGAAATCATAGCCATCCCTTTGCTGGGATTAAGGCAGAAATTTGCAAGGAACAGAGGTAACTTTGGGGCTAAGATAAGAGGAGTTGTTTCTCAAGAAAGCACTTGAGAGGAATTAATGATGCTTAATGTGTTTCTTGATCATTGCCTGAGCCAAGATCTCGTATATTTTCTCAGGCTGATGGGACAGCAGTATAAAACTTGTGCATTTTATTATCTTGTTGTATATGTTCCAATTTATTACTTCCCTTTGCCTGGCTAAACCCAAAGATATACGATCTAGGTAAAGCTACTTGGCAAAAACACAGAAATGCGGTTCTGTCTGAGGCACAGAGGGAACAACTGCAGATTTCTGAACGGAATGTGAGGTTTTCATTTCAGCACTTCTCTTCTTCACAGGTCTCCTGTCTGGCTGACCCCCATGAGGATTATCCTCTGAGCACCATGAATGCATTCCCTCAGGGCTGCTGCTGAAGGGCCTGGCCTCAAGCTCTCCTCTCTCAGTTGTGGAGTGCTAACAAGGCAGCTCCCTGCTCAGCCTCTCTCTCTTTCCTCTCTCTCTTTCCTCTCTCTCTTTCCTCTCTCTCTTTCCTCTCTTTCCCCTTCCCCTTCCCTTTTTATTTTTTCTGCATTCCTGTCATCTAAAATGTGATTTTATCTTCTGTCTCTGAAGCCATTTCAGCCCTTGTGCCAGTAGTGATGCCCTTCCCAGTCACTGTTTGGCTGCCCCTTTTCCACAGCTGGAGCCCAAGCAACCTCGTCTGCATTGGTTTCCCGATATAAGGTGACTGCAAAGGGTCTCTCAGAGAACTGTACAAGGCTCTAAAATCACGCCTCGAAAAGCCCAGTTCCTGGTATGCACGAAGGAGTTTGTAATTAAACTGCTTTTACTTCCTCAGCAGTAAAATTGCAACTTGAACTGGGTCAAAAGTGTCTTTTTCTGGCTTAATTCCCTCCTCTTGTTATTTGTGCCTGCTTCTTTTGTAGGAAACAAGAGCACGTTCCAGCAGCAGCATCTCTGGCCCCAACAACTTTCTCTGTTTCGCCATGGAGTCTCAGTTGCTGAACACCATCCAGCAGGTCTGTCACAGAGGAATTTCACCTATCAAGGGTGGTGGATAATGAAAAGGAATACGAGTACGCAGTTAAAAGTGCATTTACCCCATTAGGCTTTTTCTATTTTTTTCATGATTCTTTTCACAGCTGGACTAGGAGCGCTTGCTCATGAAACTGCAGACAATAATTCTTAATTTTGATGGGTATACATTGATTTTACTCTCATCGTACTTCTTGTTTTACTTGGATGCCTTCCTATCGGAATCAGGGGCCCTACAAGATTCCAAAACAATACTCTTACCTTTTTATGTGGCAGCCTGTTGGGTTTGGTTTCCTCAATACGTTGCAAGTTACATCCACACCCTAAATGCTTTTAATAGTTTAATTCCATTATGTCAAGGCTACTAACCTTGATATCAAAATGCTCTTGGCTCCAGGTTATATTAACTAAATCTGATTTACGTTGCAAAGTCTCCTCTTGTAAAATTCCTGGAAAAGTGATTAATATGTTGGTATTAGGAAAGCACAGGAGTCCACTTTTAGGATTTACAAGGGCAGGTTTTTCCTGCAAGGGGGTTTTTCAGAACTTTGTTAACCCCAGGGATTTAATGAGAATCACAGAATGATTTGGGTTGGAAGGGACCTTCGTTACCTTGGGCCTCAATATTTGTGGCACCATCTGTGAAAGAGAGCTTGGCTCATCCTAGGGGGGCAGTTCACACATTCTAGGATATGTTTTACCAAACCCTAACTACCTCAATATATATGCTATTAGATTAGTGATTAACTTGTTTCCCATCCAGTCTGTCTTGTTTCATCTTACCTCCTTTATCCTAGCAAGATTTTTCATGTAGGATTTTTCATTCTCTTAAAGCACTGGCTGACCTGTGGGAAAAGTTGGAAATGGTCTTGGGCATTTGACTTGGCCAGTTCTGATGCTGTGTAAGATTAACAAGGAAGCAGTTCAGCCCCTGAAATTAGCACAGTTCAAACTTCTCTGGATGGCTTTTCAGCTGGACGTTGCTGGAATAATTTATCCTGTTGTCCTTTGTAGTTTAGAAATGGAAGAAAATAGAAATAATGAGGAATAATTTTATTAGCATAAACACGAGGTGAGCGTTCCCTGTGAAAGGAAGCAAATTAACCTAAGGAGAAATCTGAGCAGATCTCACCTTCTGCAAGCTAATTTCTGCAGAGCTATAAAACTGCAGAGCAGAAATACCAAATGCTATGCTCTGTGTGAAGATCTGGTTGTTCTAATTAAGCCGTCTTCTTCCATTCCTGCCAAGCTAGAAATGCCGTTTTCTTGAACGCTTAGAAGATGGTTTGAGTAGTGTCATTAAAGGAAATACATTTGCACAAAGCCTTAATAAATTCTGTGTATGAACTGACAGCTTGCAGTTGTGCAGGATCTTCAAACAGCTCTTCAGAAGAGCTGTTGGATCCTGTCCTCCCTGGCAGGCAGACCCTCCTGGGCTGTGTGTTCTTGGTTTTTTTCTGATTCTGGCAAGAGTGTTTGGGAGACTGTGCTTTTATGGATGATTGTTATTGACGTGATGAGAAGGGCACTCTGAAATACAAAGGGACTGTTTCTAACAAGGGGTTCCTCACCTAAACTGGGCTAGAAAAACCAGCTGCTCTGGTTTACCTGAGCTGTTTGCCCTTCTAATTCTCCTTTGCACTGTGAGGGAGAAAAAGGGTCTTTCCTGCATTTTCTGCATTTTTCTGCTTTTCTGCATTTGCATTCCTTTAGGTGCAGGGTGAATTTGCAGAGACAGTTGGTCGATAAATCACTGCTGCTGTTGTCCATGCAGAGAGCATTTAAAATTAATATTGCAAATATGCCACGTCCTCGCTTTTCTACAGTAAACTTTTGGCATGGAGCGTCATTTTGTGGTCCTAAATGCACTGCAGACACGCTTTAATGGCAATTATTGAAATGTAGCAGAAGCTTCTGTCTAAACTTGGCTCCTAAATGCCTCTTCCAGGATTGTGGGCGTGAGTTGCCAAATAAATCCTCGGTGTTATCTCTGCATCTGGCCCTCTCTTGGCGTGGGATGGGCCTGTGCAGTGGGAAACCAAGTTCCAGCTTCAGCAGAATGTGGAAATGTGGGAAATTAAAGCCCCCAGCCAAATGAAACTTGTAATTGTGTGTCACTTTCAGGTGAGAGAATGGCTCAGGCAGGTTCAGCGTTGTGCCTGGGCTGCAGAACTGTTGTAATTACCCGGTGTGGTTTTTAATGCTGCCGAGAAGAAAAAAAGAAAGGTGCGCTAATTTTTAGAACTGCTCTCTGTTGCCAACATGCAGCTGCCATCTGAGGGCATCTGGGCATTTCAGATAAGTGTTTGTGAGCACTAAAGCAGGGTCCAAAATTGCTTTTGCCAGCACAGGCTGAGTTACTTGTGAAGTAATGGGACTTCTTGTGGACACAGACATCAGACTGGCATTGAGAGAGTAATTTAATTTCAAGATCAGACTCTTTCTCTCTGTTCCAGTGCAGAGCATCTGCCGGAAACATGAAAGACTAAAATCTGTAATTTTACTGCTGGTCCTTCTTAACTTTCAATGTTTGGCACTTTTTTCCCCCTCATTCCCAAGGACATTTTTATTATAACCCTTGCACATAAATTGGTAGAGATAGACTCAAACACAAAGATGTATTGAGAGAGACACTGGAGTTTGGTGTGCTTGGATAGATTTCACACCTTTCTAGAAACAATCCAGGTGATAGGAAAGCTCTCCTGGCAAAAGAATTGCCTGGAGGTATCGTATTTGCATGAGGAAGCTCCTAAAATAAATATGTGTGGGAGTTGCTGAATATATTTAATCTGCATTTGTCTGTCAGAAACAATGAATCTCAAAAGAAAAGAAAAAAAAATCTTGGTAAGTTGATAGTTATTTAATCTTGAAGGTGAAGTAACACCCAGCCCACTCCTGAACCTGCTGTGCATATTGCAGTCCGAATCCTTGTGAATGCTGGCAGCTCTGCTCAGACCATTCCTGCTTTTTGGTATCAGTGTGGTTTAACAGCTATCAAAAGCAATTTACCAGGAAGCAACAAAATAAAGCACTTCATCTGAAGCAGGTACTTTCAATTCATGTCACTGTATGTAATCAAGGGTTCCGCAAAACAAGCCAGACTTGGTGCATCTGCTGTCTGCCACCTTGGAGAGGCAGCCCATCATCATTTCACACTCTTGTGGGGAAGATTCCCCTTGGTGCAAAAATAATCCTTGCAGTGAGATTCCTCCAAGCATTAAAAAGCAGCGTCAACAACACCAAACTGCCACATCACTGCTGAGGAAGTGGCATGTTATTGGGCCTGGAAAATACCCTGAGGAGGGTATTTTAAGGAATGGAAATATCCTGAGGTGGATATTTTAAGGAATGGAGCTATCCCTGGGTGTTGGGCATGGAAAAGGTGAGGTTAACTCGGCTCTTCTCGCCGATGCCAGGGAAAACTGCTTGTTCTGAAGGGCACCCAGTTCATCAGAGATTCTGCTGATGCCCAGAGGCTTTCATTGATCTGACAGGTGAGCAGCAATGAACAGAACACCTTTGGGTGTGGGAATCCAGTAAACTCTCGGAGAACAGGTAAAACTTGTTGGTGTTTTCCTGCAGTACATTCTGAACCACAGCATTTATACAGAGAATGAGGTTTGAGCACAATGCTCTGGCTGTTATTTCCTCTTACTTTTGTACTTTGTAAGCACAGGCTTAGATGTGCAATATTAAAGGGAAGTTCTGCACATAACAGGCATTATATGATTTTTTCTTAACGTGCCTGCATGCTTTAGGAATAAAAATTCCAATTTTTATATGCGACTCGTGATCGCAACGAGGCTTCTTAAGGCTTCAAGCATCCTGAAAGGAAAAATCTAGGCTAAAGTTTTCCCCTGACGCGGTTTTTGATGGTTCCTAAAGCACTTAATTGTGCTCACTCAGTGTCTTGTGTCTGGACTCAGTGCTTGGGCCCTCAGGGCAGCCTGCACCTCTGGTTTATAAGGACAGGACTATCTCCTTTATTAGCAATTATTCCTGACTAATTTATGCATTTTCATGGAACTACAGCTGAGCCAACCCAGCATCGTTGCTGAGACGTGGGGCTTTTAGCAGAGACTCCTGAAATTTTACATCAGCTAAGAAGGAAATACAGGATTTGTCTTGTGAACAAACCATCTCCAACTTTATGACTGCTGTTAGAATAGCAGATTGCTGCAGCGTTCTGCCTCGGAGGCACAACAAGTAAATTATTTCAGTATGAAGTTCTTTCACGCAGTTTTGGGGCTCTTCCCTCCGAGTTAACATGTCTTTTCCTTTTGCTTTGCTCAGCACTGAGTGAGTGACAGATGCAGTACAAACTTTACCCATCTGTTAACTGCTACCCACGGCTCCATCCCAGCTCTTTCTCCATTTCCCCTACCTAAGTAGGAACAAGGTTTCTAAATACGTTTAAAAGTATTCTCTCGGTCTCCCTGGGTGCTTTAACACATTGTTTTTATCTAGGTTCCCAGGTGAACTAGCACTTCCAAT
>VZRN01004245.1:1861277-1931282 GCA_013397935.1 Dasyornis broadbenti
TTTTTTTTTTTTTTTTTTTGAGAAAAATCTGACTTACTAAAGGTAGCAGAAGGGTTTTTTTAGTGCTTCTTTACCCTGAGTATCATACCAGGAAAACAGCCTTCCAGGTGCTCAGGATTCCTTTTCCCCCCCTCCTGTTACCCATTCCCACATGTGCAGACACAGTCCTGAAGTTACCACATTGCCTGTAATCGCTGATCATTCCAAGTAAGAGAATAAGCAGCAGGATCAGGTGAATTCCTCAATCAGCACAGAGCCCAGCCTCTTGTGTGCATGCCTATTACTTCAAAAATAAAGGCAAGATCCCCCTCTCTTTATTTGGATTGCCAACAGAATTGTTTAGAAATTGCAATTTTCCTAAAATAATCACTGAATCACCCACAAATAATTTCTCCACCAGCTTGCAAAGAATGATGGGTCTAAGCTCAGCTAAAGTGTCTGAAACACAGTGCCTTAAACCCAGTGGTTCTGGTTAAAATCCTTTCTGGACACAGTTGTAAAATGCAACAGCAATCTGAGGGAGGATGAGAGGAGCAAGGGATGATAAGATCTGTGAAAAATCAGTTTTACTGCTGTTGCTGATGAAATCTCAAAGGAAAGAGGCTTAAGCACCAGTGAGCCCATGAAAACAAGCAATACAAAAATAGTGATTTTAACTTCATTGGTTCTTTTATAATGCAGGTGGTGAAACAGCTTCTTGTGCATACTCATGGAGTCTGGAGATTCTTGTTTAGCTTGTGTGAGGAAACAAAAAGGGTGAAAGAACTACCAAGTTCTGAGAAGTGCGCTTGATGCTTATCCACTGTAGAAAACGTTTGGTATAAAACAGTCTGAAAAAGAATTTGCTGCCAACCAGCATTTCCAACTCCTCTGTAAAGATCAAAGGCATTCATCTGGAGCTCTGACTAGTGGTAAACCTGGATGAAACTTCATCTCGGACATCCTGGAGCCGCTATCTTTGGTTATTCTTATACTGATATATACAGTGACAACAAGGTGATCAGGATGAAAAACTGAAAAAAGCTACTCCGGCCACTCTAGTCTTTATAGAAAAACAGAAAATTTTTCTGAGATCCCTTCAGGTTCATGATGGCAACACCAAGCGTGTGGAGATGGTTCCATGGACTGCTGTGGGATCTCTGTCCTCCACGGGGCTGGGCTCTGGCTCAATCTCTCAGTGAGTTATAGGCTTTTGTGGTCCGGCTGTTGATGAAATCCGCCTTCTTGAAGTCAGCCTTTGGAATGACACAAACAGAGCAATTCAGTATCTTCAGTGCTGCTTCTGCAAGGGGAGGGTGGGTGCTGCTGCCTAAAAACTGAACCTGGAGCCGTGGTGGGGTCTGGGCAGGGTCCTGGGCAGTCACAGAGACAGAGCAGGCAGGGCTCGTTCAGTCTGAGGTGAATAATGGGAATCGCTTCACTGTCCCCACGGACTGCAGCAGGAGCCTGCTCTAGCTCAGCTCCACGACTCCTCAGTGACTGATGGCTGACATGAACCCAGCTGAGATCAACCCCAGCAGAACAAAGAACACAGGCAAGGCCAAAATGACTCAGGATTTCATCCATTTTGTTTGGTCAAGTGATTTCTGTGGCTTATTAGACTGATTTTTCAAAAATGTCTGGAGTTTTCAGTGCCATAACTGGTGTCTCTAGGGGATCCAATTTGCACTGGGACAGCAAATAATCAGCATTTTTGAAAATCAGGTCTGACAAGTATGTCTTACAGACATTCCTAAACTGCCAGTGACTCCAGAAAATTCAGCCATCAGGGATACTGCTGTAAAGTCAGGAATGCAGTTGTAAAAAAACAGAGACAACAAAATCTGGTTAAGAATTTATATGGTACAACACCCTTATTCTTGAACAAGGATTTCTGGTTTGTGGGGCAGTACTGCTGAGTGGGATGCAAACACCGTTAAAGGTTACTAAGTCAAGAAGCTTTTCCGAAGCAAATTTCAACCAAAAAAAAAAAAAAAATCTACAAAGAGAAACAGCTGAATAATAAATGCTAAAGGCTAGCTTGAGAACCTGGAACAGCTACAGGTTGTAGGGAATTTGAAGGGACAAATTCTGAACAGCAAGCAAACAAGGACTGAAAACAGCCTGCAATGTAGAGGTAGGCAGGTGGAGGTTAACTCAGCTGTGTGTTGAAAAAGTAAGCACAGAGCTTCAAAAAAAAAAACAACAAAAAAAAAACACCACCAAATGATTTGTGACAGACTCATGCTGGCCATTTTTTGTTTGATTTGACTGAGGCAGTAAATGTTTGCCAACACCTTTCCCAGGCCCTGGGTTTTGTCTGAATTTGACTGACACCTGGGCTGCCAGGCCATGCAGGGGAACAAAACCGCTCTGCTTTGAAAGCAGGAAGCTGCCTCGCCCTGCCTTTGTTTATGCTGGCACTTTGGATCCTCTGTGCCAGGCTGCTTCACTCTCCCTTGCAGCATTTCTCACCATCTGACACTGCTGGCAGGCAGCAGCAGCACTTTTCATGAACTTTGCCGGTGGTTTTAAAACCACAGAGGGAGAGAACACGAACACAGATGAGCAAAAATGAAGGCCCTGCATTGCTTACACAGGATTGTGTACAAGTGACAGGAATACCAAATTCAGGGGCCACTTGAAATCCTATCACAGGTTGATTCTGGAACGTGCAGGAGTGCTAAGGACAAATGAAGGGTTCCAGGTGGGAAAGGCCAGATCATTTTTCTGTGCTTACCTTTTTGTAAGCGCTGTGGAGATCGGTGTGTGACCACAGGGAGTAGAGGAGGACTGAAGCAGCCCTGCTGGCTTTGCTGAACATGTTGCTGCAGTTTTGCCAAAAGAATGATAAAACATATTTAAATTCCCACATCATGATCACAGTGCATGTACAGACTTCAGCAAACACAACCTCACGGCATTTGTTTTGTCTCTCTTTATTCCTAAATGCTGGTTTGCTACCCTTTAGGTATTGTAGCAGGTTTCATGCTGTCCTTAATACTGAAACAAATGAAACACCTCCCTGCTTCACTCATTCTTCAAAATTAGGGAGAAATCAAGTGCTCTGTAGCCTGCATCCTAGAGCAGCTATCATACTATTCATTTTCTGATGAAAAGGAGAATACACCTCAGCACAACAAGCATTTGAAAGAATCTTTCCAGTAGGTAAAATCTCTGGTTAGTTAGACAGGACTCAAACTATTCAGGGCCCCATGAGGCCTCCTTTACTGAGATCAATTTCCTCTTTCATTTTACAAAGAGACAGCAAGGCAAACGGAATAATTATTCATATTTATAAAGCATTAATTATCTTTTGAGTAAATATTGATTGCATGTGATTACATATTAAAGAATGATTAAACTTTGAATCTGCTCGCTAAAATGAGTCTTTATAAATTCCGTTGAAGTACAGATCTACAAGTTCTATAAAATGTATCCCTGCACTTCATTGCTAAAGATTTATCAGGGCTGTGTTTCAATGAACAGGAAAGACAAAAACATTTTGGGTACAGATGAGTACCCAGTCACTACAGATATATCAGAATATAGATAATATTGTGCAGAGATCTTCTAAGGATATTTAGAATGCTGGCACATGGTGAATTGAGCTGTGGATGGAACAGGCTGCTGTAAGAGATTTGTCCGTATTTCCCAATCAGTGCAATTCCATTCCCATCACTTGGCTGAGCTGTAGTGCACCGTGAGATGAAGCTTTTTTTTCTCCCCATGGGGCAGAGGCTGCAGTTTCTTTTTTTCCCCAGGGGAAGAAGAGAGAGGGTGGGAGCTCTGGAGCCCCTTACCTGTCGTTGATGCTGATGGCAATGAGCTTGGGCAGGCCGTGGGCGCTGAGCAGCAGCCGGGCGTGCTGCGAGCTGCCCTGGGTCAGGTTGAACAGGGTGTAGCAGATGGAGGCCGCGGTTTCACAGGCGAGCTCAGAGCCTGGCGCTGACTCGGGCAGAACTGACACCAGATCAGGCAGAACCTCCCTGGCTGCAAGGTGGAACAGAGCCAAGGAATTCCATTATTCACAGGTGCAGGTTCTCCTGCCTTGTTCCTGCCATTCTCCCTGTCAGGGTGCTGGGTGCTCCCACTGCACGGCCATGGTTTCACACCTGCATTGCATCCCCATTTATCACTGCATAAATGGTACACAACATTTATTCCTTCTTTTTTTTCTTTTTTTTTTTTTAATTTAAGTAGCTTGTTAACAGCGTTTTGCAGTTTACCTGGTGTAAAATTTTTGTTTATTTAATTGGAACCCATCTAAGGCAAAATTTCTACAAAGAAGAAATACTAACAAATTTGTTCTCCTGTGGTCTAGGTCCCAGTGAGAAGCTTAGCCTAAGTACAATGCAGTCACTATAATGCATGATTAAATCCAACATTCTTTTTCCTGCATAGCCCTCAGTTCTTGCTGGAAACATAACAGATGCAACTCAAACCCTCAGCCTTAAATAATTCTTTAACTAGCACAGTGACTCATTTTATGCCTCTAAATATCCATGATCTCTTCTGTCCAGAGCCCCCATGCATTAGAAGGTAGTTCAGTGGTTTATTTTTATAGTTTGGTCTACATACAGCACATTTCTAGTTCAGAGGAAAACGAAGATACTTTGTTGCACGGCCCTTGTTTTCTTCCCAAAGTGTGAGGATGGACATGGGTAACATTAAATTGAAAATAGTAATTGGGCAACTGGTTTAGGTCAAAACCTTTTTGTTCAATTGATGCCTGAAGATTTTTTGCCTTTTCTTTTTATTCAAATGCCAAAATAAAACCCTTCTATCCCTTTAACCCTGTCTGACTCATAATTCTAAAACCAAGAAAAGGCAACAAATGTATCTCAATTTGACATCGCTGGTTCATTTTGCTTGATACATTTAGAGACATTTCCAGGAAGTAATATGCCCTTCCGAGCACACAAGCTTTCAGTCGACTAAAAAGAACATTTTTTGAAGAGAGAAGGTTCACCTGGAATTCCCCCGGTTCTCTCTGCCATGGGTAAAGCAAGAAAATGGCTGTGAACGTGCAAGATGAAGCACCTGCCCCCAAAGCTTTGTGTTCTTCTGTCTTTCCCACACTCTCATAAATTATTTTTTCCTGATGAAATCCCAACTTCTCATCAGTTTAATTTCTCCCCTTTCTGGGGGATTCACCACTTGCATTTTTCAACGCCATATGGATTATCCCTTTGAAATCAGCCCAACAACATGTCATAGTGCTTTCATTGAGAGGGAATGTTCTCTAAGGATTACACAAGGCCCAGGAGACTGTTAAGCAGAATTCTGGAGGTTAATCTGCCCCGTGAGCCGTCTGTACACCTGGAATTTCCCCTCTCCCCCTGGGTGGGAACACAGAAGAGGACAACAAATTACATGAATTCATTTTATCCTATCAGCAGGAAAAAGTCTTAAATACACAATAAACTGAAATGAGAATACACAGAATAGAAATGGCTTGTGTTTAGAAATGAGATCCTTCAAGAAGAATGAACAATTTTTTTCTACAGCACCTTATAGCTTCTATTCTCTAAAAACTTCTGCAGGAAAACTGTGTGGGCTGCAAACTTCTAAAGCCTTGTGTCTAAGAAATTATGATCCTTGCTAGAAGAACTGGAGATGTTCTGTGATTTCTTGCAGAGCATTATGCAGCTGTGACAGCACTGAACTCAGCCCTCACCTCTCTTTAAGCGGGAAAAAAACCCTCCCTCCCCAAATCTGTGTAGACTTTACTTCAATGATGTATTTTTGAAACACAGATGGAAGTACCTGATGAGGAATACACAATATACAGAAGGTTTGAGGTAAACGTCTTCTTTAGGCAAAGCCCTTTATTTTAAACCCTGAACAGAGACTGCAAGTATCTGGTGAAAAATCCGCTAAACTCACAGATCGGGTATTTTTCCCGCCATTTCTCTTTTTTTAAGGAGAAGAGAGCAGAAGCAGCCCAGGAGGAATTGCCAGTCTTTGCTCACCTATGTCACTCTGCAGGGAGGTGTTTCGAGACAAGTTCCTGAGCAGAGACACTGCTGTCTTCTTCACGGCGGGGTGGCTGGCGTGCAGCATAGCTCGGATGCTCGGAAGGCCATTTGCCTTTTGAACCACAGTCCGGGCCACTGCAAACGGCATCTGTGGAAAGGCAGCTCTGTGTCATTGCCAGGAAGGCAGAAGCTCAGAAAAAGCCACTCACAGCCACTTCTCTGCATTGATTTAAGCATATTTTTAAAGAGTTCGAAGCCAGAGCTATGTATGAGCTGCGACAGGAAAGGACGGTGATAGAAAAGAAGTTTTGAGCCCTCTTTCACCCATGTGTTCCTTGGCTAGCTCCTCAGACAGACATCATTCGTTTCTTCAACACAAAAATGATCTGCTCTGTGTCAGAGCCCTCCTCTCCCCACGGGACTGTGCTCCACAAAATGATGTTTTTAGTGCTTTTAACATCTGCTCATGCCTCACAGTGTAAGGAATTCACAAACTCCACGCAGGAAGATGCACACAGAGGGAGAAGAAGCAGGCCCCGTTCTGCCAAGCAAGGAAAAGCTGCACTGCTGGTTATGATTTTCCCTTCAGTGTTCTTCGTTCTCCTTGCCCATGTCAGTGGTTATTTGAGCCCAGATGCACCGCAGCCCTGAACTCTGCGCATTCACATCAAGAACTAAAGGACAAACAAAAGAAAAAAGCTGACTTACTGGTCCACTGCCAGCTGTGAGGTTCTGGAGAGCTCCCAGGGATGCTTCCTGGGTGTAGTTTCTGGTGCTCTTTGCTATCAGGGAGAGATATATCCTGATCAGTGTGGAGTGCCACAGCGATTCAACGCCTTTGGGATTGCTCTTCTCCTCAGGGAGTGGGGTGTCCTGCTGCTTCTAAACATGAAAACAGATCAAGCCTTTAGAAACAGTGACCTTTATAACTTCAATCATCACAAGCTAAATTAGCCATTTCATAACTCTCTAGGACCAGATTGTTTGCAGACTGTCAGACTGCATGTTCAAATCATAAAATTTCAGTATTTAATGATAGTGGAATATTCCTCAATGAATGAAACATTTGCTAAATCATTGTCAGCAGCAGCAGCTGAGCAAGAGAACTGCTGTCAAGGACTACCAATAAATTTGCATTTTTGGGGCATCACCCTACCAGATACCTCAATAACAGACTGTTAATTAGATTACAGCCTACAAGTTATTAACCAAATGAGATGTAACTAATAGTGCACTTTACCTCTTTCACTTTTCTGCTCCGTGTTCCGAAACAGCCTGGCGTTTTATCATTGCTAGAAACATTTCTTCTTTGCATGTATATGCTCTGGACGTAGCTCTCAGGGAGCTCTAGCTCTAGCTGGTAGGAAAGATTGTGAAGAACGCACACGCAGTTCTCCGTGGCCTAAAATAACAAAAGAACAGAAATTGAAAGCTTTGGCGTGCGTTGAAGGGACACGCATAGACATGGGAAGGGATTTCATTTTTGGATCTTCTGATGCCTTACAGAAGAGCCAGGCTTCGTGCCAGTGATCCACCGGAGTGCCTTTACCCTGATAAATTCAACATGCCCTGGGATGCTCCTGAGCACTGCGGCCAGCTGGCACACAAGGCTGCACTCAGAGAGGGGTGCGTGCCTGTTGGAAATGGTCCTGGGACATTGTAATTCCTCAGCTGTGCCTGGGAATCGTTTGGGCTACTTGACACAAGGCAGAAGCGTGCCAAGAAATGTTTAAGAGCTTAAGAGTGAAGATGATCATGTACACACCTCACACAGCATCAGCAAGAGGAAAGCTTTTTTATCTGCCCCAAGGAGGAAGCATTTTTCTGTGGTAGAATGCTTTTTAAACAAAGCATTCCTTTCTAAGGTCAGGTCTGTGATTTCTGAGTGATGAGTCCAGTGGCAAAGAGCTTTATTACCAGTTCCTCCTTTTTTGGAAGTTAAAAAAGAAAAAAGGAATGAGTGGTTTTAAGACAAAATGCAGCAGGGAGCTCTTGGCACGCTGTGCTGGGTTCTCCCTGCAGCTAATGGCACTGGATACAAGGAGATGGGGAAGCTCCAGCAACTAATCCTGAACAGAGCTGTAAATGTGCAGTAATTACCCCCGCTCAGCACAGGTCAGAGCAGGCCCACCACAAGAGCCTCTCAGGCGGCAGCTAACAGAAGGGACAGCTGGAATTCCCATCCAGCTTCACCCAGCTGAAAGACAAAGCCTCTGCTCTGAGTTCAGGGTTCAGCTGCAGTCCGTGGTGGGAGGAAGAGTGAGAGGAGCTGGCACCTGGAGGTGTCCAGGGCCTTGTAGTTACTGGCCAAGGCAGCAAGGATAACTTCTAAAAAAACCATTCTAAATGATGCAAGCTCCTTCATCACACTGCCAACGGGATTTAGGTTCTTCATTTCCTAAGGCTGTGCCACGTTAAATAGAAAGGAGAGTAACCAGATTAAATTTTTAAGCTTCGAGCTAGCACCCTGAGACAACCAAAAAGCCAACAGCTGACTCATCTGTGTTTTAGCATCTCTGAAAGCTGAGATTTCATCCCACTTTAAAAAAAACAAAAGACAGAAGTTTTTGCCTTTCTCTGGTGATTCTGAAAATGTTTTCCCAGTGCGAAGTTACTCTATTCTTTTACACTGCAGGATAAAAATACTTCAAAAGGCTTCTTACGGGACTTTCACCTTTGGTGGCAGTTTTAAAAGCCCTGGAAATAAGTTTTGCAGCTCCATCCCAGCTGTTTCTGAACATTGACTTCTAAACAACAAGAAAAAAATATCCACTTGGCAATTCCCCCTAGGAAAACACTTTTCATGTCAGAGAGTACCTTGTCATTAGGCTCGTGGTCTGCAATAGCTCCTTGGATATAATACACAAGAGAATCAATCAAGCCCTCGCATTCTCTCATCTTTTTCCTTCCTTCTGGGCCGGCGGAGCTCATGTTTCTGTGCAGGAAAGAAAATGTTGGGGAGAAGAGATTTAGTCAAAGGTGTAACCCTGTGCTCCTCTGACAAACTTTTCCAGCGAAATCGTGAAGATCCTGAAGTTCCAAAACCAAACGCTCCAGGAAAACAAACTGCTGTGTTTGGATGGCTAAGGTTAAGGCCTGACTCAAAATTTCATCTCAAAATTGCATTAATCCTTTTTAAGCCGTAAAAAAAAAAAAAAACAACCTGGACTTTTTTTCACCATTACATTTTAAGTTATATTTTTAATATTTATGATGGTGAAATTATCAGAGAGGAAAGATACTTGTAAAAATTTCCACGCACACGGATGTCCTTTAGAATTAATTTGCTTCCACCCAGCCAGTTCTTGATCCAAGATGACCCAGCAATGTTCTGAGAGTTTCAGCAGCATCTCTCCATTCCCATGCAAGTTCACCAGTGTCAGCCGCAGGGCCACATTCACTTTTGTAGTAACCCAAGTACGACTTAAAAATGAATTACAAAAGGGATTTAAAGGCTCTTGAAAAACCAGACTCACACTTGCTGCTTGAAGCTGCTTGGCTCTAATCAAGCTCCTGATTTCCAAGGAAGCAACAACACTTAAAACTTTGGGGCATAATTATTTTTACAACTCAATGAAGTCTGAATGATGGAATACTGGAATTATAAATCTAGGCCTTATTATTTTGGACTCCTGCAGCTCTGCTGGCCAAAAGACTGCACATTCCAGCTTCTTTGTTTGAAATAACATTAAATATAACCCAATCCTAGAATCCACCAAAACCCAGAAGGACAGGACGCTTTTTAGAAGATATATTCAGGTTGCTTATTTTACCTGCTTACTTTGCCCACTAAAAAATTACGTTTACAATTTTATTAATGACAAAGCCAGTAATGTTTAAACTTTCCTGTGGCTTATAAAATGGAAATGAATGTGACATTTTATACACTGTCATTTCACTCCTACTATTTTTTTTTTTCCTCTGGGAAGTACATATTCAGGTTAAACACTAATGCACTGTAATTACAATTTAATTTTAGGTCATGATGTTGATGATGTCTCTATTTATCGGTTCATTTATTCTTTCACGGAATTATATATCACAGAATCAATATTCAGATTCCACAACATGGCCTACCATAGACATCCCTTTGGAATTTAATTTTACCTATATATGTCACATTTGAGGCATCCAAAACCTTTCCTATGGTTATGCTGACACAAAGGCACACGTTACAGCCCCCCTGGTGCATAGCAAAAATAGTTTCTGGAGCGCACAGACTAAAAATACTGTTTAAGATAAGTGTGGAATTTCCCTTGCCAAAGACACTTCAGTGTCAGGGTCAGAGAAGAGCATTTCAGGCAAAACCTCATCTGACAGCTTAGGTTTGTTTGTTAATTGAAGCATAAGAAATTCCAGGAAACTAAAATATTATTAGATTGGTTAAAAGAAAAGGAAAACAAAACGCTTCTGAGAAGTGTCACAGAATTGTAAAGTAAAAAATAAAATTTTTCCTGTTGGGAAATACTTTGATCCAGAGATGTGAGGTGAATACAAAGACACACAGCACAGTCAAACCAAGCATGACTTTGAAAGAAACGGAATGAGGATAATAAATTCTCAATTAGCTGATTAATGGCACCAAATGAAAGGGATACTCCCTCTAAGCCAACACTGAGTCACGCACTGACTGTTGGAAAGGTTCTTGAACTGCTGAGAACGGTCCACGGAGCTGATAAGAAGATGGATTTTGCTCCTGGGACTCGTTCTGCTAAAACTGGTAATGTGAATTTAACTCAATTACCAGACAGCATTTTGGGAAATTCTATTCCCCTTCATGCCTTACACAGTTCAAAAATTCACCAAGGAGGGAAAGGTATCTGGCATCTCCTCAGGAACTGGAGGCGACGAGCTTCGAGCTGCTTGTTGGAAGCCACAACATTCCTTTCAGGAATTGGGGGGAGCAGATAAACTGAAGAGGAGGCACGGGGAGATAAGAATGGATGGAAATAAACTCAAAGGAAAGGCAGTGCTCTGCAAGAGACCTTGGTTCAAAGACTTGCTATCATCAGTCATTTGTTTCACGTTCTCCCTTAGAAGCTGCCATGATGAGCCTGAGCTTTCCTGCACACGGTGAGAGCTCTGGCTCCCCTTCTCTCTGGAGTAAATGGCAGCAGATGTTTACGCAGCCTCCTGAAGTGCAACGATTCTGTTTCCTCCAAACCCAGCTTTCCACTGTCCTTGTGGGTCACTGTGTAATTCACAGGATGCTCCAACGGGAGCTGGGAGAGACAAAGCATGAAAAATAATAATGAAAAAGGGAGGAGGATGAGTTTTATTTTGCTGGGTGAGAACAGAGAGGTTAGCTGACTTCCCTGGAAAGTTTTGAAAAACTAAAATACATAGGAGCACTGGATTCTTCAGTTACAGGGCAATTAAAAAGGAAGGCTCTGTAATGAAGCACAGCAGCTTCAGCACGTAAATGTTCTGCAGGAGAAAATGTGGTGACTGTGTATAAATTTGGGGAAGTTCAGCATTGCAGAACTTTTGGGAGCAGGTATTTCAAGATAAAACCAGAACCAGTTCATTATCAGCTTTCAAGGTGTGATGCAAACAGCCTTCCAGTCAGCCTTGCTTTCAGTCAGAGGAAGAGTCATGCCAGAGGTTAACTTGTGTAGATAAATAATATTCAAATCAATACATTCTACATGCTTCTGGCATCTCATCCTTTCAGACTCAGAGGAGAAAATATCTTGAAGATTTTTATCCGTTTGTACTGGAACCGGAGACAGAACTTTGATGTGAAGGACTTTCAGGCCAAGAAAAAGCAACTTTACCTTTAAAATCCAACAGGACTTTTCCACAAATGCCTGTAACACTCAAACGAGTGTTTAGGTGGTTTAATGCTCCAATTTTACTTGTTCAGCTTATTGTCAGGCAGCCAGTGAAGCCTGTTGATTTGGCTTACTCTGTCTGGTCAGGCAGAGTGCTTTTTATCATATTTCCCAACTCAACAACGCCATGACTTACCCTAACTGCTAAAGCAGAATTCCATGGCAGACGCAGCTTCTTTTTATCACGTTAAGTTTCTGCAAAGCTTTGCTCCTGACATGGTTTTAAGACAAAACACAGAGCTGCAGAATGGGACTAACAAATCCTTCCAACGCCAGGCTTCCTTATCAGTGACTGCACACACGGACACAGGCGCCGAGGCTCGGGACCCCGCAACGCTCCTGGCAGTGACTGGGGACTGCTCTGCACTCATTCCAGTGCTGGAAGTATCTGCAAAATTATCTGCCAAATGTGGATTCACTTCTCCTCCTGCTTTGTCAGAGAGGATGGAGAAAGCTTTAATTTATGATCTGGTAATGGTGTGGCACTGAGCATAGGCCCACACCAGATGCGAGTGTTGGATTCAGGCTGCGGGTGACCCTTTCAGTCAAGAGGTGCATGAAAATTTTTGAAAAGGAGCTCTGGCATTCTCCTACAACTAAATACTGTACTGTGCATCACGTACTGCACTTCAAAGTGCTATTTTTACCCTCTACCAGAAGCTGCAGGCTATAGACTTTATCAGCATGCCCAACAAACATGTTAGCATTACAAAAGGGAGGACTAATTACAGGTTTATATTCTGGCAAATAAACATACTCTTTAAACGTATTCATAAGTAACATCATTCCCTTAGTGCACACTTTTATTGCTCTGTGCTGTGCTCTTTTATTAATGCAGAGATTTCTTGTTATTAATACATAAGGAAGGAATTCTCCTAGTGACCTAATCTGGGAGGTGAGTCATTTTCCAGTAAAGAGATGCAAACTGATTAATCTTAAAAATCTCAGTTATTTGGCCTGCACAAATAGAGTAAGCCTCATTAAAAACTGTTCTGTGCTAGAAAGTGTGTGGCAATCCTGCAGATCATCTCCACCTGGGAATTTTCAAGCCCTTCTTGTTCTATTAATAATTTTCAGTGCTGTGCCTTATTTGTCACAGAACAAGTTGTGTCAATCTGCTGAAACAAGCTCGGGAAGAGCAATACCAAAACAAAACCTGAGAATGATCTGTGCCCCCATGGGCTGGCTCATAGGGGAGAGACAGTTCCAGAGTCCAAACAGCAGGAGAGGAGCAGCCAGACTGGTTCCTGCACAAATGCAGCTTGGGCTAATTAATATGGAAAAAGACAACCTCCTTCATTTCCTAGACAACACCACCAGCGTTAGCTGGAGAGGTTTTATTATGAGTGGTAAATGTTTCTTTGTATTTGTTTTTGAGTCATCACAGTAAATAAAAGTTAATTATTACTTAGAGATGAAGTTAATTAGTAGTCAGCGGGCTGACAGGAGTTCCTGCAGAAAAACCTGCGTTATTGTTGGGTATTTTGTGTAGTTTACAATTCACCTGTCCTCTGGAACCCCACGGGTAAGACACAGAGCTGTTTGCCCAGGCAAACCCACGCCGTCCACACACAACTGCTCTGCTATGGGACATGTCAGTGCAGCAGGGACGTGTGAGGCCAAACTGGGCAGCTTCCCAGCCTCCACATTTCAAATTCCTCGGACTCTACCAGAAGGAGTTTAAAACTTTGCAGTCATATCCTACTCCTTAGCCTGCTCAAACTGTGTCCTTTCATGCATTTCTGAATGTGTAAACAAAAGACATGCGCCTCTGACACTCGTATTTGTACTCAACGTGGAATGACTCTGAACTCACAAACACAAAGGGCCCCCATTTTATAGCCTGTCAGAGGTGTTTTTATTGGAGATGTGATTTTTATACTCCAGCCATTTTGGGGTGTGTTCACTGAAGCCTTTGCTGTTTGTCTGCAGGAACTGCTCCTGTGTCCACGAGGCTATGAGCAGACTGCAGTGCTAAATACACAACTATAAATCTGTTCACCCACCCCACGGCTGCAACTTGCTCGAGCTTGTGCAAAAGTCTGGACAAGGCTTACTCTGGTTTAAGAAATGCCTTTTCCCTAATTTAAGTTAAATCACTTTCTAATCAGTTTAGTATAGATTATGACATGTCCAAGTAAGCGTCTTTGGCAGCAGCCAAAAACTGTGAAAGCAGCTGAAAAAGTGAAAACACTTCGATGTGCTTGTAGGCACCATGTCCCCTTTCCAAGCCATCTTTTTAGACCAGAAGTGACTGTGGCTTGAGATGAACTCTCTGTATTTACCCAAAAATAACGGTGCAGACCTGTTTTATCATCGCTATTGCTTTGGGCAGCTGTAGACCGAGTGCTCACCTCAGGCATCCTGTGGCGTTGTAGAAGATGTCAGGGTCAGGCAGAACACTTGATTTTGGGTAATCTCTGTCTGGCCAGCCTGAGTAGGGGATGAGAACAGCTTCAGTCAGCGTCTGCAGGGCTTCTCTGACCAGCAGGTGCTTCAGCTGGTCGTTGGAGGACAGATTCCACAACAAACCTGGGATAGACAAAATAAAATCAGAGCGGCAAAAGGACTCCCCTGCACTTTGAAAGGTTTAATCTCATACTCCTTGAAGTTAATGAGAGAAGGAGCCTGCCTGGCACTTGATATCCTGAAGAGGAGCAGAAGGGACTGGAAAGTGTTCACCAGCCCTGACCCAGGGACATGGGGCAAAAGAGAGGGCAGTTATCCATGTGATTTCAGCAAAATCTGTGCACAGCCCATCCAATTCCCACACAAAAGGTGCAGTTTTCCATGGCTCTGCAGCAATCACCTTCTCCATTGCCAAAGCAGCACAGTCTAAGAGAAAATAAACTCCCAAAAGCGATGGATGGGAGTACAAGGAGTGAGTCTACAGGTCACTAGAAATCTGCTGGAAGGCAGGAGATGCCCATGACCAAGTTTTTCTAACACTTGATAGCAAAATTTCTCATAGGAGGGAAAGCTGTTAACACTGGTTGGCTGCTACTGTCCAGACATTATCTCTAAACAAATCACTAAGTAATGCTACAAACCTTTTCTAGTCACAATCTCCAAAACAAATTTCAAATATAATCTCATAGAACTTATCAGGTTCCATTGTGTGCTATTCCAAAAGACAACAATTCTTTTTAAAGTACTCTTCCCCTAGAAAACAACACGTATTTCTGCTTTTCACCACAAAGACATTCATTGTCTCTCCAGTTTGCTGCTCTGAGTTTCACAGACCTCCTCCTCCACACACTGGCAGTGAATGTTCCTTTCATCGGCTCACAACAACAACAAAAAAATGTTTCTTTTGTATCTCCTTACACTTCGAATTTAATTTCAGGTATCGTGAACAGTAAAATCAAAACAAGAGCCAGCCAGAAGCAGCCAATTCCTCCTTCTGGGATCAGCTCTTCAGCCTCTGAATCAGGGGATAAAAGGAAGAATGTACTTTTCTGAAGGATAAGTCAGGCTTACAGGAAATCAGACAAGCAATCCAAAGGGCATTGCTAAGGGAAGCAGGTTAAGACACAAGGGCACAACTGCAAGGAATGGCGCAAGGACAGAATATAGTTAAAAAGAAAAAAAAACAAAACAAATGCATTGCAGGCAGATACTCAGAATTGTTGGAACAGAATTTGAGATTCTGCTCTCACTGTAAATTTTCCAGCAAAAACCCTACCTTTACCCACAGTCTCTCTGGGCTGTGAAGGATTCTTTAAGTGTGAATTCTGGGTGTGGATGAATTTGTTCACACTAGAAAATGTCTTCAGAGTGGATTCTTTCCTTGCACCTATGCTACAACATATTCACAGGAACATTGTTTTCCCTTAGATGGTTATTTGGAAAAATGGGTGGGGTTTGCTTTTAAATTTACATTTCTTTTAATGACAGTTCTGCTTGTGCTGTAATCTTCCCCGCAGGAAATTTTTTCATTCATTTCTTATATTTATGCTGCCCCGTAACAAGATCAGGAGGTTAGCTACTCCCTGAAGGCTCATCTGGCCTACCTTCAAAAGCTAAATTTTTTTGGTTTTTTCATGCCGCAGCCATTTTATTTCTGTTCCTAATTATGCTCCCCAAATACTATAAAATTCCATTCCTGTCTTGGCTCCTGTGTTGTCTGCAAGTGACATCCTCTCCTGCTAGGAAAAACCTCATTCCTTTCCTAAGATCTTTCTAAGTAGCATGTATGCCAAAGAAAGGACAAAGCCTGCGTCTGCTTTACCTACATCAACGCTTTTTGGAAGCTCGCAAATTCAGTGGAATTCAGTGATCTTGGGCAGCTCTGATTCCCCCCACGAAGAGGTCGTACGAGCACAGAAATTGCAGAGAAGCTGGGCAGCTCTTTCGTGCACAGGCTGCTGAGCCAGACTGGCCCACAGCAGCTCTCAAAGCCCAGTCATCAGCACAAAGCTGCTCCGGTGGGGGCAGCGATTTGGTGCTTTTTGTGTGCCCACAGACCGTGAGGCAGTCACAGTGATCAGCTTTTATCTCCACACACGTGGGCTGCACTCAGGCTTTCCACGCACAATCCAAGGCACACGGCATGGCTGTGCTCGGTCTGTGTTCCTCAGGCCAGGTCCTGGAGCAGATAGAGGCCATCAGAGAATTCTTTGGGAACATCTGATAAAATATGGACTAACCTTAGCCAAGTGCTTGTCTGTACAAACACTGCTGGTCCTAATAAACCTTAAAGATAAACTTCTAAGGCTGAGATTTACCAATCTCATGTGCACAAGTTCTGTATTTCTGACAGGTAATGAAGCACTGTAGGAGAAAACTTCTGTCCCAGAGTTTTAGCTTCCTTCTCTCCTAGAACTTCCTTTTCTACTTCTGTCAGGTGGAGTGCTCTGGTACCATGCATCCCACACAGCAGTCGAAACAAAAAGCTTCCCTCAGCTGAGCTTGGACACCTTTATTAATGGGTATTGCACGTTTTCAGTCCTTGGCCAGGAGTCTTTCACTGCAGTTCAGTATTATCAGGTACCAGGATGATTTCATTAATCTCTAATGGGGAAAGATGTTTAGCTAAGTATTGTACCACACACCTGGGAGTCCCTAATCTACAAAGTAGGCAAGTAATCTGTACGATGTGGAAAGACAATTGGACTTCTTGGGCTGAGTGGAAAGGCCAGATCTTCCCCATTAACCTTTTCCTGGAAATGTTATAACTCTGCAGTGAGACTGCATTCATAATTTTGATATTCCACTAGTCCTGAAGGAAGTCAAAGGCAATACAAGAGATGCAATTCCTTCATCCAGCCTGCCCTTTGCTCTGCAGGCTCCCTGCAGCTTGCTAGGGGCCTGGAAGAATTGTTCAAGTGATGGCAAAATTATGCCCCAGTGACATTTTCACTGTGGTATCCAGTGCACTTCCTCCTGGCTGCACATTTGGTCTCGAGCAAGGCAAGAAATCCTTCTCTCTTGGTGTGTTTTTAAAGCCATCCTTTGCAATGACAGGCATGAAAGCACATCATAATATTTTGCTTTACACAAGCTACATCATCCTGCTTGGCACAAATATTTTGTTGGTGTCCTCTTTGTTTTGTGAGTAAATATCCATGTCCAGTGGCAGCAGTAAATTAGGGAAAGAAGGTGCCCCTTCATCCATTTCCACGCTGGTGAAAGGGAAGACAGTAATATTCACAATATAAGTGTGAGTTATCAGGCACAGGCAGCATTTTTGCCAGAAAAGATGAAACTTCTAGCAAGGCAAGAGCATTGGCTTTCTGGCCACCCACCACCATTCCCAGTGCTTCCCTCACTGCTCTGTAACAGCACTGAGAGATGACACAGTGTACAATAAATGACTCCGTGACCCTGTTCTGCAACTGGTGAGTGTGAAAAACTTTAAAACATTTTAGTGTTGCAAAGCTGTAGAACTGAGCCAAAAAAGAGCCAATAATACAAAGCTTTGTTCTCCAGCTTAGGGAGCAGAGTATTTCAAATACTTAAAAGAATGCAGAATTACTGAAGGTCTTGACATGTTTTTGCTTCAAGACAGGGCTGCCTGACACCTTCTGTATCTTTTCACACACGGTTCTCTTCACAGATTTTGCTCCTGGTATCTTTAAAGACCCCTTGAAATAAACTCCCATTCATTTATTCATGTTTTTTCCATTTATAAAATATAAGCCTGTTCTTCCTCTGCATGCTAATCAGACAGAATGTGGGTCACAAGCAGTGCAGCTCCCAGAAACACGCCGTGGGCACCCAGGACTGCAGGGATGGAGTGGGCACTTCTGAACTGGCTCCTGCAAAGCCCACAGGGTTTCTTTGTGAGTAATGCTGGACATTTTGTCCCACCATCTCTTCTCAAGCACAGCAAGTGGTGTAACGTGGGGTTTCCCATGCCAAGGGCTTGTCCTTCACATCTGAAACGGGCCCTGCTAATTAACAGCTCCTCATCAAGGTCACTGGAAATGAAAGGGCAAGAACAGTGGCCCTGCAAAGGCAGAATCCAGAATGCCACTCACTCCACTGATGGTGCTGTGGATCTTTACAGGCAGACGCCTTTCCTGGAGGAATTTTCCCCCCTCCCGGACACAAAAGGGAAGCACACTGCTGCTGTGGCAGAGCTTGTCACAGATCCGAGGAGACAGACTTGGGTGGAAACAGCTCAGAGGAGGAATCTGGGGCAGTGGAGTTTGTGGGGAATGGAACAACCACTTTCTCTCCATGGCCCATGACAGTTCTGGGTGATTGTCTTCAACAAGGAACTTCCAGTAGGCGCTGCCAACACAGAGTCAAAAACTGAAGGCTGAGCTGCTGTCAGGGTAGCAGGCATTAATTACGGACCCAGGTACCCCTAGGGAGCCTCACTTTCTTTTCTGGAATATCGAGGACTTTAAGCTTCCTGCAAGCAGACTGATACAATTTCTGAAGAAGCTTTAGGAGGGGAAACTGCAGTTCCTAATCTCTTGTTTCTGACTGAAAGACTGGTCTTGAGTAAGGACCTTGGAATTTTACCCTACGTGAATTGCTCGTCGTAGGTGACAATGTTTTTGTATTTAGACACTAAACACCGGCTAAAGTAAACGATCATGCCTGAAAGCTCTCCCTGAGAGCTTGTGCACTACTTAAAGCACTTCATGCTGACTGCAGAGAAAACCCTACCTGTGATTTGCTTCTTGGTCTCGATATCCCTGCTCTGCCGGAGCAGGCGGAGCAGGAGCGGGATCCCTTTCTGCTCAGACACTTCCAGTTTGTTGTCATTGTCCTCAAACACCAAATTTCTCAGACCACCACACGCTGCCCGCTGAATGTCCTCATTCTGAACCTCGAGGAGCTGTAAAAGTTTGGGGATACCACCAAGGGAGAAAACCTGGGAGGAAAACAAAACACAGCAGAGAGTAGTTGGATGCTGGAAATGACAAACTCCACTCTCGCCCCGCCCCAGCAAATGTTTTAATACTCAAAGGGACTTCTTTCACTTGCTCCTCTTTGAGAGATTTGAAGCACAGACCATTAATCATTTGGACATGACTGTGAACTTCTGGGCTTTCATATGATTAATACTTAAACTCTGCAACTGAGGGAGGCAACGCGTTTTCATAATTAGTATCAGACAATGATACTAAATCTCTTCCAGCTTTGCTGCAGATTTATACTCTCTGGCAAGACATTTAATCACTCTGCTTTTTAGCTTCTATGTTGGTGAAATGAATATTTGAGATTTAACTGTGGAACATTTATAAACAGGTTTTTTTTTTTCCTCTGCAGCCAGCCTGATGAAAAGACTATTCTTCCCAATGCATGTACTGAAAGTGCATTAAAAACCAATACATTGTACTTTATACTTCTTAACTGTGCCACACAGAGAAAAAACAGCAAACTAGTAAGCATCAAAATGTAGACCATTAAACTTGCAACCTGCATTTAACAGGGAGTACTTTTTCAGTGTTTAAATCTTCAGAAAATGAGGTTTTAGGCCCAAATGAATGAAGGATTCAGAAGATGGTATTTTACAGTAGCTGTGTGGAAACAAATAGTTTGTTTTGGCACATGAGGAATCCCCTGTGAGCTGGGATATGGCATAAGCAAGCCTTAGCTGACTCAGGAATGAATTTACTATGGAAAGTACCTTGCATTAATGAGTGTACAACTGCCAACAGACTCCTCCAGCATCTCTAAATGCCATACGGTTTTGTGGACAAACTCACCCTTGTGCAGAACCAACAGCACGTGAAAGACTCAGAAATCCGATTCAGCTGTTTCAAGCAGTCCAGAGTTCAGAGATAAAAGGAATTCAAATAGGGCAGGCAGGTGTTGGCAACATGGAAAAATGGAATGTAACCAAGCTTTTTGTCCTTCATGGGGTAACCTGCACGGCCTGCCAGCCTCTCCTCTGCTTCACCTGAACAAAAGGCAGGGTTTCTTGCTCCTGCTCTGCTGACCTGATTCCCCCTGCGATCACTCAGCAATCACCTCAATGCCAGCAGAAGGAAACACAGGGATATTGAGGTATCTTGAGAGCACTGGAGCACAGAGCATGCTGAGGGCACACCAACCTGTGTCATTGCAGCAGCTCAGCCCTTTTGACACCAATACTGTAGTTTTGTTTTTAAAAAACATTTATGCAGGCTTTCTGCAGGCAATTTTGAGGTATTTATACCTCTTGGGGGAAAAAAAAAAAGCGCTATTTCAACCTAATTTGCAGAGGAGAATTTACAACAGCTGTTGACTGTTCCTTCTAAATTTTCATTAGTAGACAAAATTCACCAAAATACTGAGAAACCGCAAGTTCACAAAAATAGAAAAACTCCTGGTCCCTATCAAACAGCAGGGAACAACAGACAAAGAAGGCAGGATTAAAGGTTAAAAACAGGACACAAGGCAATGCCAATGTGAGTGAGTCTGATGGGCACCCAACAGAAAAGCTCATCACAGGATATGTGGGATAGACAGGAAAATAGAAGAAGGCTTCAGGCTGGCTGCTCCAATCTGAACAATTCTACTCATCCACTTGTTCTTCTGAGAAGCTGCCTGAGAGAGGTCTGTATCATAACCCACCTTCAAACACTCGGTTCTGACGCTCTGTCCTCAGTTTGAAGTTAAGGCTGCCTCCTGTCCTGGTATTTTCTGCCAAAACTGACTTTGACACGTCCCAGAGCAAGTTAAAAGCACTGAGGGATGTTTGGCTGTCACTGAACTGCACAGGAGTATGGAGTTAAGGCTGGGATTACTGAGCACAGTGCAAACCAAAGCAGGTGCAATAGTGCTTCTTAATGGTTAAAATAAACAATTACCTTACACATTAACATACGGAACTATTCAGCAGGAGAGACGCTTTTGTGTTCAGTAGTGACATTTAAAGAAAAGGAAGAGAAGAATATTTTTAATATTCCCTTTCAAAAAAAACTTGTAAGAGACTTAACAAGTGTCTCAGACTTAAAAATGTGGTTGATCTGAACAACGTGTGAATGAATGTGCACAGTCCCAGCGAGCCCTTGACATTTTGGCCAGTCCATGTCCTGTATTAACACATTTGTGCAGTCCTAACAAACCCTGAAGCTTGGGTAAGTTTGCACTGTACTCCCAGAATTTTCATTTTTGGCATATTTCCGCATGCCAGTCAACAATGAGAGGCGGGAGCGATTATATTGACAAGAAGTTCACGATTTACAAAGGCTGAGAGAATTCAGCCTGTTTGGCCTGAAAAAGAGCAAACTAAGTAAGTAAATACTTTGCAGCCTTAACATAAATTGAAAACCCACACACACAGGACAGAAACGAATCAAATGAGTTTGCACAAGAGCGATTTAAATTATGCTTTTAAAGGTACACCAAGATTAACTGGTGAGGAATCCTGATCTATGAGATGTCTTACAAGCTGGGCATAAATAGCTGGAATTACAGATGATTTGGGTGAATTTTTGCCCTACATTTTTGTCTCCGATCATAAAATGCTAAAGCCCAAAGTTTTGCTAGCACAGATCAGTCCCATTCCAAGGCTTCAAAAGAATCTGCAGCGAAACACATATCACAGTGCATTTTCGGAATAAATTACAGGATGTTATTTTCTCTACCTGATTGGAACTGGCACAAAAATAATTACTTACTTTTCTTCTGGCATCTGCTTTTTGGAAGCACTCGTGCTGTATGAAAGTCACTGCAGCAAGAATCCTGGGTGTGGACTGTGTATTTTCACTCTTCAGGATGTTCACTGCACGCTCCAGCGTCATCTCCACTTCTGGACTCCTGAAAAGTATAGACAGGAATTCTAGTGAAGCAAGACTGCAGAAAAGTTATGATTCCTGTAAAACCAGGATTTTTGTATTTTTTCCAATTAACTCTAGCTTTTCTTAGAATTTTTTTTTTTCCCTTTTCAGTAGCAGAAAATATCATTAAGAGCTTTAAGAGATACTGATATTCTGGGGGAAGAGAAAGTCATAAACAGAAGTGTGGTTCTGGAGAAAGCAAGTCATGCTTTAAGTTGTAATAACAAAATGGAAATATCAGTGGATGTTTCTCCCAGTGTTTCCATCCTTCCATCAGTGGATGAAGGACTGGATGTAAAAAGGGAGGATGAAGAAGTGGATGAAGACCAAAAGAAAGCTAAAACCACATCAGAGTGCCTACTACTGATCATGAGGAAACCCTGATGTTTTCCTCAGTAGCGTGATGATTTTTTATATTTGTCTTTACGCCTTTCATCGGTGTCTTCATTCCCAGACTACATCTATGCAGGACTCAGTACCTGCTCTTTTTAAATGACAGAAGTTCTGGTTTGAAATAGATGGGCAAAGCCTTTTTTTTCAGGTGGGAAAACATAAAAATACCACTCATTAAACTGATTATGTAGAGAGCCCGTGGTACTATTAAAAATGTATGTCACCATTTTTCTTCCAACTTCCAGCATGTTTGCTTACACGATTTCCTTAAAAAGGAAAGAGAGGGCACCTCTCTTTTGTTTCCCAGTAAATGGAACACAAAACAATTAATGGCACAATCAGGTGCATTAGCTCTAGGACAGGTGGTTATGCTCCCCAGACTTTTTGTTTACTTTTGGTTTCAAATCTGCTGCACCCAGATTAAAAAAAAAAAAAAAAAAAAAAAGAAAAAAAAAGGAGAGAAAAAAGTTGACAAGAAGGTGCCAACTTTTAAAGTAAGATAGCGCCCTCAGAGCATGTGGGATCTCATGGTAGTGAGAGGCTCCTGGGGTCCTGGGATTCAGAGCAGCTCGGATTTGTTTTGGGGATGGATGGGGCTACAGAGCTACGAGAAATTTCTGTGTTTTACCTGAAGTTTATAAAAACTAAGAGGTGCCCTTGAAACCGTGAAAGATTTTTAACTGGAAATTGTCAATCTGCCAAAAGCTGCTCCACTGGTAGATTTCCAACCTATTAATGTGAGACCCAGTGTTGATGTCATACAGACTCTTGTGAGCACAACATCTGCCAGTACAGTTTTGTGTATTGTGACTCAGGTTGTAAATTACTCGGTGACTACTTCATGTCTCCTGATCAAATTACCTCCTGGCAAAAGGGGGTCCCAAACTTTGCAGGAGGTGTTGACCCTGCACTGTACATACACACACACACGTTTTGTCTCCCTTTCCTCTGTTGCACTGATTTTCAGAAGCCAATCTACTTTCTGCCTCCTCTGCACTGCTATTTCATGCACAGTGTTGGCTGCTGAACCATGAGCTGTCAGTTTTTCTGTTTCTAAACAAACACGTTCCTGCCAGCTGTGACAGAGCAGGTCCTGCACTGTGCTTACCCCAGCTGAGATCCATTGAGGGTCACTTGCTCGCTCTGCAGGAACCCATTTCTCCCCGCTGCGGCCATGGCAGCCGTCACCGGCACCCTCTTCCCGTCGGTTTCTGCAGTGACACTGGCAATTGAAGCTGGCTGGGAAGCTTCCCTCCTGCCCTGCGTGCTTCTGAAGGTGGTTTGGTAGAAGCTGGACCTCACAGATTGCCTGTTCTGAGACAGGCGCGACGCGGGCGGGGATCTCACTTGTCCCACGGCGCTCTCCGAGGCCAGGTAGTTCTCCTTCTCCAGAAGGTTGGTCATGCTGCGGCTGGTGCCAGCCTGGTGGCACAGAGGGACAGCGGGGCTGGGATAGAGCCCGTCCAGGCCAGCCTCAGTGCCAGCCCCCATGCGGGACTGCCTCTTAAAGGAGCGGCCCCGGTGCACGGAGTCGCGCAGGGCGTAACCGATGATCTCGGAGCGGGCGTAGCGGGGCGGGACAGTCCCGCTGGATCTCACGCTGTCTCCATGCCTCACGGAGAACCCAGTTGAAATCCCTCCGTCATAGTGAAAATCGTTGGCCACGTAGGCCAATCTTTCTGGATTTCGCTGCGGTGACACCTCCAGTCTCTTCAGGGGTTGTCTTTGAGCTCTCTCCTCCATGGTTCTGTAAGCAATCCTCGTCCCCCAGCCATTGGTGTAAGAGGATGGGGAGGCAACCTGCTCCAGGGGGCACAGGAAGATCACAGCGATTAAGAGTTAGCAGCAAGGAAACCAAACCAAAAAAGTGAAGGCATAAACTTCTAGAAGAAATGAAGAAATTTTCTATGAAGAAAATTATGCGAACGTCACCAAAGTTGTGCATTAAATGGGATTCTGCAACACTTCTTTGTACCTCCCTCATGAGGGCAGGAAGAAGTGCAGTCTAAACATCAGGAGACAAAGTCTAAGCATCCAGTCTTCTGCCATGAACTCAAAATAGTTGCATAAGTCAATTATGCCAGGTAATGAACAGATTGATTATTAAAGGAGATTTTTCAGCTTGAAACTCCTTGGGGATTCACACCAACACCTGCTGCTAAAACTAAATTCAAGGCTGTCTGATTGATAGACAGAAGGAAATTAATCAATCAGGTATTAAAAATATTATACTTGTCTTCATATTGGTATTAACCATATTAAGTTATTTAGCACTCCTGCTCACGGTGTGGTAGGATCTAGCGAAAAAAGAAAGTCCCTTCCCTGTTTGTCTAGCCTCTTAAAAATCAAGGAGATGGTATAACATGCCAAGAAAATCAAAATGACCATTTCACCATCTCACTGATGTCCCTAACTCTACAGTTGCTATTTCTGATGATTTTTTATTTCCTGTACCTAATGGACACAGACTGTAATGGATCATTATCTTGCTTTATAATTTTCTCTTCTCTAAACTCAACAAATCCACTGCCGTCAGCCTTTCTTTGTAGGATATATTTTCGAGATTCTTACTTTTAGGTGCTGTTTGAGGCCTCTCCAATTTTTATACCTTTTTCTTCTGCTCTATATTGAACCTTCCAGAACTAAATCAGCTTGGGGCACTACCTGGCCTTGAAATAGAGAAGTCATGGAGCAATTTTTAAAAAAATCAGTAAGCACAGGGGCACACAACCGTAAATCAAAGCCCCATATATTCCATTTCCATGTTGTGTTAAAGTTTGGTGGTATTAAAGTAGTTTTTTAAGGTGAACAGAGAAGTTTACACAAGCTATGAATTGCAGGAACAGTGCTTAGCAGACAGATGCAAGAATTCCCTGAATTTCACTGTTGAGGAGATCCTGAGGGTGAGAGTTGACTCACAAAAGGAATAAAGGTTACAGACACCAGCAGGCTCAGGCAAAGATCATTGGCTGTGCCAGTTTATTCTACAGAAGTTTTGCAAGGACATCTTTATCTTTTGTTTGGGGATAATTCATGTTTTTGTGAAGTGCCAGACCCTGAGGCTTTTCCCAGCTTTCACACAGGACACTTGGCCTCTCTTTTCCTCCCACCCCCTCCCTGGTAAACTGGATTATTTTCTTGCGATTCCTATGTCACCTCCAGTTTTCCTTCTCTTCTGGAATGGATTCACATCAAATACTATGGACTGCAGGACAGGTGAGAATAGAGGATGTGAGGACAGGGAAGGAAATGGGTTTAAGCAAATGCTTCTAACTGTCCCCACACAGAGCCAGAGCTCTTTCACTGACTGTCCAAAAAGCTGGGCTACTTTAACAACAATAAACCATTCCTGAGTAAACTAAAATTAAGAAAGAATTGCCCCCTCCGTACACAGCTGTTTACTAAATAAATATTTATTTTCTCAAGCTTCTCAAGCTGAACTGCTTTCAGTTTGCTAAGCTGATCATGCAGGAGCATTGCTGTTGAGCTGTGTTGATTTTCCAGTGGCTCCCTCGAACAGGTTCATACCCCTCATCAGCTGTGTCACAAACCCTGCAGAAAACCAATTATTTATCTCAGCATTCAGGCCATGAACCCAAGGAAAGCTGGTCAAAATAAGAGGAGAATTTATGATTAGGTGGTTTAGAAACACCGTTGCGTTGCATGGACTGTACTGCTGGAATTCCTGTCATGCTAAAACAGGTTACAACGGGAGTATTTGAAATGATCAGGAACAACTCTACCTTGTGAAAACTGAAGCAATCTGATTTCCTTCGGTTTTGGATGCTTAATTCTGTTTGCCTGCCTGAGTTCCTGATGTGCTCATTGAGCTCCTGAGTGGGGGGATGGATAAAGATCTGATTCATCACAGCCTTTGCCCTAATGGGGTGTTAATGTGATTTTTCATTTTCTACCCCATCCCAATTCTCACAAAGCCAACAGGATTGCAAACAGCCCATCTGTACGACTGACTTGAATTTGGCTCCTGGGCTCTGAAGTCACTGGCAGGAAGAGAAAACTTTAAGAGATTTCATTGTAAACCCCTCATTTTCTAAAAATCAGGCTTTAAGAAGAAAACAAGCAAACAAACCCTGTAACACAATCAAAATGCTATTATTTGTGGTAACAAAACAAATAAACCCCGCATGTGATGAATTTATTGCTACCCATCGTCTTTTCCTCACCTGGTTTGCCTGGTAATACGAGAAACTGTAGGGAGACCTTGGTGCAAAATCGTTCTCAGTGATGCCCATGTTGTAAACACGCTCTGGAACACTGGATGCACGGTGCAGGCTGCCTGTAACCAAAGATAATTTCAGTCAGATCTTAACAAAACATGGCATTTTTATAAAGGACAACACACAGTACTAGGGAAAGGTGGCAGTCAGCACTGCCAGTAATATATACAAGCTGGAAATTGAACAGGGAAACGATGGAAGGGTATTTGCATTTTCCTGAAGACACAAGCCATTTTTTTCAATTCCCTAAGTACCTTACTTAAGAGCTATTTTTGACTTTTGGAAATCTGGTCCCTCACGCAGCTATGAAAAACAGATATTAGAGTAAATAAATATTTTTTTAGTAAATAACTATGTATGGAGGGGGCAATTCTTTCTTAATTTTAGATTACGCAGGAATGGCTGTTTGTCTTTAAAACTGTTTTAACAAAGCAAGCTGATAGTTTAAATATCCCAGTCACTGACAACTCGTTAACAACTGAGAAATGGTGTCCCTGAACTAAGAACACTTATTTTGCACTGCGACCACTTTGAACATACACTCAAATCTACACATACACGGCTTACACTGGCTGACTGTAACATGCAAAGCACACAAGAGATGAAAATATCGCAGCTGAAGACTGGAGCTGAGAAATTGATGTCTGTACCTCTGGTACTGATCCGTGCGCACCCTAAAGATGCAGATTCCACCGTGCACAATTGCAAACAGCACCCACCGAGTACAGAGTGCTCATTTCACACCCGCCTGCCTCAGCTGCTGCTGTTTCTTCCCCCTGAGGTGCTCGTTCAATGACAATGCTCCACTGATCTGCTCAGTGCTCCACCCAAACAGCTCAAAGGGGCTGTGAACAAAATCCTGTGGCTGATGGTGCTGTGAAGCTGGGTTGTCCAATGACGCTTCAAATCTGCACCTGAAAGGTTCATCAGTCCTACAAATGAAGTAGAAGATCCACAGTGTATCTGCTCTGAGTCTTTTTTTCCCCCAAGAACCAGCTCTGAAAATAGAGCAGTGCATTCTTTGATTATTTCTTCCATTAAAACCCCAAATAAGCCAAAAAAACCTTCAGGCTGTTCCTTTTTTTTTTTTCACTAATACAATGCATTTTCAAAGAAAGAGTGCTTCTATTAATGAAAAATTTAAAAGCATCAGATACTAATTATGAAATAATCATGAGATTCCTACATTAATATGAGACTCTGCATATAGGAACATAATTAACACAGGTTTAAAGAGGTGAAAGAGAAGTTGAAAGCAAAACCTCAAAATAATCATAAATGGGGCCAGTGTATGCTGCAGAAGTTTCGGCTGAACAGGTAACAGCGGTCAATAAAGAAATTAACTGGCCATCAGTTTTCAAAATAGCAGATATTACCTGAGATTCCACTGCAAAGAAATCTAAAGAACCAATCACTAACTTGGCCAGACTGCTGAAGTCCAAATTTCTGCGTCCCATAATTGAGTATAATATAATACAATGTGATGGCAGAGTGCAATTGTCTGAGGCCTAATTCAATCAGCCTTCGCAATTATTTTGCTTGTATAGTCATCCTTTCCAGCTCTCTCATTTTGGCAGATTTAAACAAGTATGAGGTGATTTGTTGGGACACATTCAGGGTAACTTTGCGTCATGAGAGAGGAATGGTGCAGCTTGGTCAAACTCATGATTTGGATTGTAATAATTCCTTCGTGACCGTGACATTACAGGGTTACCATAGCCTGGGGGTTACCTGAGTACATGAGAAAGAGCCAGGAGGAAACTCTTCTCTTATACCGTAAAAAGCTCCCAGCGATGTGCACTGACACCCCAAATCTACAAATTTGTAGAAATGTCTCATCTGTGTCACGTAATTCCCATAAAAATGTCCTATTTCAGGTGCCCAGGAAGAGCCCATCTCAGCCATGTGCTGGCTTTTTAAAGATTCACTTTCTTTACTGCTGCATATTGAAGTACTTTCATATCGCAACTCTTGAAATATAAATCCCTATAAATTTCTGTTTCTTTACAGTTACCATTTGTTTCCTGCTTACTGTACTTAGTGAGAAAGTACTCTCAGTTATTTATCTATTTAGGGCATAAAAATCCCTTGAGAAAGTAATTTTTATACGTTTCAGGTAAATCTAAACTTGTCTTTACTGAAAATAAAAATACAAAATAGAAGATAAGTTAAAAATAACAAGGCCATCCATCAACTGGCTGGGGGTAAACTACATATTTATCAGTCCCCTCCTTGCAAAAGCAAAATACAGTCAATCAAAAACTGTACCATGCTGCAGTTATCTTTTAAGCAATCCTCTTTTTTCACCTTCAGTCTCCCTGTGAAACTCTCCATCAGTAAAAATTCTTCTCTTTCAGAGACAAACACAGTACACGCCAACCTATGGAATTTCACTTTGCAGTTATCTCTATGTGATCTTATCACATCAGTAAATTATTTTGCCGGCCTTTTACCTCTAGATTTATTAGGCAGACATAAAAGGCATGAGTTTTTCCTGTGTGCTGTTCACTTGTGCCAGAAGTCAGTGTGTGAAAGGGAAAAGGAGAAACTGAAATGCTGTGTGAGATGCAGAACCGGTGACCCGAGCAGAACTTGCCTCCTTCAGCTTATTCTCACCACACTACAGAAACCTTACACACTCAGTGCACTCTTTCGCTTTTGTTTTTTAAAAAGCCATGAATTATTATATTTTAATTTATTTGATGGTCTCATTTACCGCCAGGACTAAGAATTTCTAACTGCAATTCTCCGTGTTTTAAGTCTGACAGAAACTCTCTCTCCAGGAAACACACACACGATTCAGTTCCTCATCCACAGGAGACAAACACAATTTGAGAGGCCACAGGACACAACACTCGATTTCCAGCAGCCAGTCAGGAAAAAATGGGTTTCTTGCAGGCCCTGCATCATGTCTGTCAACCCATAGGGATATTTTGGAAAACTCAGGCATCTCAGACAGCACCAGACACCCATGTGTGGGCAATTGAGTGGAGCTGTTTATCAGAGTCTCCCCTCTCCCCTGTCAATATGAACTAAAGCAGCTCAGGAACGCTTTGGATGGGCTCAGGGGAGGAGCTGAACTGAGCCCCTCTGCTCTTCTCCATGCTTAAAATAAAAGCTGTGCGAAAGTCACCTGATATTGCAACAGTCAGAAGAAAATTCTGAGACCGGAAACAAATAATTCCAGTATCAGAAGGCTGCAGATTGTACAGATGACTGAGCAAAAATCCCATTTGTCTGCACAGGGGCTCTTCTCAAGGCCCCTCTGGTCCCCTCAGGATGGACTGAGATGGTGACATTTAATAATGGCATTGATATCAAAACCAGCACTGAATCGCTTCACCTCACGATCAAAGAGCTCTCCTTTTGACTGTGCTCCTTCATCGCTATGCCAGCACATGCCTGCTCCCTGAGGAGTTCTTGCAACATTTCGCGTTGGTCAGTACGTTTACACAAGGTTTTCAAATTTAAGGAAAAGACTTCATCTGGCTCAGGAAGCAGAGGTGCGGATTGTAACAAAACCAAGGAGAATTGAAAGACAACATGGATATTTTTTTTCTGCTTCCTTGTCCCTCAAAGGTATCAACAGAAAATGACTGTAACATGGTCAGTGTTCTGCAAGACAGAAGGCTAAGGGCAAAAAAATGCCATGAGTCCCTAAAAGCAAGTGTAACAAGAAAATGCCACGAATTTTAGAAATTAATAAACATGAGGAATAAACAAGGTTCTGATTTCCAGCGTCTTATGTCTGACTGCTGTTTTGGCAATTGCGTAAGATTGAATTCTGGTGTTTTGTTTCTTTTTTTTCTTTTTTCTATAAACCCATAGTGTTTATAAAACTTGTTAGAGAAGGAACCACTACACAGCCAGCAGTTCATGAGGCCATTTGCTTTTGTATAACGTGACTCAATTCTGCCCTCCTTTTTTACAGTGAGAATCTGATAGGGATGGATTAAAAAGCCAATCAAAACCCAAAAAGGAACAAGGTCAGAGGCAAGTGCACTCATATACAGAATAAAGTTTAAAACATTCCTAAAATATACATAAAATAAAAACAACAGGTGCAACAAAACACCAGTCATTAAAGTAGCTGATTCTGAATGCCTCTTTTTCTTTGACAAGGTGGAACTACCCACCATTCCATTTCCATCCTTAAACAGCATCCAGAAATTTGATATGACTGCTTCAGTTGTTCAAAACTTTTAAGGGTAGAGCAATCTTTAATTTATAAAGGCTCAGCAATGGATAAACTGGACACGTTGCAGCTGTTGTTGAGCTGCTTGAAAAGTTGTTAACAATGCTTGACAACATCTTGAAAAGAGCTGAAGCCAGATGTAACTTCAATCATCTGGCAGCAGGTGGAATCCTCAAATCTGAGGATGACTGAATTTCAGTTATTAAAAAAGAAATACACGTTCCAAGAGGGAGAAAGAGGCAAGAAACAGCAAACAACATGGGGGTAGGAGGCAAAAATAAGTTTTTCTATTTAAAAGCGGTGCTGAAGGCTAAGCAGACACCTTTAATTTGAAACTCCAACAAGAAATTATGCTGGCTGACAAACTACTTGTGGCTTCCAGGTTCCCAGCGCAGTCAGTAGAAAATGGGTGTGCACAGATTCCACGGGGCAAGGCCTTTCCTACCACGGCTTTTTCACACCCAGTGGTTTCGTGCTGGGCTAATTTTAGGCAGGCACGTGAATGCTGTGGTTAGGCAGGCACTAAGGACCTTGCTGAGCCGAGTCTGAAATACTCCTAAGGCAGAACAGTTACATCACAGGGGACTGACTGCTCCTGCGCCCTCCAAAGCTCGGTAACCCTCCCCTGCAAATGCAAACGGTATGGGACCCTTGATGAATGCAGCCAGAAAGGGGTTGCACTTCACAGAAAGCGATGCTTTTGCACGTAAACATTTGCGTGATGTTTTTAAAAAGTGCCCTGCACATTAAGAATTCAAATGTTTCTCAAAGCGCAGTCCATTCTTGAGCAAGTCTATAGAGAATGCACTTTGGGACACACATGCACATTTGTGTGTGTTTTTCAGGAAAATCAACATGTTAAATGCAAGATTGTCTGTGATTCACATTATATGTCTTTAAGATATAGATAGATACACATATACATATGTACGAATTCATGAAATGCATTCCAGTTTCAATTATTTTTTTCTGAGTTTTGCAGTGAGACTAAAAAGCGCGCAGCAACTTGGCCATAAGAATTTGAAAGAAGAGAAGTTCATTTTATGCACGAATAAGACATGTTACTGGCATGTTGTTTGCCACCTTCCAGTCCTGAAGTTTAAAAGTTTTGGTGTCTCAAAAATGCAAAGGGATCAAATGCTTGACCTTTAGAAAAACAAAGCAAACCAAGGTAACTATCCCCAAACACATCAGGTCTGTTAAAGTTAAATCATTCCAGAGAAGCCAAGACAACTCGAGAGCCCAAGAACTGTTTCATAGTGCTTTAGAGGCATGAGCCCAGGTTCATAACACCATATCATTTATAAACTATTGCTTAAAAAGCTTTTTGCAGGCTCTCTGTTGAGAGAAGAAGAAGTTAAGTTAAACTCTAAGTGTTTAGAAACCGTATTTAAATGACAGCAGCCGAGCTAAGGACTTGCATGTTTACCTGCACATTGCACACCTGTTTATGTGATTTGTACACCTGAATTCTACAAGCAGAATATGCCCATATCTGCATTGTATGCATTTTTTTTGTCGTGAGGTGTTTTTTAAATAGAGGCCAGACAAAGAACAAGGAAATATTCGTCTGCCTGACTAGGCAGGTGAGTGAAATACGGTTATAATTTCATCTGACAGCTTTTAGCAAAAGAAAGGTGACAGCTTCTTTAAGGACAACTGAGCAACAGGGCACGTAGCCCGTAAGTCAGTCATATCTTCCTATTTAAAAACAAAATTAAAGTTTCATGGTATACAAAGTTTGCATGAACAGTTAAGGCTAAACCCCTGGAGCATCTTGCCTTCAACCCTCAGCACCTGGCAGTCAGCCTGACGCTGTGGTCGGGCTCTGCTTGGGGCAAAAAGTGTGGCTGCAGACTTTCCTGACGGGTCTGGCCTTCTGGCTACGAGATCTTGGAAGCAAGGGATGATTGACGTCAATTTGTACCACGCGTGTCGAAGAACTGGGTAAATAATGTCCGATAGCATTATCGTTCTGTGTTTCCCATTCATGCCTTTCGTGGAGTTACTTTTCCAAACTTCCTTTTAGGTTTGGGTTGTTTTTTTTTTTTTTCAAATTTCACGGCTAAATAAGGCAAAACGTTTACTACGATTCTAGTAGTACATCTACTACGATTCTTCCCATTTTACTTCGCAAACAGGACCAATGGGTAAAGCTAAAGTCATTAAAACAAGCACATGAAGCGATTAGGAGAATTTTGGGCTCGGTTCCCCTCCCGGGCAGCCCAGAGCCGGGAGCGGCCCCGCCGCGCACCGAGCTACGGCGGAGGCTGGGAGGGAGAAACTTCCGACTCGCTGCGGTGGGAAAAGACAAAAGGAAGACGCGAGAGAGGCACGATTTTCTGCCCGAGCAGCCCGCACGCCCCAGGGCCGGGAGCAGCCGGGGTCCCATCCCCTCGCCGTGTCCCGCGGGGCCGGGCGAGGCCGGGCCGGGCCGGGCACTCACCATTGTACAGCGAGCCCCGGCTCTTCCTGGCCAGCGTCTGCTGGACCTGCCGGTGGATCCGCAGCGCCTTCTCCTCCCCGGCGCGATCTCCCGAGAGCCTGAGCCTCTCCTCGGAGGGCAGCGCCAGGCTGGAGCTGTCCAGCTCGCCCAGGATCTGCTGGCCCAGCACGGTGCGGATGTAGCCCTGCTCGGGCCCGCGGCCGGCCATGGGCTCGGCCGGGCTGGGCTGGGCTCGGCTCCTCGGACCTGTTGCGCCTCCGCCGTTTGCCCAGAGCCGGGGCCGAGCCGCGCCCAGCGCCCCGCCCGCCGCACAGGTGCCAGGCACGGCCCCGCTCCGCCCTCGGGGCCCGGTCCTGCCCTCCCCTGCCTGCCCCTGCCCTCCCCTCGCCGTTATTCCCCTCCCTTGCCCTGCCCGCAGCGGTGAAGGGTTTGCCGGAGCTTCCCAGCCCAGCTCTCGCCTCCGGGAAGCGCCGCTTGTCCCTGTCCTCCCGCCGGGGCAGTCCCGGAGCGGCCCGGGCCGAGCTCCTGGGGCCAGGATTACGCCTTCAACCTGGACATAGAAGATGCTTTAAGTGCGGTGAAAGATGCTTTAAGATCCGTGCTATGAAGATCAAACTTTCAGGCCAAACTTCCAGGCGGGGCTGTGTTGCGGGAGTGGTTATAGGGCTGCTGGTTTGGGAGGTTTTCCTGCCCTCGGGGTTTTTGTCATTGCACAGAGATGAGTTGCAGCCGCCTTCTCTCCGTGTGGTTGTAAAGAGGTGATGAGGGAATTGCTCAGTTAAAGGTTGGAAAAACCCCGGCTGGCTCTGCCCCTGGCGTGGTGAGCGAGTTCTTGCCCACTGAAGTTCTCACACTACCTCGGGACACAGCTCGGAGTTGCTGTTCAAGCAAACCCTGTGCTCACCGTGGGTGGAAGGGAGGAGCAAGGGAACACAGTGTTTAGGGGAAAAGAAAAGTGCAGGCTTTCGAAAAAGAAGTAGGTGATCCAGGGTTGCATGATTTGAAAAAAAAAAAAAAAATCACCACCAAACTACATGCAGTTATTTTGACAGAAAACCTTCTGGTTCTTGAAAGCAAATGAAAACTAATGTGGCTTTTAACTTCATGTATTGCTACTTAGAGACATTCTGGGACTCAAAATGACCTCCAGAAGCTTCTTTTCTACCCAAGTTCAGACAGCAGTGAGGGTACTGGTGGCTGGGGAGAAACCGGGGTGATCATTGACTTAGGGTACACTGTAACATAAGAAACTGGGCTCCTTCTGACAAAACTTTTGGGGAGGAGGAACCGGCTCTACACTTACGAGTCCAGAATCCTTTCCCCCGTGATTATTTTTTTTGACTCTTTGTCTCTCTTCGGTTTTTTTCTCCAAAAGGGGGAGGGAGCTCCGGCCCGTCTCATCACTTGGACTGACTCAAGTCACTCCCCTTTGTTCTAATGCGGTGACCGCAGGAGAGGCCGTGTTAGTGATACACGAGAACGGATTCACTGGTTAAGGGAAACGGAGCGACACACTCCCCTCCTTATAAATGGGGAAAAGTTCTATATTGGAGCAGAAAGGTTGGACATGAGTGGGGGGGACCAGCTGGGAAAGAGGAGCAGGAATTTGTGGAGAGGAGGAGATGGGAGGTATGTGGCAGATAACGGGAGTTCCTCAGGCATTCAGCTTTTTTTTGTTGGGCAGTAGGACGGGGCTAACTTGCTCCCTGACCTGTTGATAAAGCTGTGTTCATGTCGTCGGTCAATCATACACTCCTGATGAATATCGACAGAATTCGGATGGGCAGGAAATCATTGTAACAGAAAAGTGCAAGGGTAAAAAAAAAAAAAAATGGAAGAACAGACAGGATAGGGCAGGAAAAACAATGGGGAAGACACATCACCGCTCGAAAGGAATGTAAACTATGTCAGAAGCTGTGTTAGACCCCTTTGCTGACATACAGACAGTCACAAAAGCACTTCCAGTAAACAATAGATACTACATTCCCAGGCAGTATGAGTGAGGAGATTAGAAATAGTCTAAAAAATGTGAAACATTTCCTCTCCTCCTCCTTTTCCCTGCCCTCTTCTCCATTCCCGAACTCCAGAGCAAACATGAATCCCGGGCAGTTTTTACAGTCAAAACCAAATTGGTTTCACACAAAAAATGCACATGAAATGGATTCAGTATTTAGAAAATACTCTTGTAGTGGGTGTCCTCAGATGCCACTGAGACCACATGGAGGTTTACAAGTTCTTGGCACTTTGGCATTGCCTCTGTTGGAAGAACTTGAATTGTTATTAACTTTATTTAGCAAATATGTACATGTATTTGTGCTTGTGAGGTCCGTGGCAAAAGAAAGAGCAGTTTGCTCTGGGATTTAAAATCTTTAATTAGATTTCTGGGATGGAATTCTCTCCTTGTAGCTAGGAATGCTGACTGGGAAGCTGCGGGTTGGGGGAGAGAGGAGAAAGAAAGATTTTTGCCTGCACAGCAATTCAGAAAATGCTTAGCCAAGATCTGAAATAGAAATGAATTAAAGATTTTTCTTAGCTGAAGAAAATAAACAAATATCATCTAACTGATGGCCCCATCAACAGCATTTCCTTGAAGCTGATTTCTTTTGGATTCATAGCCCTTCTCGGCTGAATGAAAAAAAAAAATAAAAAAGCCCCAAGTCTTTCGAGAGGGAAATACTTCAGCAGTGTCATTTGCAGACGGAAAGCAACACAGCTGGGATTATCCATGAAAAGATTGCAACTTGCGATGGATGTTTGCTCATTAGATTTTTGGAAAAGAGAATTAATTATGATGCATATGCTGATTTAAGGATTTGAAACCCACATAAAAACATTTGTGTTCAGCCCAGTGTCCGATGGAGTCAAGCAGATCAGGAAACCAGATTTTTTTTTCATAAGACTTATTTGTTATCCTTCCCAGATATGCTTGGCCTAAACCACTCAAGCTTTCTCCATCAGAAGTTTCCCACAAATAATATTTACGTGAAAGTTGTAGTAATTGGTTCTTTTGCTCTTTTTTTCCTTCCCCGTCCCCTCTCTCTGTGTTAGGATTTACGGAACCAGCTGGGCTTGCACCCTGGGCACAGATGATTTTCAGCTGCAGGAAACTGGTGTAAGTTTGAACATTGAGTTTAAATGTGGAACAGCATCTTAAATACACCCAGAAACCGTGTGTGCTAACCCTAGGACCACGCAGAAAATGAAATCTCATTCACTCAGGGTTTGGACTCTCCCGCTTTTTTATCTTGCATCCCATGTCCGAAGGTGTTGCACGTTAAGTGCAGGTGAGTCAGGAAGAGCAGGGGTTTTCCCACACGTGTCCTCTTCCCTGTGGTTGGGTTTGCGTGATCCCTCCGAGCGAAAGGGACGCTGCCCTTGGAGGAGCGAGAGGCCACAGTGCCACCGCGTGTTCCCTGCCTGGAATTAATCTAATTTTGGAGCGGCCAAAAGTGCTCCTCGACAGCTCCTGGGCAGCAAAACCGGCACAGCAGGCTTGGAAACTGCTCAGGAAAGAGTTAACTGCGTGCTTTAAAACCTGAGATCGCTGTTTTACTGCAGTTTTTTTTGTATTTTCTTCCAGTAGCATATTTTTTTCCACCCTAGCATGTTTTTGGAAACAGAGAAGCAGAAGATCATCTGTTTGGTCCTGTAGGATAATTTAAATTTTTTTTTTCAGAGACACTTAGAGGGAAAGTGCTACTTTTACGTTGGTAGAATGAGTGTGATAGCAGTTCTCTGCCTGTTAGAGATATCACAATAAAAGAAGTAAGAGCTGTGATTGAGACTCTTTCCCTGACATAGACAGAGTTCAAGGGAGCAGCAAATCGCCTGAGGAAAGGAAAACCACAATCACACACACACACACACACACACACACAAACACACTCATGGTGAAAATTATTCTCATTGAGACGTCACAAACCTTCACTCACTTCGATGAGGTGGGTGTGGAACTGCTGGGTTTGAAAATCCCGGCCACAGCCTAGAGCTGACTCAATGACTTGAGAAATGTCGCACGGAAACTGCCACATGGCCACGAGCTTTGCTTTGCGTCTCAAGGGAGCCAAGGACTGCAGATAGCAGTGGCTCCTCAGGCTTTTTCTTTGTTGTGCAGTAGGACAGAGCTCACCTCCTGACCTTGTTACTAAAGCCCTGTTATTTCATCAGTCTGGCCTCTGTTTCTTCTGCAGATGGAATGGAAAGGGGGCTGTGTTGGTGTGGCTGTCCTAGAGTACAGTCACATCTGTCCTCTGTGACCCTGTCAGAAGGTTTTGGTGCAGGGGATGAGCCAGCAGGAACAGAGGGAACTGAGATAAAGTTCTGAACACTCCTGGCTGTGAATCATCTCCGTGGAGAGTCCCCAGCTGGATCCAGGAGGATGTTGTGCTGGTTAGTGGGCTCCTATTTACACTGTGGGAGGGGCCCCACTGGGAAGATATTTTTCCGTGAGTAAGAACGAAGGAGACAGCATTAATCTAAATCCTCCATCTCCCAGCTGATCCTTCGTGTTTGGCAGGACCACCTGCACGCTGGGAACTGAGGTGGGGTGATCAGCAAGCTCTGGGGGAAGGTGGCAGAGGCCATTCTGTCCCAGCCAGTCAATATCTCGTGGTAACCTTCCCCTGACTGCGCTCTTCTTACCCCGTTTATCGCAGCAGGCTCAAGGCTTGCTGGCAAAGCAGACAAAACCGAGCAGCAGGGAAATATGGGCAAAGTTGGTAATGCTGCATTTAAGCATCAATAAGGGAACAGCATGGCCCTGTCTGTGTTTTGGACTGTTTGCTGCCTGAGGTTTCTTCTCATTTCTTTTCTTTCCAAGTTGTTTCATTTCTTTCCCTGGGCTCTGTCTTGTCCTATCATTTCTGGACTCTCGCTTTAAACAATCAAGACCAACACATTGAAAGTGTGGGTTCGTTTTTTTATTTCTCTCTCTTTTTTCAGTCTCAGAGATGCACACAACCAGTTTTTGGAACTGAGGTTATGCCCTGCATCCGTCAGTTCTTGAGTCATCTGGGTGCTGGGAAGACAGCCAGGAGAGATCTGGGCAGACATTTCAAATGGCCCTGTCAGGCGCTCTGCTGTAGAGAGCAGCAGTGCAATGCCACTTGTTTGCAAGGTTTGGAATGGAAGGAACGAAGTCGAGCTGATTTCAGGAAGCTGCAATCGCTTCTCGGAGTAACACACACTGATCCAGTTGTCTCAGGTGTGGATGCTCTGCCATGCATTAGCATTTTGGTCACTGTAGTGAAAGAATATCTTGTATATGTATAAATGTAGGGGTTTATTCGTGTTCATTTGTGTTTTATTTTGTTATTGCGTGCAGTATCACCCAGAGGCTCTGAATTTTATCAGGGCCCTCTTTCATTAGGGGCTGCATGTGTGAGAGATTTTTGACTTCACCTTGTGCCACAAGTAAATAATACATCCAAATGACTCATGTCTCATCTTTATATACAAGTCAGGGATAGAGGAATTAAATGTTCTTCCTGAAGAAATGTGGTATTCCAGAAATTGAAAACCGTCTCTTATTTTTTGGCTCCTAATTTTGAAATGTGTGAGATGGGGTTATCGAGGACAATATTATAGCAGCATTTTAAAACACTCTTTCTTTCTTGTGTTAGTAGAAGGGCTCTTATTAGTCATATTTCTCTCATCAAAGTACTCTTTGAGATAAAACTAATTTTTTTTTTTAATAAGAACTGTCAACACCTGTCCTCCAGGCAAAATGAAAATTATTAGTTTCATTAAAATCTCCTAATTTCTTTTCCTATTATACTTAGTGAAGTTTCAGAAATCAGTGCTAAAGGGGAACTTGAGGAGGGTATCTACTCATTTTCTGCTGTAAACCAGGATTAACTGCATCCAAAATAACAGAGATTTCTTCCTAATCTCCTTTTAACGTGTTATTTAATGCATGATGGGAGGTTATTTCTGTATCATCCTGTTTATCCACAACCTGAGGATGCACACATGAAAGATGTGTTGTAACAGACCCTCACCTGCACGGTGCCAGATTAATGAATCCATCCCAGCCACCACAAAAAAATGCCAGAATGCACCAGAACATGCAGGAGTTGGAGCTGGAAGGAAACTGAAGTGTCGATGCATCTTCACCTGGGAATTCTTCGCGGCGCAAAGCAGGCACAAAGCTGGCTGGCCTGTTTCCTTGGGGAAGGAGAAGCTCAGTTAGGCACCAGTTGCCAGAATAGTTTATAAGCAATCTGTGTGGAAGCCCAGCCGGTCCAGCTGGCCAGCGAGAGCTGCTCCGTGAGCACCATGATTTACCAACAGTTTGGGGTTTTTTGTTTTTTTTTTTTTTGGTGGGAGGGCGTTTCTTTTGGGTCAATCAGATTCATTAATATTTTATGGGTTGATTTTTTGTAAGTGAGGTCAGGAAAAGTACAGTCCAATCTGATCCTGGCTCAAAATAAATGCAAGCAGGTTTGCAGAATGAAAAGCTGCCTGGTTTCCTAAACTTTTTAGGTTTTGTAACTCTTTTAAAGTTTTGCTGTCAGCATAGGCGCTGGTGGGTATAATACAATTAAAAAGTTAATATCCTGGGCATTTCCAGCACAGTCTGGGGCACGCACAAGAAACATCAGATCAAAGATGCAAAGTAGCCTGCCATGCTGTCATGGTGGCCAGCTGTGGATGCCCGGTATAAAACCAGCACAGAGGTAGAATTGTCTCTAGCCAGAGGCAGTACCTTTGTGTTTAATTGTCTTTAATGATTCGCCCCTATTCATTTGAATGACGCCTTTTTGCATGTCTATTGCCCTTCTGTAATAGGGAATAGCTTAATTACCGGGTGTGAGAAGACACATTCCCTTTTGTGTTGTTCCAAAATGCTGGGTGATAATTTCACTGGATGTAACCTATTTTTGGTATTATGAAGAAAAAAAAAACGGAGTAAGAGTTTCTTATTCATCCTCCCTGTGCTACTGATTATACAGTTCGCTATTATGTTCCTCTGAAATTGGTTTTCCAGGCTGAAAAGTCCCAACCTTTTCATGCAAATTGTTTCAGACTGTAGGTCACCTTTATCAGCCTTCAATTTTCTCACTCAACTCAACAGTTTTTAAGATGGGATGCCAGAAATGCACACAATATTCAAGGTGCCAAGAGACCTTGGACTTCTACAGTGATATATTCATTATTTCCTTTTCTTCCCTATTCCGCACCTAATAATTCCTTTATGTTCAGTTAGCATTTTTGGCTGCTTCTGAACTGACATTTTGAAGTCAAACACTAGTGCAGAGAGGATTTTTTTATTTTTGGCCTTCACACTTCCTGCAAGAATGTTGAATGTAAACACATTTTAGTGGCTATTACAGAGTTAGTCCTTGATAGTGGCACGAGCCAAAAATACCACTGGGAGGAGTCAAAACCAGACGCTCCCCCTTGAGCTGCCTGACATGCTTATCCATGAAATGTTCCTGTGGAGTGCCTTAAAATACCCCAGTGACAATTAAATCTCCATAGGAGTAATTAAATTCTACGATTATTATGGTATCTCCAGTCCTGGCAGACTCTGTGAAAGGGATTTTTCCCTCGTTTGTTTGTGGTTAACTGTCCTGATCTTGACCTGGATTAGTGGTCGTGTATAGACTTTGCCTTGAGAGTTGCTTTTAAATATTTTGCCTGACACATCTGTATGAGATTTGAGATTTACATTTGGACATCAAAAGTAGTTTTGGTGCTCTTGCAAGGTGTCCATGGGGCTTTAATGATGAAGGTCACGTGTGTAAACACACAGCTTAAATTTGTGAAGAGCCATAGGCCTAAAGGAAATGAACTGAAATATTCATTAGAAACACGTTTCTTACCTGTGGAGATAAAGCAATGGAAGAAATCCAAGTCTAAATTGCTTTTTTTGTTCCAAAAACTGCAGAATATTTCACATGCATTCATGAACCACACTCGACAGCCTCACCCACACAGCCAGTGTGGCACCCAGAGCCCTCCAGCCATCAGCAAAATCAGATGAAACCCTGGGGGGGCTCTTCCAAACATTCCCTAGCTGTGGCTTGATCGATTCGCTCAAACCCTTTTATGCCTACCCTTTGCTCGCTCGTTGCATAATAAATTCATGTGTACTTCCCCACAGCACGGCAGCTGCCATCTGTTAATGCAGGTGCTGGATCTGGACAGTGGAAGCTCTCTGTGCCACTCAGTTGTTCTCGTGCCGTGTCTCTGAAGTGAATCATCATTTTCATATTAGCAGATTTGGATGCTTCTTTTCTTTTTGTTGCTTCTTTTGCCAGTTTGGGGGATCTTCTAGATAAATCGCAGCAATACGTGCAGGCCTGTTGTGCTCTCTGTACTATCCAGTTTCATTTTTAGTTTAACGGGAATTGTAACAAGGAGTTTCCTTCTCTTGCACACCACTTTCAATTAGATGCACTGTGCCAGCAGACACTGGGTTTCACTCCCCTTTGTCAACTCCAGACAATCATTCCAAATGGGAGAATGGGATACAGTGCTTCCTGAGAATCTGAAGTAATCCTTCCAAATGTCTCCCTCATGTGAAGCCGCTGGCAGTAATGCAGATACAGCACGGGTGAATATTGCCTTGGCTTCCACTGAATCTCTTTCATTTGGTTTTGGCAACGCACTTGGGCTTTTTTTTTCAAATGAATCAGTCAGTCTCTCCACAATCTGAATCCAGTCTGGCTGATCTTAGTCAAGTTGTACGTTTTTTTTTTTTTTTTTGACATTGATGAAAATTAATTGATCCCTAGATATGCTGTTGATGCTAATTTGTTTCCTGCAGCTACAAAAAGCACGTATCTCAACAGGCAACTTAAACTTGAATATTCAACACAAAAGCAGGTTAAGCAGACAAGGACATTTTTTTTTGTCTGGGTCTTATCTGGAAGAAGGGACTGCACAATGTGCAGTGGTCAGTAATTTAACTGAAAAATCACTTTGGACATCATCTGTTACTGACAGGCTTCTTTCCAGCCTCTCTGAAAGCCCTGCTGAAAGTTTTCCCCACTAGACCTGGAATCATGAGCAGAAAAGGATTGGAATTTCTCCCCCAGACTCTTATTTTTAACATGGAAAGGACACCAAAGGCTTTCAGTTGTTAAATCAATGTTCCATTTAGAATGTAAATTAATCGATTCGGGCATCACAATTATTTAAGACATTTTTATGGTTAAAATGGATGAAGTACAATAAATCTCCTTCCTGACCACTCTGATCCTTACAGGTTGGTTTGTTCCCCCTTGTCCATCAAGGGGACATTGCAGAAATCCCTACAGCCTCCTCTGGGATGCCAGGGAAGTGCCGGTCTCAGGCTGCTGTGCAATGCCACATTTCACACAAATTCCTGTCAAAATGATAGCTTCCACTGATTTCTTTGCAGTTTCAATTAAATACTTCTGCTCCTTTCTTTGTGTTGGGTACAGCAGCAGTATGGCCACTGATTACAGGCTTGCCCTGCTGCTGCTGCTGCTGCAAAACTTGAATTTTCTTTTTCATGGGGCTGGTTTGCTGTGAGATTGGCAGGTGAAGGGGCAGCACCAACTCTTCTGGCAGCAGCAGGCACGTAACCCAAGCTGAATGGCTCCAGGTCTGTTCTCTCTTGCAGGCTGCCCCTCTTCTTCTCTCCTGTTACTGCTTCCTGCCTTTTTCTGCTTTCTCTCTCCCTCTCTCTAAAGAGTGCAGTTTAGCTCAGAGTGCAGTGGGCCAGATGGGACAGGCCTTGCTTTCTTGCAAGATGCCAAATATAAGAAAACCCGCAATATGGAAAGGAAATAAAGCAGTTTCATCAAAAAATACATAGGCAAACATAGATGTAAAATGCATGCATCCAATTTTATGCACTTTAGATGAAAAAGAGGATGAAAATTTGTGTCTGTAGGAATTGCAGTCGGTTGGAATACATGCATGAGTTGCTTTCCATTAGCTTTCCTCACACTGCCGGGATCCATCGCTAAGAGTTGGTTTATTCCCTCCTGGACTGAGCAACTGAGTCCCTCTTTTCTCCATCACAGGGGCATGGTAGAAAAAAGGCTCTGCCTTCTGTGCTGTATTCCACGGCTCCGAAACATCTTGGCAATAGCTCAGATCAAGAAAATTGAATACTCTTAATATAGATCTCTTGTGTTGTATCAGCTTTCTAAGATTGGGGTGTTTTCCCCCTCAGCCTTCTCTCCTGCCCCTTTCAGCTTTCTCCTGTCCCAGCAGCTTTCCTATTGTGAAAGCTGCTCTGAGCTTTTCTGAACTCCTGTTCAGTGCTGGGCTGTGCTCTGCTCTGAGGTTTGGCAGTGGATTAGTGACGGGTGATGTGACTCTTCACATTTTGTGTATGAGCACACACAGAGGAATGCACGGGCAAGCACAGACTGATGCCCTTGTCCTTACATCCAGGGGAGTTCGTTCACTGGAGAGGGAGAAACTCTGGATTTCTTCTCTGCTCATCCCTGTGGGATAGGACTGTGAATTGTTTTCTAGGGATGCCGAGCTTTTAATCGGTTGCAATTCCACATGGACACCATCCAAACCAGAATTAAAGTTTGACCCTTTTTTATCAACGTATTCCCCGAGCTGTAGCAGTACAGAGCTCCTTGTATCTTTTCGTGGAAGTGGGGGATGAAACTGCCTTGGCCTTTCTGCCTTGTGTCCTGATCATTTGATAGGGAATTTGGCCATAAAATACCATGGCTGCTATAAAATGTTTGGCTCCGTGTAGCCACACTTCTTTCCTCTGAAAGCCAAAATATGACAAAGAGGAGTGAGAAGGTGGGGCTGCTGTGCCTTGCATCCTTGTGCAGGCTGGGATTTGTCCATGGCACAGTCTGTGTCCACCTTGGGAGCACTCTGGAGTGCATCAGTTCAAAAACACCCACAATGAGGCAGGCTAACAGGGCAGCAAAAAGCTGCATGAGAAATCCACGCTTGCCGGTCAGAAAAGGGAGAGGATAGAAAATCCCAGGAGATCTCCTACTCCACTTTGCCTGAAGTCGTACAGGTCTGGAATCCTGAGATCCGGCCCAGGACTTTGACCCTTCTGCTGGAGATATGTTTGTTCTAATTATGAGTTTAATGGTTCTTTGAGCCGTTTCTCCTGTATTCATCATCAAATGGCAATAATGCTGTTCCGGTAGTTAAGAGTCTTCTATCCCTGTTTTTATCTCTTCCAGAAGGAGAAATACTCAAAAAGACAGATTTTATATTTGTATTCCATTTTATAAAGGATAACTATATATTATTATGGGCTTCAGAGTGAAATGAAAGCCATTATGAAAAAGAAAGAGTCTGTGTATCAAACGCTGACTATTTTGCTTAAACTTAACTACAGTTGTCAAACAGAAGGTTTTGTCTGTGTTCTTTTTCAAAAACCGGTTTTCAATTACTGACGTTGTTTCTTGGTTATTGTACACAGAAGAAGAATGTGACTGCACTTGTCAGCCACTTTTCCTCCACAGTGCTATTCCTTTTCAGAAATTATATAATCTTGTAGCCTACTGAGAAATAAATTAAGAAGCACAGAGATTTAGTCCTTGAGTTGAATCCCCAATTAAAGTTGCAATTGCTCAAAGAGTTTTTTATCTTCCTTTTTCAAACTTCGTAAAAGTTTACTTGGAATATGGCTGATGACAATCTTGATGGAGTTATTAGGAAATACTTACATAATACTTGTCTTCAAAGTCACATGAAAACATTGCAATTAAGCTCTGGGAGACTCTCTGAGCTCTTTGGTTTCTTTTTGTGCAGATTAGGGGCTTTCGAGCAAGGTGAAATCTGCCTCCAGCATGGAGATGGGGGGAAAATGACGTTTTCTGTTTTCATCGAGAGGAAAGAAGTAGAAAAGGGTGAAGAAAGAACAATAAAAAGAGATGGGAAATGGTGTTAGTTTTATTCACACTGAAAATAAAGCTTTTATGAACTGAGAAATAATAAGAAAATATTTGAACTTGGGGTTGAGGAATCTGCTCCAAACTTTAATGAACTTTGAATTGTGTCTATGTATTGTTAGTGTCTTTTTAATGGAAAATAATAAAAGATTGGAAATATAGGCAAGTTGCATGTTACAATAAGCACAGTAATGAGACTATAAATATACTAAATTGTTGTAATAAACATAAATCTGAAAATGTAAAATAAGTTTCTGAAAGCAGAATATGTTGGGAGATCATAAAATGTCTCATTAAAACTTTGGATGCTTTATTTTCTAATTTGTACTTCTAAACTTTTTACTGAGACAAATAATAAAGAAAAATGACAATTTCTTTTCGGTCACACAGGCCAGTAAAAGTTTTAAGAAAGTTTTAAGAAGGGAGAGTGGGTTGAATTTATCACACTGTAAACTGAAATGGAGATTCGTAAAGTACTAATGAGACTGCATGTTTCACATCCATCGTATTGCATTCTGCAGAAAGTGAAGATTGTGGGATATTCTCTCCTGCTGGGGCCAGATGGACACGATGTCCGTAAGGAATTGCAGGTTTATCTGTTGATATCCTGTGCCTGAAGAATATCTAGAAAGTAGTGTCCTTTTGATAGGACATGGAAGTGAAAAAAGACGATTACACTCGAGGATGTTACAACCCACCCAGGACCTTGGAGCTCTAGAGAGGGATTTTTGCCTAAGCAAAACACTTTAGAAGGAACAAGGATAAAATATGATGGCTCTAAAGTGGGGACTGGGTAGTGCAAGCCAGAGGCCACTGGAAATGCAGACTGCTGCATGACTTAGTTGGAGCAAAAACGTCATCTTTGGGGTTTTTTTAGTTTTACATCGAAATAGCTGTGGTAAGTGATGGCTGAAATAAAGACATTTCTTGCATGTCAAACAGAATGATGTCCTGAAAGGTGTGAGCTGTGACTGTGGCCATCAGGAGAGGTTTTAACTTTAAATTTAGCCTGCATGAGATGCATCCAAGATGTGACAATCGTTAGTGCTTCAGAAATCTCTCACAAAGGTAGATGGCTTCTACAGGGGGAAATGAAAGGATCACTCTGGGCGTTCATCTGTCAGAGACGCTCCAGCTCACAGAAATAACCTAAGCTGTGCCAGATGCGAGCGAAATTGAGCTAAGTTAATGGTACCTTTCAGGATTGAAAGGTGCTGGCTTTTGTGAAATATGGATGGGAAATATAAAAAAAACCCCAATTCAAATAATTGAATAAATCCCTAAAAATAATCAGGGAATCATAATTTGTGTTGGAAATGACCTTTAAAGACCATGGAGTCCAACACCCCTGCAATGAGCCAGGAAGTCTTGACCTCAGTCTGGTTGCTGCAAGTCCTGTCTTGGAAAGCACAGCATTTACTGAATTATTGCCGAGCACATTTAAGAAGAAACCATCCCACAGATATTTCAAATCCATGATAATCCTGTTCTATCTACACAGATCTTCCCCATGGCTTTCTGTTCTGCTGCTCTTTGTTCTTCCTGTGCACACTGCAGGAGTGATTTCCCCCCTGTCTTGGATCTTTACGAAACACAAGATTTCTTCCCTGGGAGTTGTTGGCCAGGTAGCTTTTATCAGATTTTACCCCTCTCCAGTCTGTACAAAGTCTACAACATTCCCCTGAACTTCCCAGAAAACCATGGAGGAAAATGAGTTCTTGCAGGCTTTTGAGTGTTCAAGGACTGAAAAGAGAACACCAAGGTTATGAATTCAAGGGTTTTGAGTTAAGAGAATGTAACAGGTGAGACAGACATAGAATAGATCCAGTTCTGGCCAGGGCAACACAAATCTGACAATAAATAACTTACAGGGAAATTTGCAGTGGGAAGGGTCAGAGTAAACACATGGAAAATGAGTCATCTGTTGTTTAAATGCCTATTGACATTACAAGAATTTTAGATTTTGATCAGTAAATACACTGAAGGAACTTTATATGAACCTGACTGCATTAACCTGAATTTTCAAAAATGACTCAACTACAGGATTGGCCAATCTCAGCAATAAACTCCAGCTTCTTTTGGAAATAAGACTTTAATGCTGTGATATTAATCTTGCAAGTATTATTTTTACTCCCCAAATAAAATCAGAAAGAAGGAAAAGAAACTGCAATATGGAGAAATTGGCATTGAAGAATTAAATGACTTTGCCAAAAAATGCTGAGTATGAACATTCTGTGTGTATTTTCCCTGTCATCTGGAGGTTACAGACTGCCCAAGGGGCTTTTTTCAGTATCTGCCTTGGCCATCAACTGGAAAGTATAAACCACAAAATTATTCCTATGGATAAAAACTGACCTGCATTATTTCTTCGTAATCTCACAACATTGTTTTGGGAATGAAATAGAAAATGGAGACACAATTCTGCATTCCCACAAGCGTGAAATCTCAAAGGAGCCATTTCTATACAGTGTGCATAAAAAAAATCTCAATGTTGTGTGCTACGTTCACTGGGAGCAGTGCTAAAAGGAACTTTACCAATTCTTTCTGGCTTTAAACGCGCTAGCAGCTTCCTTAGAACAACTCTTTCATTTGGCTGTTCCACACGGTTCTGCTTTGGTCGGATGGCAATAATAGCTGGAATATGACTGCTCATCCCCAGCCACTATCCCGCTGTCAGCTGGACTTTCGTGTGCTGGTCTAGAGGGCTTTGGACTCAGTTCTTCCTGGTGCCACCTTTAGCTGATTTTGCAGCAGTGTAACTCTCAGGAACATCAGCAGTGTCCGAGGAAGCGTTGATATTTCCAGTAATTCGGCAATAGGAAAACGTGCAGCACATTCAATTTCAGAAGATTCACAGGGCTTCGGATATTGATTACCTCGGGCTTCCTTTTGATATCAAACGAATGATTGCTTGCTCGTTCTGCCGACAGGATGCTCTGTGGTTTTGAATGATAGCCTGCCAAGGTGCCTTCCCAAGCTCAGCTGTTCTGTGACACTGTCCAGGTCAAACTCCAAAATGTAATTGAAATAATATTGTCTACTTTCAAGATGTAGCTGGCCTGTAATTTAATTTCTGATCCACCTGCTTAAGGCATGGGCAAATTCAGATTGTAGTTGTAATTGAAAAAAAGTGAGGTCTGTAACACAAATCACGTGTTACAAACACTCCTGTTCTTGAAGAAACTCAATTAAATACATATACTTTAAGAAAAATTAATGAATGTAAGTACCCAGTAGCAGAAAAGAAAGTGCCATCAGGAGATTTTGATGCAGTGCCATTCTTGATTAGGTTTATTAAGATTTGTTTACTAAACTGATCTACCTATTTTCTTCTCATCTAATTAAAATTAATTACAAGAGGAGTAATTTTTTGCTTGCAGTCAGACCTGCTACACGGAGCAGATTATTTACTCGAGTTCTAATTTTACAGCTGCATCTGATTTTGCAGTATTGGATTTTAATATAGGGATGCTAATCTTCTTGCAGTTCCTAAAATGAAATTACTTATGTTGTGTGTGATTACTGAGACTTTCAAGTGTCGTTTTGGCCAAGAGTGAGACAATTTGCCACTTCACCATGGAAAGATGGAATTCAAGCTGAGGAGATAGCTGTGTTGAAAACATATGCTGAGCTTTAGTTACTGCCCTTTTTTGGGATAGTTTTAGAATAATCGTTTTTATTTTTATCATTTTTACTGCTGGCTTGTGCTGGGAAAAGAGAGAAATATCAGTTTAGTTGGGAAAAAGGACATTTAGCAATTGCAAGCATGTTGAAATCAGTGGGGATGGCTTCAATATCTTCCACGTAAGGAAATTGCTTGCTCGTACTAATACAACAGTTTGTTTATGTCTATTTATAAGTGACATAATATATATCTCATTAAAAGTCTTAATGGTTTAAAAATAAGGTGTGGTTTGCCTAAATGAAACAGGCTCAGCACTTTATCTGGAAGACAAAAATAGATGTTTCCCTCTCAATAAAACACAAATTTTCTTCTTACAACCAGAGGTGATAAATAGAAATTAAATGCTCCGAAAATTGTTAAGAAGTCTTTAATTGACACATCAGCCTCAGCCTGCAGTAAGAGACTGACAGCCCAGAGGATGGAGACGTGTTTTGATAAAATTGTTGTGGCGGAAAGGACAAGAACGGAGGAAGTGTTGGATGAGTGCAGCCCTGCAAAGCTTGGGGCAATGACAGAGCAGAGGCTCCGTTCTCTCCGCGTGCATTTCCCACCCTTCCTGGCTGAGAAACAAATTGTGCAGGATGGTTACTTTACTAAGAAGTAATTCACCAGTTTATGAATAAATTGGCCAGTGCTCACTGTGCCCCAGTGATGAAATGAATGGAACAGAGAAACTGAACCTCCCGTCCGGGGGGGTGTTTGCTCTATAAACCAGTAACACCTGAACACAACCAGCCTATTCCAGACAGCAACTGGCCTGAGAATGAAAGCAATGAATCGACTTTCCAAAGCAAGATCCACTGTAGTTTATTTATTTCAAATTGCTAACCCAGTGCTTAGCAAGCCTTCTGTAACCAAAACTCCCATTGTCTATAATTATTGATAAATTATATTCCTACAAGATTAATAGACGTGCGTGCTGAGAGGGAGTGCTTTGTTAATCTTTATTGTAGTAGCTCCTATTTGTCTAAGATAAAATGCACAGAAATTTGCTCATGTAGGCTGAAATAGGTTGTTAAGAATTGAAACAAATAAGGGATGTACCACCTTGTTTATTTGTTGTTTTGGTGGTGGTTTTTTTTGTTTGTTTGTTTTTTTTGTTGTTGTTGTATTTTAATACCTAGGTAATGTTGCAATGAAACATTAAAAAAAAAAAAATCTAATGAGACTAATCAAAAACTCGGACACATATTTCTCCTTGATTGAATTCTCTGATGATTTTATGTAACGAGAACACACCAGACTCTTTAAAAATGTGATGCACTTTAATAAATGGAGCACTGGAAATGTAGCAATGATATTGCATATATACCATTCATGAAAAAGCATGAAAAAAGAACCCAAAAGTGAAATATATTTAAAAATGCATTCCTCAGTGGTATTATTCCAACCCTTTTTCTTCAATGAATGTCCTACTGCTCTAAGAATACTCCAAGATTTTTTAAGTATGTAAGGGTAAAAATGAGAAAATTAAGAGAGAGATGATGTTGAATAAGCATTTTAATCTATACATTTTTATAATAAGGTTAAAAAGCTCCTTTCCTATAGTGTAGCTAGGAACTATCCCTTATTTAAGCAAAAGTCCTTTTCCCTGAGAAAAAATGGGAAAATATTAATTAAAGTCAGCATCATCCATCTGCAAATCATTTTTGCAGATCTTCAAATGCACCAAGTCTAGAGCTTTGTTTTCTTTAAAACGAAAAGAAGAACAACGAGAGGATGCCATCAGGGGAGCTTTCTGACATTCTTCTGGAGTTATTTTCCCTGTTCACTGGTGAATGGTGCTCTTCTTAAATGGGAATTCCTGCATCACTCTGGTTTTTCACGAGTGTTTTTCAAATCTGCTCGGCCTTCTCTTAGAAAATTTGGGAACAGCAGGCTTTAGTAAGAGTTCTAGACCAATCTTTTCAAGTAAACTTCAGCTCCATGGAAATAAATTCAGCAAGAGATTCTGCTGAGATTTAACTGAGACTTTAATGCCCAAATCTTTTAATGTCACAAAAAATTGGTAATAGCTTTTTTTCTAAATACTCTATTTTCTCTATTGCCTTTAAAATGGAACTAATTTATAACTAAATAAAGCACAGCTTGCTTCCTTGGGGGATTTTTAATGTGTGAGTGAAAAGTTATGGAGACCTCACATTCCACAGGAGGGAGCCTCTCCCCCACTGAGCTCGGAGCGGGATTTAGGCACAGGATTTTTTCTCTCTTAAAACCTGTGTAAGAAGACAGCGACCTGTACAGAAAGTTAGGGCATGTTGGAGTAACTTCTAAATAAAACAACAACAACAACAACAAAAAAAGGACAACCCCGCCACTTTTTAATTATAAGTAAAACTTTGGGATAAACAAAACTTATGCTACTGAAATATTTGAAACATAAAAAACACTGAAGTAATTTTCAAAGATGCCGTTGAAATTTGAACCTTCCTGTAAATTTTGTAGTGAAAACTGGTTTGCTTTTTTTTTTTTTTTTTTTAAATAAATTATACGATTTATAAGAAGCTGAAATAGGCTTCAAATATACATTTTCAGAAAAGTTTTTTTTAATGTTTTCTTTGAAGGGATCTTTTTCAAAGGAAAAAAATGAACCAAAAAGGAAATGTCTCTCGAAATCTATGAACAGGTTGAAAAATCTTCTTGTGATGATAATCCCACCATAACTTTAACTCTTGCAGACTCAGAATACTCACTATTTGATATTGTGCACAAAAATGCCATGGATAAAAGTAAGATACTTTGGAAACTTCATACCCTTACAAGTATGGACTTCATTGGGTTCCTTTCCTGTTGAAATAGGAACTAACACAAAATAATCCCCATAGGGATTGCTTAAAATGCCTCACCGGAGCAGGAAATCCGACGTGAGAAAACCTGATCCGTGAAAAATGATAAAATAAAATGCCACATTGTTTTGTGTTCCCTGCTGTAACGGGATTGTTCCCAGAGCTGGGCTGGTCATCCAGAACTCAGTGCACGAGTGAAACGGGAGCAGCACGGCTGCAGTGGTGCTGAAGAGCCCGCGAGTTGCTGTGGAGCTCGCCTCCAGCTCCCTCCTTCCCTACAGAACAAGGAGCGCATGGCTTTTGTCCCCGGAGAATGCAGATACCCCCCAGGAATGAAGCAGATCTCCTCATTAACAAGGAAAAATCTGGTGAAAATTCTGCCTGAGAACCTTCCTGCTCTGGATTTTTGGCAGATGTTCTCTCTGCTTCAGGGGTGTGGAGGAAGTGATTCAAAGAGGTGAAGTGTCCTGGCAGAGGTTTCAGGGCAGGTCTCTGCTGGAATGGGAATAACCACGCACATTCCTGTAAGCTGCTCCAGACACAGTCACCATCTCACAAATATTTTAAAGGTTTAATAAGGTTTTTCAGAAGCCATCTAAATATTGAAAGTGAAAGAGATGCTGCTGCATATTTTATGAGATATCTTTCAACTGCAGTGATAAAATTTTAAATGCTATTTCATATTTTTTGGTTTTTTTTCTCCCCTAGAACCACTGACAAAATAATTGTTTTACAGCATTCTTAGACTCAGGATCCATTTAATAATGTGGGGAAGAGAATACAAAATACAAAGGAGAAAACAACTGAATACTGTTTGTTTCTCACTGAAAATTTCCCAGGAGGGCCATGTGTAGAAGATTAATTTTAACCCCTTGTGTTTTTGAGTCTTAGCTCCAGTCAGAAATGAAAAATGTATATGTTTAAAGCACGTATATTAGAGAATATTATCTGAGCACACACTAAGATGTTGTTTTTACCATTTCATACTTTGGTTTTCATTCTTTAAAGACTGGACAAAGTGAAATATTTTATCCAAGTGCTCCTACCTTCCTTGGTTGAAGCGAATGGTGATGAATACATCAAAATAGAAGTTCTTTTTTTTTAATTTTTTTTTTAATATGAATACATCAAAATAGAAGTTCTTTTTAGGGGAAAAGCTAATGGACAGAATTTTGCTGAATACCCTCCCCTCTAATTACCTCATCCCTTTCTCTAACTCCATCAACAATTCCTGCTCAGGTCTCATTACCTTTTCTGTTCATTCTGCAAAATGACCTTCCACACTGCCCTTCTGATACCTGTCCATTCTTACCAAAGCTCAAATACGCCGTGTTTATAGCAAAACAAGAATTGGGATGAGATTTGTTTTTTACAGTGTTACATTTGCTCTTCACTGGCCTGTGCCATATATTTTCCCTTAATTTTCTAACATTTGCCATAACATTAGGAGAGACCCTCAAATCAATTAATAAATCAGGGGGCTGAACAGAAGTGCTCCTGGAAAGATTTCTCGAGAATCGCTACAGGGTCCGCTTGAAATAGAAACACTTAAGAGCCCAATTTCTCTCTCAAAACCAAACAATCTTCATTGTATTTTAAGAGATCATTAGGGAAACTGAGATTTTGTGCATTTAAAAATGGAAGAGAATGACTGCTGTTGAAACAGCAGCAATGATGTCGTGGTTTTGGCAGAAATGAATTCTGTTATTAACAGATCCATGGGCTGTCTGCACTCAGCAGGCAGATGAATTGACAGCGTGAGCTGCTTCTAGGGTATATAGGTGGTTTTGGAAATCGGAATGGCCAATGTGAGAAAAGCCACGTGGTCTTTTAGAGATCCAAGACAAATGTTATTTGTGCTGGGTAAACAACAATGCAGTGAACGCTCTCTGTTTCCACGTTGATTTTGTTTTTCTAACGCAGAAATATATTAATAACTGTATAAATCACCTAAATCATCACAGATCATCCAGATTGGTTTAATTGCAACAAAATTGATTCCAAAGTGATAACAAAACAAAGAATGGAATTATATTTAGCCTGATAAAATTATTAATCTTACTTTGGAACTCAACATGCTCATTGTAGATTTGTTTGTGAAGCGGAGCTCAAGCACACACGGGTTCTGATTTATAACCCACTCTATAACAATAACCAAAACTGAAATTTCAGCTTTCCTGCATGTACTATATAGCAAACCTTAAGTAAAATTCAGTGCCTGTATTGTCACCAAATCTATCTCTTAAAACTTAAATACGCATGGAATAATTAAAGTAAACCCAGAATCTGTCACAAATGTGAAATTATCAAACTTGCTGCTGTGAAGGGCAAATCTATCTCTGATCAGCCATGTTTGAGTGAATGCTGACATTGGCTCAAGCAGTGCTTGCACAGCCTCAAGGACTTTTCTGCTGCTCCCAGTGCCCTGCAGGTGAGCAGACACAAACCTTGAGTGGTGCTTGGCTACCACGGGGTTAAACCATGGCAGTGAGCGCTGATTCATCCACACTGAAACACAGGGGATGTTCTAGAGGGTTTGAAGCTGATGTCAAAATGTAAGAGAATTAAAGGGGTAAGTGGCTCATTATAGTCAATTTGATAGAGTGTCAGTTAAAAGTAATGGAATGGTTTCATAACAAATTTAAGTGAAAATAGTGTAATTAGGGTCGATCGATATGAGTTTATGAACAGCTGATCTCATGTGACTCCATTAACTTGGTGTCTTTTGTTATGACTTATTTCACAGAAATAATTATGTCTGGGCCCCGAACCAGGGCTTCTGCAGGGTTGTTTGACCCGGTTAGATCAGGGAACATGAACACTGCAAAATCAGTGTAGCACATATCAAGTGATTGCCCAAGTCAGATACACCAAACTTTAATTGTATATCGAGAATTTCTCTCCTCCAGTGACTCTTGGGATGATAAGTTTTTGAAAGAAATCTGAAAACTGCTGCTTTGCTTTTTGGAAATGAAAAATTCCAGGGAGTCTTTAAAAAAACACAACAGGCAAGTCTGCAAGCAATTCCAGCCACTTCATAATCCGAGTCCACTATAAAAATTGTCATCCTTAAATCCACTTGTGATATTAAGATAATAGGTTGCAGAAGTGTACGGCGGAAGTACTAAAGGCTAAAATGCTGTCCAGATGCCAAGTTCCCTTGGGCAGCACCCCTATAAAGGAGGAACGTGGATGATCTGTTCAATCCAAACCATTCTGGTTTTCTTCCCAGGTTGGCCGTGATGAGAACTGGCAGGGATGAGATACTTTGGGTGCTACCTGTGGACCTGGACCTTGCTGATGTTGTACTATGGGTCCTATGCAAAGAGAATGCAGATTTGTGCTCTAATAACCATTTCTGAAAACAGAATTCTTGGCTCTGTCCTATTATTTATCTGGCAGCAGGAGAAAGCATTTTGGCATCTCAGGTTCTTATTTCAACTTCGATAGGAATAAAATGAACATGGGTGGGTTCGAAGAATTCAAGCTGCTTACTAGGAATACACTGATTTATGAGGAAGAAAATATTTTAATAGCTGTGACTTATTTCCCAATTTAGATATTTGTATGTCTGGTGTAGAAATTAACTGGGGGTACTCATTAAACACTTTTCTTTCATAAGAGCAGCTGCCTAGGGCTGTGTGCCTTATTCATGGATCCAGTGACCACTCAGATATCCTTGTTTCTCTCTTCTGTCTGTGAGGGACGCCAACAGAAATGAAAACATAAACCTTGTGGATGGCTGAGGAGAGCAAGATGAAACCTACACTGGCTGGTGATTGCCTAGCAAGGCACAGCCAGCATCCAGACACGCTGAGGAGCCAAACTCGAAACCATGGGAGGCCCAGACTGCCTGTCCAAATATTCAGCTTCTTACAGAGCAGGATTAGAAAACAGTAACAGAAAGAAAAGAATAGCTGAGGCATCTCTGGCAGGTAAGAGGAGGATGTGCTACATCACAAGAGCTGAAGAGATGAGCAATTCCTTTCCTCTTCAAGCAGGTACTGAAGCACACATTGAGCGTAACATCAGCCTTAGCCAATGCACTTCCAGACAATTTGCATGACGCCGGGTAAGTGGCTTAAGTACTTTGCTAAATCATGGCCTCAGGGCAAGACACAATTCCCACTTTACATACCGTGCTGCTAATAGCTTTTCTGATCTCTGTAATGGAGTTCTGAGGGCACAAAACACAATTGAATTAGAAGAAAAAATAATAACAAAGCACTTAGTGCTGCAGTATTGTATCTTTGCATGACGGAATTCCTGTAAAAGGGCAGCTAATCAGTTTATTTACTTCCAGGAAGAAAAGATTTGTTTCATAGCAAAACCAAAACCCAGCCCCACAAAAAACTCAGGTACAATTTTAGCTGGTCACTGTGTGGGGCTGCACAAACACCTTACAGCTGGACCAAATAAGGCACAGGCACTTTGTGAATGAGGCTATGGGTTATAGCAGAGATGTTATTAAAAGGTAAGAAAAGCATGAGGAGCTCATTAAACAGATGTGCCCTGTCCCTTTGGCCCAGGTTAAGCATTCATCGTCAGGTGAAGAAAATACACTGACCTTGCTGAAGCCCGTGGGCAGATTGCCATGGATTCCAAGAGTACCACGGCATGAAGTTCTATCTCATAAATGTTTCTGAGCAAAGAATGACACCAGGATTATTGACAGACTGGCAGAGGCTGAGCAGGGCTCTACCTCACTCACTCCACTCAAATACTAGTCTCTGTAATCTAAATGTTTGCTGGAAAAGAGGAGAATAGATTTTAACTCACTGAAAAGGTACATTAATATGTAAATTTTGCTATAAAGGATAACTTTTAGCTAACTACGAAGGTATATTACTATATTGGTTTTGCTATGAAGTTATTTTTGACCCTCTCAATATTGCCATTGCTATGAACATTGAAAATACTATAAACATAAGTTTGTAAGGAAGGTGATAAAAAGTGTGCCTGACCTAAACTAAGTGTCCTCTCAGTAAGAAAAGACAGAGAACACCATTAAAACCAGGTGAAGACAATGCCAATTAAACAAAGCCCTTGCTCTATTCCAGACACACACAACAAGGATGTGTAAAATAATTCAAGAATTCAAGCAAGCCTGACGATGTTCACTGAAGTATAAAGCTGTGTGTGCTCTTCCTGGTTCTTGCCTTAAATACCCTTAAATTTTTAAATGATTTCCAGTACTGGATCAGTTTTTCCCTGAAAAGCTGTAAGGCTGGGCAGCAGTCTCAGCACCTCCAGCAGCTCATCCTCCTGGGCAGCTGGGTCAGCTGCCGGTCAGTGGAGCTTTTCTTATCTCTCCCTTCCCTGCAGTCCCCTGTGCCTGGGCCTGCTGCAGATACTGAGCAAAACGCTGGCGTGATGCCACTGCTGGGGAAAGGAAAACACACACGGTCAACTACTGAGAGCTTAAATAACCGCCAAAGCGAAATCCAGATCCAGGCATTTATTTTTCAAGGCTTTTCATTAGGGTTTATTTTTGTGTTAACCATCCAGAGAATAAATCTTTGGAATAATCAATCAACCTTTTCCCTGCTGTACTCATCGCAGATGGGAGAGGACGTGTGTTTGTTCTTCATTTGTCTTTGATCCAACTTGCTTTTCCCTGTAAAGGCCCACCTTAAAAAGTCAAGTAACAAATGAGTGGTTAGACCTTCCATGATTGTGCCTCTCATCTGTCATTGCTGCTAATTTTGTGTGACAGACTTGTTAAAGTTTGACCAGCCTCTGTATGGGTAGTTTCTTTATCAGTGAGAAACTTAGAATCAGGGTTCTCAGAAGGTGGTAGTGTTATTGCATCATGTGTTTATTGCCTAATGCATTTTCAGGGATTTTTTTTTTTTGAAAAAAAATTTTTTTACCATTATTTTTTACCAATAATTTTTGTGGTAAAGACATCTTGGTTGTTGGTCTCCCCATTAGACCTGCACAGACACCACTTAGAGTGAAACAGGCTTTTGAGGGGTTTGGGAACTCCCTGGAGGAGCTGCTCTTTCTGGAGTCACTTTATGTCACATCTGAAAACCCTTCAGACTGAAACCTCTGGCGCTCTGTGTCTCAGTGTCAAGCTGGCTCACCCCCTTCTACAGCAGCTTAAAGATTTTCCCAGCCTTAAAGAATCTTGTTTCGGTACAGAAGACCTACATGATACTCAGTCCCATGGCTCGAACCAATATTTGTTTTGGAAAGTTTATCTGGAGGTTTGATGTTGTTTTGAGGTAGTTTTGAAGAGCTGGTCAGGGGCTGCAGTGCTAAGAACAGTCCAGATGGAGCTGGATTAATGGGCTGTGCACAGGAGAGACATTTAGAGTCACAATGCACCAAAAATCATCATCTGAGCATTGGTTGTGCATAGAGTAATAGGTCTGCACAGGTGATCTGGCTTTCAAGTCTTGTAGATTTAATCTTCAATTCTAGTTTATATTTAAAATGTCAGCTGAATTTTACTGGTATGCGGGAAACATTTAATCTTCCTCTTTTATCACTGAGAACACATTGCTGGTGATTTAGGGCTTAGTTACCTTGCAAGAATTGCTTTATGTTGCTGAAGATTATTGGCCATATTCAGTCAGCCTAAATTCCACCTTAGCCTCTAAATCTAGTGTTTCTGACAGGCTGGATCTTGAGCACTCCTAATTCAATGCCTTTTACCTTGTGAATTACTTTGTCCACAGAAGCAGGTGAAATTTAGGCTTTCAAAATATCCCCCTTTCTTCTTTAAAACCAGAAAGAGAGAAACAGTCTCTATAAATATGTTTCTTGTAATCTGTGCATCCACCGTGAGTAATTGTGTCCATATAGTGGCACAAAGAAATCACTTGTGGATCTTCAAAGGAAGCTTTTTCAAGAGGAGTGAGAGGGCTATGACAGATGAAAGGAAAAGAAAAAAAAAGAAAAGGCTTTCTGCTCCAGACCTCTAGAGATTACCAAGAAAATGTAACAACAGTTAGACCCTTGGAGTATGGGGCAAAATGAGTTTCTGCTAATGCAGCTCTCCTAAAGAAACGTTTCTGGGAAATTGTGGTCATCAGAGCTGAGCAGTAATGCAGGGCTGGTTTGGAAGTCACTGCCCAGGGGAATTTGTATGCATGAAGGGGACAGAGGCAGCATCACCTGTACCGAGTGGCTTTTACTGTGATGTGGCTCTCAGAGGTGCTGTCCATTCCTGGAAACAGAAGCAGAATTTCACAGTAGTACCAAGAGAGCTGAAAATGAAAAGACTTTTTGATGTTAGAAAGCATGGTATAGATGGGATTTCAGTGTCTTAGATCACTTGCATAGCACTATATGAATTCAGTTGCAACCAAATTTCTTTGCAGTACTGAAAAATCACACATGAAGCCCTTTAACCCTGATTTTCCAAGATATTTGGGATTAGCAATGAAGGGAAACTTTTTGTTTGTTGGAAGTTTTTAAAGAAAATTTTGTTTTGCATAGATAAGTGTGGAAAAAACACAAGAAGACAGGCTGCTAGATGTCAGATGAGGAGAAGCAGTAGGTGTCTGAGTCATCTACCAGAATTTGTCCTTATGTAACCTCAAAAATGCTTCTCGTTTTCTAAGAAAAGGGCTGCAAAGATGTCATTGCTCAGTTTGAGGCAGATATTTTAAATCCCAAACAAAATGCTTTGTTACTTCCACGGAAGGGCCTGAAAAATGCTAAAAGAATATTTTCATTAAAAATGGCATATGATCCAGTTTTAAAATTAGATATACACTAGAAAAACTTCTCTGATGGGGAGAAAAGTCCCAAGCATCTTTACAGGAGCTCTTCTACTGTTCTTTCCTCTTCTTAATCTTTGAGAAGTAGAAACCCTGGGAATGTATAAACTGGCGCATCCAATGGCAGTGTGGGTAGGGAGAAGTACACTGGGGGTCTGTGTAGCAGACCCATGTTCAGAAATGACACTGAGAGCTTCACAAACTTCCCTGAAGAGCAAAGTGTCTTGGTCTCAATCATGGCACGGACAGGTGGCCACAGACTTGGACCTTCTCTGAGTGCTTGGCCATCCTTCCACCTCTCTTGCATGACTTGGTTTAATTGCCATGGGAAACCAGTGCAAACCATGGGAAGTCCAGTGGGACTGGAAATTTATAGCTTTGGGCTGCCTTTTCTCCTGGACATCTGGGCTAGGCTGTAGGAAGAATGGCAGCAAAGGATTTTCCTCTTCATGGCAAACAGGCCAGATGAGCTTGTTCTAGAAGCTCTTCTGGCTAATCTCTTGTGGACCTTGGAGGATGACAGAAAGGACAGGTTTTTGTCTCGAGAACGTGTCAGATCACAGAGAAAACATACTTCAGCTTCTACTTGAATAGAGTTAAGGATTTTCTGGTGAATGTTTCTTGCTGATGCTTGTTTTCAGTGGCCAGATTACAGAACTTCATTTTCTGTTAGCTGCAATCACTGGAAGTGCCTAACTCAAAACCTGGCACTGTAGCAAACCTGAGGAATTGAGAAGATATTTCTTCCTTTTACAGCTAGTGAAGGAAGAAACAAAAAGGCAAGGACATAAAGGTAAGAAATGTGGGGGATCATAAGACAAGTTTTAAACAAAAGTAGATTCTTATTCACAAATCTGTGAAAGGGAAACAATTTGATTCAACAGGCATCTTGGTGTGTGCAGCATTGTTTAAACCAAAATGAATTGGTCCGGAACTGAAGGCTTCCAGAGTTAAACACCACTTTTGTGGGAGTTTAAACCCGTCCAGTAAGCAGAAATAATGACTGGTTTAGAGCCTGGGAGCCGTGTCCATTGCCAAAGCACCGTGAACAGGCCTTGTATGTAAAAGATATTTTTCAGTCACCCTTTCCACCGGCAGTGAACTCCTTCCGCTTTGAATTCCTGTTTGGCACTGGTCAGACAAATAGTTCAGAGCTCAACATGTGCAGTACAAAGGGATTTATTTAACGAGGAGACAGCAAAAGGAACTAGCAGGGCTGTATCAGCTTAAATAGGTGAGTTTTAGTGTACACTTAATGCCGAGCTCTGTACCAAATGGGTTTTAGTACCTCCCTCTCACCGAGTATGAGTAATTTCAAGCACAGTTTATCAGGAGCCCACTCTCTTTGCAGTGAATTACAGAGTGCAAAATAGAACATGCTATTCCCTCCTGCTGCTTGCTTGCAATTACCTTTACTTATTTGGGATCACTGAAGTAATACACTTCATGTGAATCAGTTGTTTAATTGCTATGCTGCAGAGGGATAAACCAGCCCAAAGGGAGACCTTTTCTTCTTTTTTTTTCCCCTTTTTTCTTTTTTTCTTTTTTTTTTTTTTTCCTGGACAGGCAAGGAAAGCAAATACTTAAAATCCACAGAGATTTAAGGGATGCTTTCCATTGATTCCAGCACCTGCTGGAGTATAAAATCAACCAACCAAACCTAGGGATGTTATGCATCCAATCTGGGGGCTTTTGCAAACCTCACTGGGCATCTGCCTGCATCTTTAAATGTCAGATACTGTTAGAAACGTGGTTGTCAGTGAACTGCCCAAGATAACATGGGAAAAGCGCAGCGTACCAGATCCCAGTTCCCTTGTATTTCAAGCTAGTGCTTTAAAACATCTTCTCCTTTCATACACGCAGATTTCAGCACAGGCGTACTGATACAGCCAGGTATCTAAGTATTACAAAAAAATCTTAATTTAAGCAGGTACATGAGGTATAATAAAGTTTTTTGGTGATTAAAGCATCATGATATAATGTAATTTTTCAGGCACAGAAGCTTTGCATTGCCTTGGTAACAGGTAGCTCTCCATTGCTTTCAGCCAATTAAATGAATTCTTAATTTTCAGTTGGTTTCCATTGTTGGGTTGATAGTATGATTCGAAATCAGCTTTGTGACCACACAGCTGAATGCGAAAGTAGCTGATACCACTTGAAATAAGTCCACAAAAACCACTCTAGGGATGTGTCTGATTAAAGAATTTGAGATGATTTCTCCTCTGGTTGTGATCAGAACAATACGAAATCTGTTGCTGGGTGCTGAGAAGGAAAGAGATGCTGCTGGATGTCCTGGAGAAAGAAATAATTTACCTGCTATGCCTGAGTGCAAGTTTGTTTGGGAACCTGCTCAGGTGGTTTTTTTTGAATTATAACAGTTACACAAAATGCTTTACCTTCTGGAGCTGCATAACTGTGAGAAAAAAGAAACAGCCCAAACAAGCTGTGACAAAAGATAAAACAGAACTGAGTTGTAGCTCTAAATTAGTTATTTCTCTTTGACTAAGACTATAGATTTCACACAATAATTGTTGTACAGTGCGGTTTGCACAGCTTTAGAAATTACACATATTCAAAATATTTTCCTGGAATTCAAAGACCTTTTTCATATTTGTTTTAAAACTAATTCCATTTCCTCTCTGATAAAGTAATTAGGGAAAACTTAAATTTCATTAGATCTATCTCAGATTAAATTATCACAACTCCTTGCTAAGTTAATTACTTGTGTACTATACTTAGTAAATTAATTACATTACAGTGCAGAATATGAGAGAATTTATTACATTTTTTATTCCTGAAGTGTGGTTTTGGATTTATTGTAACTATTTTATTGTGTTGAGAACAATAAAATATGCGTTGTTTGTTTGTTTTTTAAATGCTTTGTGAGCTCAATTACTTGAAATGTTCGGAAAAGACAAGGGATTTATTGTAGCAAGGCATGAGATCATCTTTCGAAGCACAGAGACTCACCTTATATCACCAATATGTCTTCAACATTGGCCTTAGAGAGCTCTGCTTCTCTTTATGATCTAAAATTAACTGCCTTATATCCAGGGGCCAGACTTTGAGAGATACTTAGGTATTAGTCTTGCATTCACATCCTAACTTTAGTTTCCTAACTTTTCTTTGTATTGGTTAAAAATATTGATGGATACGTCTTTGCACCTTCAAAGATATAGATATTAATAAGTACATTAGAAAGTTTGAATACATTTTCTTCTGTGTATATTCACGGTTTCACTTTGGCTTTTCAATTTTGTGTGCTATAGACTTGTAAAAACCATTAAATAAAAGAAGGAATATTTTGGATAGCAAGTGTCCTAGAACAGGAAGGAATAATTTATTACCTAAATTATCTCAAAATAGACAGAACAGACCTGGAGAGTGCTGCAGCTCAGGAGTAGTCCTTTGCTTTTCACAGGTGAATTGGAAAAAAAATCCAGGTTCTCAGTGCTTACAGACTGATCTGTTTAGCATTCATTCACACCATCATTGTAGACCCTTTGTCAGTCAGAGCTCGGTGTCTAGACAGATTAATTTGGTATAGAATACGAGTATTTGGTGGGGTCAACTATTGCGTGCAGCTCTGCACTTTTACAAAGAGCAGACCTGGAATTTTTCTTCCTGCTCTGTTCAGACAAAACCAAAACTGTTTACATGCTTACACTTTCAAGGCCTTGCCAAAAGCTCGGTTCAAGAGCTTTTTCTCTTTCCTTGTTGTGAGTGCAGCTCATTCTTTCTTGTTGACCCCCTCCTTTCTCTGTCAGGTCTCACCCTGACTGATGCATACAGGCAAATCTCTCTACTCAATAAACCCTTCATGGATCTGTTTTGGATTTTGGGTGTTATTGTGTCAGCTAATTAGACTAGGCTCAGCCTCATGTGAAAATTTTTATGATAGAACAAAGTGGATTTCGAACTGAGGAAACTGAGCAGGAGGGTTAGGGGAAGGCAGGGTATGGTCTGACACCCACAAGCATCCTACACTGATGCTCATTTGTCCTGCTTTAAACTATCTTTGGAGCTCCGTGGTTCTAGAGGACAAATTTATTTTTCTCCTTTTTTTTTTTTTAGCAGTCAAAAGCAAGACTGCCTGTTACACTTGCCACTTCCGGTGCTGTTTATCTCAAGCTGTAAAGCTGCCTCATATTCTATAAACACATTTCTTCATCATTGTTTTTCCTTTTGCTCTCATCTCCGTTAATCAACTGCTCCATATGTAACATAGACTGTAATGAAAATACACGACACAAACTGCTCCAAGCCACAGATCATGAACCTCTCGTCTTGTACTTTCCAGTCAAGAGGCATTTTGTTTAAATACTGTGCATTGTGTTCGTTGTGCCTTCAATTAGAGTAACCAGGTAAGGTAATTGGGTACCTAGCAAATGTGGCAGCTGCAGGCAAATAATCATAGCTCCAGCATCTGCTCCCATGGCAACTGATGTGTTTACATGCACAAAAGTACAAATTTTCTTCTACACAGTAGAGGGAAAAAGGATTTAGAGCTACAAGGAAAGAGATTACAAGGATAAATGTTCAAGCAAGTGGTTGGAAGAAACAGGGCTTGTTCTTTGGAGTGAAAGTAACAATAATGAGCTGTTATCAGGCAACAATTAGGCATCTTCACCTCCTGAACTCAGCGTGAAGAGGCAGCTCTCAGAGGCAAATCTCATTCCCTTTGAAACAAACTCCTCAAGAGAAAAGGAAGGCAGCAGGGATTCCAGAAGTTAGGGCTTCATCACTGCTTCTGCAGGTGTGTCTCCAGCGCTGCTGCAGAGGCATCATGTTTAGAGAATACTGTTCAATGACTACTTTTTTAGAAGCCAAAAACTATTCCTTCAAAGATACCTTGTAAAAAATTATCTCAGCTTTGGCTGCGAGTTCATACTTCTGCTGCAGCTACTCGTGTGTTGCCAAGCGGCAGGGAGAGATGTGGGTGGAAGTTTAGGGCCTGAGCTCTGTGCATACAGGGAAATTAAAAATTTTACCTTTCCTTGCCTTCCCAACAGCTCAGCAGCCTCTGCCTCTCCTGCACTAAATCCAAGGCAGCCAATACATAAGCACTATTTTCACTACCCTGCCCACACGTACTCTAAATTTAAATAGAACAGAGACCTGACCATGCTGGGAATTTATAGCAAAGGTGTGTCCGATCACGTGGGTGGTTTAGGAGAAACAGCTACGAAACAAGCACAGATGAAACTGCAGGAAACCTGGTCAGGGGCAGCAGAGTTGACCTTGCTTAAATTCTCGTGGAAAACGTGGGCATCAGAGCCTTAAGCTCTGGAAATAGATCTGTCATATTCTTTCCGTTTTCTTCATTGCCAGGAGAAAAACCAAAAGCATGTACCCACTAACACTTGCACTGATGTCTTCTCAGCTGTGGGAACCAGCCCCAGTTCAGTTACTCGAAGCACATTGGATCAAACAGAACATTTGTGTCATTCCAGCAATGCAGACAGCTCAACAAGTGATGCATACCCAATGACGTTGTAATTGAATCATATATCAATATCCTGTGCTATCAGTGCTCAGTGCAGTCCCAGTCAACGTTATTCTAATCATTTAAATGACAGCGGTGAAGACACCATGACAGCAATACAATGTCACTGGACGACTCTGCTCAATGTTCTCACAAACAAGTTTTCACCATAAATGGATCAAGGAAGGGACAGGAGATCTGCCCTTGGTCAGCACGTGGGTAAGGATGTGGAAATACCTTGCCGGCCCTCAAGTGCTCAGGAAGGTGAAAGGATGGGTTTATTTGAGGTAAAGCAAGAGCAAAAAACAACAAAAACCACCATTTCCCACCCCCATCCTCCAGAAGCTGCAGTTCAAGGATTTATCTCTGCTTTTGTTAGATTCAAACGTCTTGTCAATAGTTTGCTATTACGGTAGGCAGGTTAATGGGATCCAAGTTTAATTAAGCACTGTATTTAATTTGGTTTGTTTATCATCACTTAAAAAAAACAAAAAAACAAGAAACTTAGTGCAGCCATTCATCGAACATGTTCCTATTAAAAGTGGCATTTGCCCTACATCTGGAAAAGGCAAAGGACTTTGCAATTCCGAACCGTGGCTTTCTGAGTCGCTGCTGGAAATGACCTTTCCAAAGCCTTGTGTCTCTGTTACATCCTGAAGTTTTCTTCCTTCTTTGAAAGGCTGTTCCCCCTCAGGATAAGTCAGGGTACATCTCCTCTGTGGTCACAAACGTGTGGGCCTCTTTCAGAGCTCCCCTTCTGACCTTTTCCTATGAGGCTCCACTGGAACTCTGTACTGTAAGGCCTCCATAAGGCTTAGGAGACCAGAAACCAGTGAAAAATGCTTTTTGGAGAAACAGGGAGAGATGGCCAGAGCATAGCAGCTGCATTTGGTTGTCTCCATCCCTGGTGAAGGGCCTTGGAAGTCCCTTGGAAATACCTGGCTTTCTTTGCCAGAGTCCTCACAGATATTCCCCGGGGACCTCCAGCAGCAACAAGCCCTCAGGGCACTGATAGTGAAGTCTTTTTGTCTGTCACTCTGCTGAGAAGTCCTGTTCACAGTTCCGTACGCAGCATTTCTGAGCTCAAGATTATCCTGTGCAGCTCAGTTAATATTTGGAATCTGCTTTCTGAGGGAAATCTGCAGGATGGACTCACAGTCACTGTCATCTGCTGATGCACAGGGACCACCAAGTGCAGCTGAGTTTAACTGGCCACCCAGGCACTGTGGTCTTGGATTCACACCACATGATAGAAGGATTAAAAATAGACGGAGATAGTGTCCAGAGCACAGAAAGGAAATAGCTCTACAGAGGAGCTTAAAATCTTCTTGGGAACATTCTGAAATTTTTATACTTTGAAGCATCAGAAGGCACAAGAAAGGCTGTTTCTATCTGAGCTTTTTTTTTTTTTTTAATATATTTTCTTTTTTTGTAACAGGAGCTAGTGTATTATTGGAAAAACATGAAGGGTTTTTAATTATGTAATGTATCATCTCAGCTGAGGATAAATTTCACAAAATGGAGCAATTTCATTTGCTGTCAAAGTGTCCTACATGAAGGACTATATACTTTTTTTTCACTTTTGTAGAAGCAAATGTATTTTCCATATTTTGACAGTTGTTACCAGAAAAAAAAGTCTTAAGATTGTTGTTCTAGAAGTAATGTTAACATTCTTGTATGAGATGTTCTGTTTGCAACCTAACATTTGACAATCCACCAGGAATGCAAAACTTTCTCTTCACACAACAAAGTCTTACGATAAAACTATTGGTAACTTTGATGCTCTGGCCAAAATCACTCCCTCTTTTGCTCCAGAAGGTATTGATGCTTTGATTTTCAGGGAAGGTGTCTTAATATGCTGAATAAATATTGCCATTGCTGTTGCTTGCGTATCTATCACCCATACAAGCATCAAATTGAAGTGGCACAGCTGGACGTCCCTGGGGGAATAACAAGAACTGCCCAAAATTCTTCCCAGAGTTCCTGGCTTATAAAGGTGAGACCTCTGCAGCCTCTCTAGTTGTGAAGACGGTTCAAAGCCCAGAAAGTCGCCAAATTTTCAGGTGGTCGACTGCATGTGACTGTTTGGGGTTCTCAGAGCACTCAGGGAATGAACAAATGGAGGTGTACACACAGGTGTGCACACCCCTAATATCCTGCAACTCCACAATCCAACCTCGTAACTGTAGCTCGCTTCTAACCCTTGCCACGGAGTCGCTGCTGGGCTCCTTCCCGGAGCGGGAAATTATCCAAAGCCTGTATTTTTCTTCAGGTGTGTGGTAACTCTTCCTGGCATTAGTGGGAAGAAATAGAAAATACAACCACCTAAGATGGCTTTACTCAAGTCATGTGGATAATTTACACTGCCAGGAAAAGCACGGTACCCTGCCTGAGGTCAGGCTGAGTGGGCAAGCAAAGATCTCCAGCAGCTTAGCTGCTCCTTCGGTCGAGTGTTGCCCACTTGCTTAGTGCCAGCATTTCAGAGACAGTTCCAGACAAATGCAAATGTCCTGCAGGCAGGTGTTTGTTTGAATTTTCATCTCTTAAGCCATACAACGTGCTTTGAATCTCTCTGTGGGGGATGTCACTTAAACTACAATAAACCAAAACGCTGTGGCTTAAGGAAATGGTTTTTTGTGCAGGGAAGGCAAGGACGTTTTGGCTTTTGACATTGACCGCCTTCCTTGTGGCTAAAAACAATCCCTAAAAGGAATGACACTTGGATGTGGGAAATTTGAGAGCCTTTCTTTGCTTCTACTGTAACTATTGGAAATATCAGGGAAATTTTTGACCAGCCATCCTGACTTTTCTTATTGTTAGACAGGGAAAAGCAACGTTTAGAAGTGCTGTTGTTAAAAATGCTGGTGTGATGAATAAGATGGGGCACAAAAGGGGTCATTTGGCACCAGCTGAGTGTGGAGGCTCTCTCAGACCTGCTTTTCCCAGCTCAGAAAGACCCTCGTGGCTCTGAGTTGCTCATATTAAGCACAACTACTTTCCCGTTGGTCCCTTGGCTTTTATTATCCATTACTTCAGCTCTAACAGTTCTTGCCTGCCTTTTATTTTGACAGACTGCATTGCTTGGATACTAATACTGTATTTCTTTTGAATTTAATCTGCCAGAATGGAACAAAGCTGTTTTCTTGAGTACAATTTCTTTCTCAAGCCAAGGACATTTGGCCTTTACAACAAGCGGTATAGGTTACAAGCATTTTAGAGATTGTAACTTTGTTATGGGGAAGGGACATAAACCAGTCAGGTTTGAAATATTTACAGCTGAAGGGAGTGCAGAATGGGTAATCAGCTTTCTACCAGAATTGGATATAAGATCAAATTATAGAGATGTTAATGGGAGCCTTTATGGTGCTAGGAAATTTCCTGCCACTTTCTGAGACAGGACTTTGCTTTCCTTTGTGGCAGATTTCTTCCATCTTTGTGCTCTTTCACATTTCCAAAGTGTAAATGACTTTGGGATGGCCCAACAAATTCTGAGTTAATTTACATCCAGTGCTGCACTGAGGCATATTCCTCAACGGTCCCTATCCATCATTTTTGAATTTATAGCAGTTTTATCCATCCATTTGAGGGCTGAAACCTTCTGTTCTGGGCATTTTTCTTAGAGGTTTTCTTGAGAGTTTGATCAAAACCCAATTTGTTTACTTTTAAAATTGAAATATAAAAGTAGGGTTTTTTTTTCCAATTATTTTGAACAGCAGTGGTTCTTTAAGCATTAAGAAATGTGAAATTTAACAAAGTCAAGCTAGAGCAGTTTCTTTCATCCTCACTATGCAAATCTATTCAAAGTAGTTGATAATCATCTGTTGATAATCACCTGTTGATAATCCTTGCAAATGCAGAGAGATAACACAACTGTATTATAGGAATTTCATCTTCCTTAGTCTTTGAACCATCCTTAAATTCTTGCATCTGCATAATGAATTTTCCTTTTACAGATGCTGTTTTTCCTTGCCACAATAATTTTCACCATAAAGAAAGAGCATTGTAGGGAAAGCAAGGAGAAAATGTAATATTCTCACATTGCGAAGGTAACATTTCTAAATGTGATATTTAAATTAAGTCAAAATTTTGCAGAATAAGTGTACTTATCCTTACACTTACAGTTGAAGGTCAGATTGAAATATATTACTTGCCCAAATTCTTTTGGAAACTAAATTTATAGATGAGCAAGGCTGCACCAAACAAGACCTTGAAAACATAGATATCAGTTCTCCATGATAAAGAAATTTTACAGTTATTGGAATAATCTATCATTATTATTGCTGCTAATGAAACACCCAGATTTCATCAAGTCTTCAAAGTAGTCATTTAATATAGTATTTTATAGCATTTCATTATTACAAAACTGTTCAGACCTTCTGAGGAAGATGGAAAATGTTGTTTTCATTTGTTTTGTTTTGATTTTTTTTTTTAATTAATTAACGAATCAAGTTGAATTCTGCATGGACAAAAAAGTGTCCTTGACCAACAAAATCCATTTAATATCTTTGTTCCTTCTATGTGTTCCACCTATCTGGCATTGATTTATAAGGAGAGCTTGCAGAGCGCTGTTGCTAGGGGACAGAGCTTTTGTAGGTCCCCATTAAAGCAATATTCCTGAAGAAGAAACGTAATTTACATGTTTCAAGGGCTGCCTACCAAAAAAAAAAAATTAATCAAGCCCGAATAAGTTAGAAAAGGGTACAAGCATAATCTATATGAGTACAAACCCTTGTGCCAGAGACAAATAAAGGAGCACAGGTGACACACTCTGATCTCGATGCTGCTCCTTTGCACCCTGGCAGACAACCCTGGTGATTTTCAGATTTTATTGAATTCCTTCCAGTTTATACCTCATAACCAAGGTCAGAATATTTAGAATGAATTTTACCTACCATATACATTCACCTACTTCCATTTAACAGAATAACTTTGATGGTAACCACGCTGCCAGTCTCCAGGGGAAAAGCCGTAGCACGGAAGAAAACTGTCAAGACCACATCTTCTGCTTCCCCAAGTAGTTGAATACTTTCTGAATTGTTGCCCTGCAGGGGAGTCTGCCCTACTGGGAAGAGGCACCCTTGTGATGGGACTATGTTTTCATAGCTGTTTATGTCCAGTTCCTTAGTTCCTCTTGTTTTCTGTCCCTTTTTTTTTTTTTTT
>VZRN01004245.1:1931318-1945166 GCA_013397935.1 Dasyornis broadbenti
TTTTTGACAGCTCCGTGTATATAAATGCCTCTGAAACCTTCCTTTTATATAGCCTACAGGTATATCAGTTTAAACAGAAAATGTAGATAGCAGACTGTGAAAACTGCTCAATTTCTCTTCCCTCCCTATTTCTAAAAGCTTATTTTTGCAGGACTTAGCAGTAAAAATTGAACCTAACCTTTCTACATCTTGCTTCGTCTGAAGATTGAATGCGCCCAACTAATTATTGCTAATTTCCTTTTGATGTGCTGTCTGGCTGCACTGTACAGAATTTTTCTTTTTACTTTTTTCCCCGGAGAGTCATTTTTATACACAAACTCCAAAATCGCTCTTACAGTTGTCAGAGGCTCTATAGCAGGCGTACAATAGCTTAAAAATAAGGACCAAGTAACAGCTGTGCATTGGGGCCCCAGGCTGTATTTTCAGCATTCCCCCCACGCTGGCAGCGTGCCCTGGTTCCACGAGGCTCTCAGGACATGGAGAAGCCGAGGCTCTGCAAAGAGTAAAGAGGGAGTAACCCCCAGAGTAAAGAGGTTACTCACAGAGTTGTTACCGATTCCAGAGTGAAGAGGTTACTCACAGAGTTGTTACCGGTTCCTGCCTGGTCATCAGGAATGGAATAGCCATGATCATGGAGCTGCACAAATAAACATTCCTTGCCAGCTGGGTAGGGAAATGCCTGCTATTTAAACTAATGAATCCAAGCTGTTTCATAAATAAGGCTGAATACGATGGAATACAAATATGAGGATAACATAAGAAAACTTCAATGCTGTATGAGTTCCGAGTCATGGCAAGCAATACAGTTTCCAGGGAACACATTAGAAATAAGAAGGAAAAGGAGAAAGATATTGAGCAAAATGTTCTACAGAGAAAAAGAATAATTTTCTTTCATCAGAGAAAACAGAAATTAATTATTTGCTTTGATCTTAAGGGCAAAGGTAGATTGTGCTGGATACTTTAACATTAATTTTAACAAGTTGCTCAGAATTCAGGCTGGAGTAGAGAAGAGAACAGTTCAGGGAATATTTGTGTAAAATTGTTACGTTAAAATTCTAAAGACTTGATGAAATTTATCCCAAGAAGTGAGGCAAAGTAATCTCTGAATGATTAGTGATTATCTCCTGGAAGCTGCAGACAGGAAAGATCCTAGTAGACTACGAAAAACAAAACCTTTCATAACTTTTTTTAAGAGGAGACAAGGAATTACAAATCAAGCAGTCTGGTTTCACTTCCTGGAAACGATATGCAACAAATAATTGAAGTAAATTTAAGTACCTGCAAAATATAGCGGTTATAACATCAGCCAACAAGAAACTGCCAAGAAAGGATCATATCAAATTTTTCTGATTACCTTCTTTGAGAAGGGTGCAGAAAGGCAAAAGCAGTCGATATGGATGTATATTAACGCTGATGGAATTCTTAGACATTTTTTCAACGTTAGAATCTTTTAAGTTGAGGAAATATGGTGTGCATGGATTTGCCTTTGGGTAGTTATAAAAGTGGCTGAAAACTTCATAATCAATGAAACCACATCAAACACAGAGGATATACTGAGTAAATTTCCTTAAGAACTGGAATTTGGTCAAATTCTACTTGGTGTCTTCACGAAACGTGTGAATGGTAGAATGGAGACTATACCTTTTAATTTATGGCTTGTCCAAAGATGAAGAGAGTTTGAAGTGTTTTGGGGAAAATGCTCAGAAACCTGAAAGGTTGCAGCCAGGTATTTATGAAGCAAAGTTCTGTGCCTAGGAAAAAAGAAAGTGAATTGAAGTTTGAAACTGGATATTTTTTCTTAAAGAAAGAAAACAGTGCAGTGGAAAAAGACATAGTAGAAAGATATTTTTAATTTTAGATTCATGAAGAAGAAGTCTGTAGGGAAAGCATCTAGTTAGACTCCTCACTTAACTCCAGAGAAGCCTTGGAATGCATATTCGCTCTGTTTGGGAACCGCATTTTTAAGGCAAAGTAGAGAATCCAGCAGTGTGAACGAAAGCATCATCTTATAATGCAAACGAAACATTTACATACCCAAATATTAATTTTACAGATGCATTCTTTCTAGGAGTGATACAGCAAGAAGTGATGAGACACTTTAAAATAGTAATGCACTTGAGCAGACAGCTTGACATTGGACTGAATGCAGAAGCACTTCCTTTTCTTGGAGCCTCAAATCTTCGTTTATTTATTATTTAATCAGATACACTCAAACTCTGAAGAGGAGATTGACTTGTAATGTTATCCTGCTTTGAAAATGCAACATTTCATTACTAAAGAGACTACTGTCAGGGAATATGGAAGTTTTTCTCCTCTTCGAATCCTAGCAGCTCTCCTTCCTCCTTATCTTTCTTGTCCATTTTGAAAGTGACAGGTAACTGAATTATTGCACGCTCTTGAACTAAATTCCTCTACATCACTCCATAAACTTTTCTACTCCATGCATCAATCTCCCTTTATCTGCCTTCATCTCCCTCCTCTGATGCCAGAAGTTTTGTGTGTTTAATATTCCCACTCTCTCATTGAGCTGTTCCTCTCGTTCTCTTCTGGGATACTCATCTTCCCCATGGCAGATTGGTCTCTGAATTCAATATAATTCTTAAAAAAATGATGCATTCAGGATTTTTCCCATGCCATGCTCTCACTCTCCGTATCCAGACCTGCCTGTGTGTCTTCACTCTCCCAATCCTATAATCAAGTATTCCTTTTCCAGTGTCTGTAGCTAATGGAAATGATTCGAGGTTTCTCTAGCTTTAAATTTTAATAGGAAGTGAAGATTGAGTAGGCACAAGAGTTTTGCTTTACCCCAGAGGTTCATGAGCTACAGTCCACTACTTCTTTGGTCCGAAATTAGAGAGGAGGGTGAAACGATCTACTTTTTCATTGCTTTTCTTCTCCTATTCATTTCTTTAATGTTTTCATCTGTCACCAAAAAAACCACAGAGTTCTACTCCATGATGCCATGAAAACACTGTGAAATTTCAGAATGGATCAGCTGCAGCATCCGGCATTTATCATGGCACAAAGAAATGCCAGACAGCTGAACGTGAAACATTACCTCAGTCAGCCAGAAGGATGGACATTGCTTTGTCCTCTGGAAGGCTTCCATTCAGGTCGTTTGTCTGTGGCTAGCCTGACTCCAGGGGAATATTAAAAACTCCCTTTGGGTCTGCAGAGACTGACTGCAATGTATGCAGGTGACATATGTATTTGTGACAAATCTCGAGTCACCTTTCCCATAACAGTTATGGTTCTGCTAAATTAATAGGAGTTAATTTCAAGAGAAATGATGAATGATAACAAACTGCAAGTCGTGTGTTGATGAAGGGCACGTCCAATCTGACCTATGTTTGCTAAAACTGTAATTCAAGCTAACATTTCAAATTTGCTTTACCTATTTATGAAATAAATTAGAGGCTAGATGATCAGTGCAAGGTAAATAAGGCTTAAAGATTTAGCAGATTTATCAATTCTAAACCTTAGCTGGGGGAGTTTCTGTAGGTTATTAAAATTATATCTACTTGTTTAATTAAATACCTGTCACTAACGAGTCCATCACAGTTAGCTTTGTGTGTGTGCTGTATTCATAAAGAGGACTTTTTTTTTTTTTTTTGGGAAATCCATGAATTTAGAGAAAAAACATTAAAAATGTTCAAACCTGCTGTCTCCCCTAAGAGTTATAACACAACCATTTAATGTCACCCTCTGAGTATCAATTTTTTGCCGTTTCTCTATGAATGATGCATTACCGATCATAACGATATGTGGTCACAGGATGGCAGAACAAACAATTTCATTGTAGCAGCTGTGAAAAAGAAATGCAGTACTAATAGGACAAAACCAACTTCATTCAATGGCAGATTTTGTTTGCAACAGATGAAAAAATGTCTTCATATCTCAAAGAGCAGCAAGCCACGCACCAGGTTAGCTGAACAACTGAGGATTCCAGGTTCAATGTCTTTATTGTTTTTATTTTTGTCTTGAATGGAAGTCTTTCTGTGCATTTTTCTCAACTTTGCCTGGATCTTCCAGAATAAAACCACGTACTAAAAACAATTCCTGCATACACTTTCTCTAAAACCGTGGCATCTACTGCCCCGTGTTTTGTCACACTTCTGTCAAAAGTTTTTAAAGTTTATTCAGGTTTCTCACAACTTGGCTAAATTTGTGCATTTTATCAAACATTTGGAACAGAAAAGTTAAAAAGTACCAACAGCTGAACAATACTTAGCAGCAAAGTGATGTTAACATATAAACAATCTGCACTGGGTTATAATAATTTTTAGTGGTGTGTTTGGCTAGAATATTTGCTTCGTAGTAGGATTTTTAGTCTTTATCAGAGTGCTTCCAAAATTTGCCACTTGTTCTGGCAAAAAATAATCCCCAAACATATCATAAATAGATTCTCATGGTTTAGTTATACCTAGTCACTTTGTCATAATTGACTTTTTCTGTCCAGTGTTAGTTTTTCTGTTCAGCATTAGACAATATGTGTTGCCTTTAAGGTATCTTTAATAACCCAAAAACTTTTACTTATTGAAATTACATTGGAGCAGGATACTTAACATGGAAGATGAGCTCTTCAATATCAGCATTCCTCCATAATCATTCAAGAAATTTTACAAACTCTAATAAAAGTTCTCAACCAAAAATCAGCTGACAGATGGCAACCTGGCAAATGATTCTTGGCAAGTTTTGTGATGGAAAAGAGAAAGATGGAGTGGCAGTGATCTCTTTTCCAGCTGTTTCCAAAATTGTAATATTTCAGTGTTTTGTTTTAGGTAGAACTTAGTATACTGAGAACACAGACATCTGGTTGGTTACTTTTGTCAAGGGCATCAGTGGGTTTAATCATATGTGATCTGCTGTGGGCAAGAAATCCATAATATCCTCTTGAGTTACCAGAAACTGATGGGGTATCAAATATTTCGTAAAGCTGTTGTGTGGGGTACACAAGATGGGCTTCGGGTGGGTGGTGCAGCTGCACTGGGGCTGCTTGGAAGAGAACAGAAACTGAGACAGCTCAATATCACCCAGTATTTGAAACCTGTCTGATGTTTCTCCATCAATTTTATAACCTCAACTACTTAAACAATAGCAAAATTTCACTTGAATCAATACAGCACGGTGTCCAGAGAACATAATCCAGGTATTTGATTTGTTTAACTTCAAAACAAGTGTCCTTCTGGCAGCTGAACATCTGTTGGCGTGCGGCCTTCTTGCATGTCCCTCATGGCCTGGGAGTCAACAGACAGACGCAAAGCTTTTCCTATTGCTTTTCCTCGTTTTAGAAGATCAGGCTGACAGTACCAAGGGGTGAGAAATTGATTTGCCTGCTCCGTTTCTACAGCTTTTATCACTAAATCTAACCACTAAAATATAGCTTGTGTCTTGGTATTTTGAAGAACTAAGCCTTATACAAGGAGCAATTTCGACCAAGAATCTCTTCTGGCTATGCACAAGGCAAATTCTAGTGAGGAGTTACACATTTTGTATCTTTTTGCTAACAGCTATTAAATAATTACAAAACCTCCCTTTCAGAATTTTTCCTAGTGGAATGTCCAGTTGCATTTGGATTTTGAAGCCCGTTTATTTTGTTTTATTCGCCATTCAGGCTGATCCAGCGGCTCAGCACATGCTACAATTCTCCTAGTTGATGGCTGTTTATAAAGTACTTGGAAAAGGAGAGAACAAAAATAACGTAGTTTGCCAGTGCTGTTTTTGTTTATTCCAGTTTCTTGATTTGGTTTGTATATGTATCTTTGCCATTGATAATTTAAGACCCAATTTGCTTTGAGCAACTTGGTGTAGGGGAAGTTGTTCCTGCCAGGGGAGTCACCAGATGACCTTTAAAGGTCCCTTCCCACACAAAGCACTCTATGATTCTGTGATAAGAGTACTCAGTTTGGGGACTTCTACTGTTTTACTTAGTTAAAAAGAAAGTCTCTGAGTTTCAAACTGATTACCAGAAGTTAGACAGGGAAGTTGAAGGGGAGAAAAAGAACTTGGAAGCATTAAATGTTAAAGGCAACGTATTGCAAGGTGATACAAAAATCGCTCAGAGGATGAAATGTTTGATCAGGAATGCACAGTGGAGATAACAATATAATCTGGGAGAGACAGAGCTTCTAGTCTGTGATCTGTTATTTATAAAGAGAAAAAGTGGTCAGTGTGCAATCCTCAGTTTCCTAGTAGAAACCAGAGTTTCTTTGTTGCATAATAAGGACTAAATTGGGTGTTTTCTTCAAGCTGTGAACAGGCAGCAGCATGGGGCTTGTCTATTCCAAGAATAAACCCAGAAACTAGACCGTGTTTTGAGGTTCTTACTTTCCTTTGAAAATATCAGTGTGAGTGAAAAAGCAGAAAAATTGAAATTGAAATGGAAACACCTCCCCCTTCAAAAAACACAGAGAAAAAATCTTAATGAAGGAATTTTAGATATCTTACCAGACAATGTGTCGCTTTCCAAAAGTTTATCTTTTCAGTTTGTTTCAATGTGTTGTGACCTATATGAAGAAAGAATGACTTTGTCATTTTTGACATCCAGTTATTATAAGAAAAAGCAGAAGAGGTCCATGTCTGCTTCAGTGTAACTACAGAAAAGAACCATGACAAAAAAACATTAGTCTAGGGTTTGAAAGCATAAAAAAAGCTGATATGAGTTAAACATTACGATGTACTTAAATTTAAAAAAAAATGAAGCTTTCACTTTCTGTTATAGTTGGAGCTATTTACATCCATCAGTTTCCGTCCCCACCTTTTTCTAGAGAAATGGAATATTAAAAAACATGTGCATAGTTTAATGTTAGATTGAAGATGAAGAAGGAAAGGATGGCAAATATGATGTTAAAATCCTTTCTCTTGGAATGACCTTGATGCATCCATCAGATCTTACAGCAAGTGTAACCCTCCACTTAGCATTAAATGAAATTTTTGCTGTATACATAATTTCTTTGCTTACCACCCCACTAAATTCTTGGTTTCATTTCTTCTTCTGCCTTTTCCTCATCTTCCTAAAATCAGCGTATAACTTTTCAAGTCTCTCTCATCCTTTGTAATTCTTTCATTTGATTTGGCTGAATTTTCCTTCTCTTATTTAATAGATTACTTCTACATTTCTTTTCTTCTTCTGCTTCAATTCAATATGTAAGTACAGGTTTTTCTCTAAGCAAGTAAAATAACCTTAATGAAGGAGCGATGGAACATTATATGGACAATAGCTCTGCTAACCTTTTGCTTTTGGGGAACTAAGTTGGAAGAAAAGGTGGAAAGTTGGGGTGTAAATATGTATATAAAAAGCTGAGTACTAGAAAGGCACAAATAGCACTGCAAAGGCAATTCTGAGGGCATATCATAATTATAAGCTTATTAAAGTGACTCAGCTCTGAGTCCAAGGCCACTTTTTCAAGCATTGCCATTGGAAGAAAGGCGTGTTTCCACTCAGAACATCTCTAAAAAACACTTCCTTTATTTTTGCTTTACCAACTGCAGGGACAAATCACCAGAGAAACTTGCAAACACTAAGACAGACTTGAGATTATAAAATAATACCCAAATTGCCTCTAACTAGGGCTGCCAAAGGAAATAACAGGTCTTGTTGTCTCACTGCCTAGTAAGTGAAAACTCCCTGCTGGAAAGATGCAGAAAGGCTAGCAGCTGGTACCTGGACCCGAATTTGGTTGCAACAGCCAGAGAGGAAGGCAGAACTCCAAGGGAAATTTATTATGGCAAAATTCAGTCATAGGGCAAAGGAAAGATCACAGCGTTTTTTTGTGTTTCCAGATACATATCTGGAATGGTTTAAAGAGCTGGAGATAAAAGGAGAAAGCGAGAAAAAGAATCCATCCTGTGTTTTAACTGACTAAAAGTCAATGTCTACTAAAAAGCAGAAATTCAATACTATGAAAAAGGTACAGCGGATAATCAACACAATCAGCAAGGACAGAGCACTGCCAGATGAATAAGGGCATCATGTTGGCAGATGGGGTGTTGAGGCTTTGATCACAGCAATTAAAGGTGTGCAGGAGTCAGAGTAATCAAGAATTAAGGCATCTCTTCAGAAACAGTTTTGAAAGCTCCTTTGGATCCTCTGGACTCAGATGCAGAAGGCGTGTTATGATCTCAGTTATCAGCAGCCCTACATCAGAACAAGAGGAAACAATGAAAAACTCAGAGGGTGAATGCAAGAGTCTTCGTCCTTTCTGAAGAGGTAGATTAGGAATTAGAGAATTCTCATAATTGTACTTGCATAAATATGCTATAACAACACTGTCCTCCTTTAAAAGAAAGGGTGGTTTTTGTTTTTTTTTTTTGTTTTTTTTTTTTTTTTTTGTGGGGAAATTATGCCAGCAGTATATTTTGGTTTTGCAGTGGGCCTGGGTGACTTCTTCTTGCTAAAAAAGATGGTAAGAGGAAGTCCTATTTAATGAGTATATAATCTATATAGATGTGTGAATGAAGCAATGACAAGGCTTCATTATCCATGCCTTGGACAATTTAGCTTTTCCATGCTTAAATTTTTGTTTTTGTTTTTTTTTTTTTTTTTTTAGGTTAGAAGAAAAAGACCGCTATAATTAGTTTTGTATGGCATTTTGATGGAAGAAAGAAACACAGATTAATCCTTTTTATATATGATTGTAAAAATCATACAGAAATGAGCTATACAATTGTCATCTAGAAAGTGGAACAAAGTGGAAAATCATACTGAATTCAGTGTTAGATTAGAACTCAAATAACATTATTGAAATTCTTCTTTAGACCTACCTTTAAATACTATAAATTCCTGCTTGGTAACAAAAATTTAATTCGGAATCTGTTAGGTCTTGAAAAATCCATATTCTATATTATGCATTGTAAGAAGTAATGTAAATAAGCCTCCCTTTTTGTCCTATATAATATATTCTTGAGTTATCTTCAGAAAATAAAAGTAATTGATTTTTATACAAGAGCTAAGTTTTGCTCTTGTGAAACCCAGTAGCAAAAAGGTTTTGAGTTGGAAACATTTCCTGCTATCATTTTAAGACTAATAAGAAAGTAGCAAGACCCCATTAATATACACCGTTACAGAGAAATTACAAATAGGTGGTATGTGAGGGTGAATTTCTATCAACAGTTTCATCAATGTGATGGATATTCTATTAACAGTCTCATTTTCATCTCCCTAGTTTTCCAACAGAAAGAATTTACTGACCCTGCATGTACTTGGTTGTAATGAGGCTTCATTTATATTTTCACCACCAAAATACCAGCATGATTAAATTTTAAGATTGAAGGGGAAGAAGGTCATTTCTATCAGTAAAGAAAACCTCTGAAAAGAAAATATTTGATCCCACAGAAGTGACTACAAATATATTTTCTTTCTTTTCTGTCTTTCCATTTTGCTCAGCACAAGTCACGGGGGGATGCAGTGGGCAGTTGTGCAGTGGGGCTGAGCACCAGGGGTGAGGAAGGCCCATTGTGATGTCACACAGGGCTGGTTTTGGTGCCAGTGATAACGGATCTGACCCACCCAGTGAAGGATTATGATGTCTCATAGCCGTAGAGGTGGCCTGGGAGGGGAAACCCCACCCTGAGGAGCTGGGAAAGTTTCCTTCCTGGGGCACCTGAGCATTTTTTCCACCTATCCCCAGGCCAGCCAGCACCTGTGGCCTTTCTCCCTCCGCTCACTCAACATCCACAGTCGCAGTGCTAATGAGAGGGAGCAGCTCAACATCCTGAGCGAGCCCTTCTGCCAAACAACTTCCAGCACCGCGCACGCCTCTCCTGGCAGGACATGGCGAGCGGTGCCAAAGAAAACGTGGGGGAGAGCGGCTCTGCTACAGAGGCAGGGCCGCTGAAGGCTGCGGTGGGCTCGGAATGCCCCATCTGCCTGGGCTCCGTGCGGACGCCGGCCTACGTGGCCTACTGCATGCACCAGTTCTGCTTCAGGTGCATCCGCCACTGGGCCCGGGGCAGGCAGGACTGCCCCGTGTGCCGGCAGTCCCTGGAGCAGGTGCTGCACTCCGTGCGAGGCGACGACGACTACGAGCTGTTCGTGGTGGGCCTGCCCGCCCGCCTGCGCAGGAGGATGAGCATGGAAAGGGCCCGCCGCCGCTGCCCGCAGCGCCGCTACAACCTGCGCAGGCGGCCGGCCACCGAGCCACCCGCAGCTGGCCGGAGCGAGCCCGAGGGCACTGAGTGCTCTCCGGGGCATGGAGCAGCTCCTGAGCCCTCCAGGACCCAACCAGCTCCCACAGGCAGAACTTCTCAGGAGCCAACCCGCAGGACTGGCCCTGGTGCCCCTCTGGACCCATGCCACGGTGGAGAGTAGCTGTGGGCCCTCTACCATTTTCAATGAACAGTTCGGTGAATGGAAAGAAATGGGTGACTGCGGCCTCTCTCACTCTCTCCCCCAGCCCAAAAATCTGGACTTCTTGACCCATTGAGTAAAGTTGTATGTGTTGGTCTTAATAAATTCAGATAGCTATCCTACAAGGAGAAATGCAAAGGAACATACCCCTGAAAAAACTTCTTAATAAACCATACAATATCCGTGTTCAATATCACATGATTAAGAGAAAGTAGAAGATGCCTATTCATACCTTGATTATTATACATGTCATAAATAAAAAAAGCCACAAAGCTCTTTTGCAGTATTTAGGTCATGTCCTTTTTAAAAACTGAATCAGATTGTCAAGGAAAAACACATTACCCTAAAACAGGCTGAAAACAAGTGTCAGGAAATACACTTTATGTCTGTCTGAATCTGAAAACTGGAAGAATATGTATGACATCTAATTGCATTGAACCATTAGATTTCCCGTATGACTCAAGATACCACATGATATTTCCTTACTATCAGAATACAATCTACTAAGAAATTAGAAAATGTCTTTTGTTTTGTATGTCTTCCAGTAATAATAGCATTAAGAACTCTGTTTGTTAAGTGTAATTGGTAGAGAGTGGAGTTTCACACAGTAGGAAGTAGTAAGAAAATTACAGATGCAAATGTTCTCCTAACACATAGTTAAATCAAATTTCCTAAGCAGAAGAGTTTGTATTATGGTTGATACATATTCATGAACAGATGCACTTGATGTCATCTCTCAGCTAAAAACTAAAGAAAAATGAACTGTGCACATCCTTCACAATTACTTAATCCTGCTGATTCTCTGACTGCTCAGCCATCAGAGCATCAGCAGGAGATAGACACCAAAATAACATCCGAGCAGGATCCATTAATGTAGCAGGTGAGCTTTCTGTGCAACTGATCCCCTGACTGGGAATAGACACAAAGCACCACAGACAGCACAGTTTTGCTGCCCACTTCCCTTGGCTCTGCCAAGTGGATCCCATGTTCCAGCCTTCACCTGAACCAGGTCTCGATGTTTTCCAGTAGCTGGATGGGCAAGTGGAGAGGATGGGGTGATATCAGAGTTGAGGGTGACTAAAGAATATTGAAAACATGTTTTTTTGCTGGAGCTGACCAGTATTTCTGAAACAGGCAGAGGCAGCTCAAAATTTGGGCTCAAACACTTACAAGCACAAGTAGCTACAGGCACAGATAGGTACCTACAATATTAAATCGAAATAAAAAGGGAAATATTTACTTACCTTAAATCAGAATCAGCAGGCAAGCCAAACAGCATCAGTGCAAATACCACTTGGAAAAGCTGGAAGCTAAACCAGGCTATCCACTCCAAATATTAATAGATATGTTATGTTTTGCCTTTACCTTTGGGCAGAAGAGAAAACATAAATACAAACTCCTGATAGCCTGTGACAGCCTGACCCCATCAAAGCCAAGTAACACGTACAGCAATTTTACTGCAGGCAGAGCATTTAGGTCTATGGATACCTGTGCTCAAAACACAGGCCATTACATGCCTGTGGATCACAAAGTTTTTTTGTCAGGCTCTAACTGATCTGTCTATGAGTGCATAAATCTGAAACATTCCCTTGCAGGGAAAGGTGTCGGTTTGGGGGAGATCCAGCAGATGGCTGTAAACCAGCAAGCTTTTCAAGTTCTGTTCTTCACTTTTTGGGAAAGAACATACGGATGTCTCACATACATCAGTTGTGGTTTTGTAATTTTACATGCAATACATTTTGCAAACATTTTTAATAATAATTTGAACCCAGCCTTTACCTTTCTGCCCTTAGTAACTGCCCCAAGAGACCAAAGTTTTGTTGCTAGGAAATCACAAATTTTCCAAATAAAACTTTTCCTTTGGAAATAAAGAATTGCTATTAGAAAGGAAATTTTAAAGTAAATTTTTACAATTTACTTTATGCAGTACCTGGCCTTCCAGCAAATTCCTTTCTACCCTTTACTGCTTTCCATGAACTGGTTCTGGCTTTAAAGTGTTATAACTGTTTTATCTACATAATTATTCCTTACTCAACATTAATAGTAAGTTGTATTCATTCATTTCAGGATCCATCTACATCTCCCACATTTTAAAGAACTTTTTATTGAAAAATGAAGATAATTCACAGCATCATAATCTCCTGTAAGATTGTCAGAGTTCTCCAACCTGTAGTCATTTTAGTCTAAAGAAAAAAAACCCCAACCATCATCTTTTAATTATTAGAACTTGTAAAGTCATTACTCAGATTAAACTGTGTAATTTTGCATTTTCAGTACTTAAAAATTATGACCTTGTGTATCATTTTTGGTGCAAACACAATTCAAATTTCATTTCCAATTTCTCAAAGAAATAACGCCAGAACTTTATAGTCTAAATAAAGAGCACTTCAAATGCTCTTTAAATGCATCTATAAACTTCTTTCTTCATGGACCTGATGCTAAATACAATGTCAAATTCATGTGGGAATAAAGGAGAATTTAAGAACACTAAGTAGAAGCCATAGTGTTGTAACTGCCTCAAATGAAGTAAGAATATTATACATGTATTTTCTCTGGCTGTCAGACAAGATGAGAACTCACTGAGTTCAATTCTGCCTTGGAGTTCACAGCCTTATTTTAGCTGATTACAATACCTGCTCAAGGGTCACAAAATAATTTGGTAGGGAAAACCCCTGTTCTCCTTACAATTTTGTTTTTACAAATTTTATTTCTGCAATTATTTAAAGGGAATCTGTTTTCGAACTGGTGCAATTAGCATGGGCTCAGATATGCCATTGATGTGGAGCTGGATAAAGCAAGGCAATGGTGAGAGGAGAATGTTTTCATTGACATATGGATATTTCCACGATTCACATTGTTTCCCCAGGATAAGGCTGTTTTTCGGATGCTCAGAGGTTTGGGGATGACCACTGCCATGCTGTAGAAGCAACAAATATAACAATAAGGCTGTAATTATATATCTAAACTGTAGTGTGCTGCCCCATGGAAACTGTCAGGAGGTTTCCACGGCAGCCAAATCAAGAAAAGAGCAAGGCTGTGAAAGAGTGTAGCACAAAGACAACAGCGAACAGTTTGTTGGCTTAGGAAGAAAATTTTGGAAAGTGCTTAACCCACATTGGAAGTCCATGGCAGTTGTGCACTTAAATCACTCAGGACTTTCCGAAAAGCCGAGCCAGAAGCACCCCTCCTTGATGTGTGTGACTGATTATTCATTGTCCACCACGGTCCCTAACACTAGATCCAGTTAATTACGCAAACACGATACCAGGGTTTTCCAACTCAAAAAGATGTAGGAGCAGCAATGTTGGGGCCATGCTGCGACAGTCTTGGGAAGCCAGTTCCAGCACCAGTGTGCCTGGAGGTTGAGGGTCTTTAGATCTCTCAACCCTAACCCTAGGCGTAACCCTAACCCTAGATCCATTAATAACGCAAACCTGATACCAGGGTTTTCCAACTCAAAAAGATGGAGGAGCAGCTAACTTTGGGCCATGCTGCATTTA